>JAZGLO010001021.1:0-600000 GCA_036873155.1 Biomphalaria sudanica
AGGATAATAGAATACTATGCCTATGTGTCTAGTTAATAGCTTTTGTTCCCAAGCATTTCACAACTTCTAAACACATATTTATGTAAATTGTTTTGTTCAACTTTTTTCCTTTTGGAGGCAGGGTGGCTGAGCAGTAAAGCACTTGGCTTCCGAACCAGGGTTCTGGGTTCAAATCCTGGTGAAGACTTGGATTTTAAATCTCGGGATCTTCAGGGGCCTCTGAGTCCTTCTAGTTCTAATGGGTACCTGACATTAGTTGGGGAAAAGTAAAGGCGGTTGGTCGTTGTGCTGGTCACATGACACCCTCGTTAACCGTTGGCCACAGAAACGGGTGACCTTTACATCATCTGCCCTATAGACCACAAGGTACAACATACAACTCTGTGTGTGCAAAAGGCACCCCAACTATAAGGAGTGTATAAAGTCGTTATAATGGTCACGTGTAGGTGTGTGTCACATAGTCTATCCCCTTAATTGAGATTCACAAGTTTTTATTAAGCACACCAACGATTTATTACATTAATTTTCTTTGTAATCATACATATTTTGGGTATATTCAAATATACATACATACATATATATATATATATATACATAATATATATATATATATATTTATTCCAGTAGTTCAGGCCTTGCAGAACACTGGTTCTGCGAAACACAGTTTGGGAAACGCTGGTTTATATTATAATGCTATTACCAATGTTACTTATACAAGTGTACCTCAGTTTTGACATCATTGGCAGTTTTGTTGATTGTATTGATGACACTTTCAGCAATGTCTGCTATTTGCTAGAATAAAAAAAGAAAAGTTGCCATGTTCAACTTCTGTTTAATCTCCAAACAAAATATCATAAACAATGTTGGAATCATTTGTGTTCACTTAAAAACAAAAAAAACAACTGAATGATTATTTTCTGGATCTCAATGTACACATTCGTTATCTTTGGAATCAAAGAAATTGCTATTATTATAATGATGAAATATATTATTACAATAGGAATGTTAATAGATGTACAACTACTTTCTCAAGATTTTAAAAAAAACACATAAGATTGACATATCAGAAGAAGAAAAAAAAATGATTTCAATCCAATGAGAAAATACAAAAAAATTGACCACAAACACCAAGCTTTTGATTGTGGTGACAAACTTACCATTACTATCAAGCTACTTTTATTTGTATTAAAGGATTCCTCAGCAGCTTTCAATTGGTTAATGAGATTATTTACAGAGTTCTTTGGAGAAAAATAAAATAGTTACTGAGACCCAACATATGGATAATTCATTGTATTACTTTGAAATGCAATACTAAACAAATGCAGAAAGAAAAGCAAATATACTCAAAACATTTTAAATGTTCAAGAAATGTGAGGAGAGAATGCACCTCTATGGATGTCAGAATTACCTTTAAATTTGTTTGATCTTGTAACTTAAATAAAGCTGTACGAAGTTCACCCTGTTAACAGAACAATCAGATTTGTATACAATAACTAGATAAAAGTGACATAGCAGCAAATAATGTTTAATATATTTAGTTCTTTTACCACACAAGTCAACTTTTTGTTTAATTAATACATTACAGCAGATTTGTTGTTTTTAATTCACTGCTTTGTTACCTGACTCTAGGCTGATATACTAAAATAGTTTACCCAGGCTTTCATTGGACTATTTTGTATGTTCGCATTAGTGACTCATAGCACAATGTCATTTCTCAATTCTGATGTTATCAAAGCTAACTTGAAAGATTCACAAAATAACCACGTGGATACCTATCAGAAGATGCTCAAGTTTAAATCTAGATATATAATTTTTAATTCAAGTTGTCTTGAATGGAATTGTGTTTCTTGAGTGCTTAAAGGCATCTCAAAAACTTTCACTCAGATACCCCATCCACCCACACGTTCAAAATCAACTAGAGTGCAGTGAGCATGTTATAGGAGCATGAAAAATATACTATACAGAAGCAATAATAATAATTATAGAAAAGCTATAATAATGTCTGCCATGTGCAGGATTTGACTTAACTACTTTTAAAAGCATCTATTGTTTACTTCGAGTGCTTATAAAGAGTTTTAATGTAAATAACTTACAACATTACTCTTCATTAATGGGATGGTCGTCTGATCAAGTTCGATCAATCGTTCAGCACTTTTATTTAATGTGTATTTGTCTGAAGGATCCTTAAAAGAAAAATAAATTAGCTTATTAGTATTTTGTAATTCAAGATAATTAATTTGTATTTAGCTATTTCATTCAGTTTTTAATTTAGAGATACTGTCGAAACTATCAATTTAGTTGTGTAGTAAATATATCTAATAGCGCCGATTTCATCAATAGGTGATGACATCATTTTCACCATATTATTTTCTTGTGCAGTATAGTGATCTTCCCTTGCACTTCGTCATAATTTTTTCATATGACGTCAAATTTTTCTTCTTGATCGTTTGGTTCTTTCACATCTTGCGCTGTAGAGCCAAGCTGTATCTTTTGAGTCCCTGAATTATACTTGTGTCTTCGTTACTGAATAGCCTTAGCATTGGCCTTGTTATATATTCTTAGAGGATTATTTGACCCCTGTTTAGGGTGAGTTTTATTTCACATTGTAACGTTATTCTTAGTATGTATTCGGTCGTATTCGTATTTTGTAATTAGATTAGAAGATTAGAGGATTAGCGCAATCTGTTATTGTCTTTCTATAAGGTTTTCGTCTCAGGTTTCAAGTTTTGGATTTCGAGTCTGAGGTTCCAGATTTCTATGTCCAGACTTGGTGTTACTTTGTAAAATTGTGAGTTTGGTACTACTCTGAATTTTGATTCTTCATCGTGGGTGAAAATTCGTCCTAACTAGAAGATATTTTACCTTGAACAGTTTACAGAATCTTTGTCTCAGAATGAAATTTGTGAGAACAATGCTGACGGACACTCCTATTACAAGGTGGTTATCATAGTATTTGAAATAATATTTCAGTTGTTAATGGAACGATACCATGATATAGTAATTTCTCATATCAAATTGGATCTATATGTACTTGTATTCATTTTCCATTACCATTAATCATATGTCATTTCATTGTATAAATCTCATATTACTAAAACTATTAGTTTATGTAGAAATGGGTGTGTATGGTGTGTCTGTTGGGCAGCACTCTGGGAGGGAATGATATCTTATAAAAGTAATAATAATTTATAAATTAATTGTAAAACATACACACTGCAATTAATATTACTTTTAATACCTAGACAAATTAATACTTAGTAATTAATTCAAACAAATTCCTGACAGATACTAATTGCATTCATTACAATAAGGCATGACATTGCAAATGTTAGCAAGATGTGTGTACATATATTTTAAAGAAATTAAAAGTTCACCTGTACATTGCCAGCTATAACACCCAATTCTTTGGCCAGATTTGTAAGAGGGACGACAGTCAAATTTTTGTCAAGCTGTAAAATATGAAAATTCACTTTAAAAAAAAAATTTTTGAAAAAATTTTTTAAAATAGTTTTAGTAAGTTTAAAAAAAAAAAAAAAAAAAAAAAAAAAAAGATGGAACTAACAAAATTGACCCATCTAAAGATAATGGAATCAAATAAAAATCTTAGTAAGTTTACTTTATATATACAAGTCAAACATATTGTTAGACAAGTAGGTCTAAATTCCATGGGACCATAGCTATGCTAAGCCAAGTTAAAATAATGTTGACAGTCCATAGCTTAAATAAAGTCAGGTTAAAGCTGCAATTCTAAACCTCTTTAGCTCAGAACATTTTTACAAATGTCCCACTATGTAGCAAACCCAAGCCTTAAAATTATTTTCATTCATAAGCATAAGAAACTGTTTTTGCCAATGTTATAAAATTGTAATCTGATTTGCATTACAGAGACTTTACATTTAATCACACCATATGACAATTAAATAAAAAAAGTATGGCTAGTGGTTGCGGCAATATTGTTGCAAAGGTCTGTGCAAACATGCTAACATCAATGAGAAGGTTGAGCTAATTTCTTTTGCACTGTATCAGGAATTCTTGGGCAGTCTGTGCAAGAGCACAATGAATGCCATTTTCTGCAGCAAGTCTATTTCACTATTTAGACTTGATAACTAAGAGGTTTGAAAAACATGTTTTGTAAAAATATATTATTGGAAATATAAAATGACGACATAACACAGTCAAATGGCCATACAACTGCAAACACTTGATCCAGAGGTGTGTAATTGATGTCGAAAAAAAAAAAATTTTGCTCCATCACTATTATTGATTAAACTTTTCAGTGATGTCTCCATAACTTCTGAACTTTGACTGTAAAATGGACTATTAAGCTATTCACTATGCAGGTGATATAACTTTGATCTTTACATGTGGCTGACAGTCAATTTGAGAAATTTTGACCAGTACAATGACTAGCATCCTTTACTTACAAGTATCAGGTACCCATTAAGGCTGGGTGGACTTCAAGACATTCTTAAGTTCCATAGTAAAAAGTTCAGATTCCAACTGGATAACTAACTAGTTATCAAAAGTATATTCCATACAATAATTCATTTTCAAATAAGTAATATTTGTAATTTATATATTTTCATAACATATGACTACTGCCTACTCTTTGAATCATTCAGATACATGTAAACAAAAATAACGCCAAAGTCTAAAGCATTTGAAGTTATCTAGTATAATGTCATTTTTTAAAAAATCCTACACAAGAATTCTTTTTTTTCATTTCAGTGATCTCAAGTTGGACAGAACCATTACATAACAGCATGCTCTACACCAAGTAACAGAGCTGTAGATGAATACTTCTCTAGAAACATGCACTAACAACCAGATGAACACAAGCAAACATTAGTTTCAAAGAGAACCAAAACAATCACAGAATGTTAGTTTTAAAAAATGCTCTGTTACACATAATACATGTGTTAGCTTTACCTAACAGAAATTATTGATCATCCTCAGATGCCATCTAGACATAATGAAAGTGTATAACATCAACAACTATTATTTATTTTAGATTTTGTATTAAGAAATACATTTCTAAAGATAGCTATTTCTAATTTTAAATAGAAATGAATGAAAAAAAAAAGTTAAGTATAAAAAAAACGAGATTACACTATTTCTTGTTGAGTGATTCTTCAATTGCACCCCCTGACATCTGTGGCTACCATCTTATCTAGTGTTTTATCTACACAAGTAATTTCATTTGTAATAATTTTTTTTACTCTAAACATTGTATTATGAAACCAAGGCTTGTTAAAGAATGTTTTTCAGTTGAGATGTAGCTGTGTAAAATAGATTTTTAAAAAATTCTATTAGTTCCTCACACACAAGAAGCGAAACAGCAGACTTTTGTCACACTCTTTATTTTTTATCTTTCTAAATTAAATGAACTGAAGACCTGCTTAGTGGTTTCTAGTGATGTGAAACTGATCTGATAAGAAGAAGACGAATATGTGTATAAAAAGGAAGAATGCCATCTAAGTCAAAAAACAAACATCAAGAAAACATGCTGAAACATGCGACCCACCAGATTGAGCTGTGAAGGTAAAAAAATGAAATGATATTAAAGACTTTGCTATAGTTTAACATCATTCATAACTAGTTAATACCAAATAGACAGTTTTCATATTTGAAATGGTGAAAACATTTTAATTATTTAAACAAGGTTAGAAAGTGAAAGTCACTTTGTCTGGAAACACAAACTCAAAATCCGCCGCCAAAGTGTTCCACACAGGCAGGTAAAAAAAACAGGTTTCAATATTTTCAGAAAGATTTTCAGAAAGATTTTCAGAAACTATTGTCTATCCACTACCAGCAACTAAAACATGATTATGTAACACTACTTATTAATTACTGTTTCAAATTATATTTGACTTATATGCATACTAAATAGATTTTTCTCTTTAAAAAAAAAGTAAACATTTTGTTCAAAACGTAAGTAGCTATAGTATAACAGATAGTATTTAATTTAGTAGTACAAATATTTAAAAAAATATTTTTTGACAAAAATCTAAAACCGTTGGCATAAATGATCATGTCCCTTACTAAACAGTCTCTCATGTCTTTTACTACTGAAAATGAATAGTTGTAAAAATTGTGCATTTTTATGAAAAAAAATGGTGCATTTTTATGAAAAACATGTTTGCATAGTTAATTTTAAAAATTACATTTATCACTTTCAGATAAAGTAGCCATTGCACCAGAAATTTGAACGATCTAAAATATCATGCTATCTGATTTTCAATATCTGTTCTAGTTTATGAGATCTAAACGGGACGGACAGACAGATTAAATAAGACTAATAGAAGCTATTCCCCTTTTGGGAGACACTAAAAATGAGAAATAGGAAGAGAGAATAGCTTGCCAAAGATGAATTGATGAAATCAAAGCATAAATCTAGCACTTTTTTTCAATTTTCAATTATAAGTTCAAACATGATGCATAGGATGTAATCATCTTTTTTGAAGTAACGTCTGTTATATAAGATAAGAAATAAAATTAAGGTGTTTTCTGAATTACTAACAAAAAATATTTTTTTGGGATATTCAAACAAATTTAAAAATCATATTTGTTCTTTCTTTTTTCATTTGACTGTTTTTCAGTATATCCCAGTTGTAGTTACTAGCATTTTGCATGCTAATAAATGTATCAACTGTCTCACACACTCAAACATCATCAAACTTCAAAACAGAAACTGCAAATGCTAGATCTAGATTTGTTTTTAAATAAGAGAAAAATGAAAGAACATGGAATATTATGCCTGTTTTAATAGAGTCTTCTTCCTAGTCAGTTTGGATTGGCTTTTTTGTATCATTTTATGTCATAAACAAATATGGAACTAATACAAGGTCATGATACATCTGTATGAATATCTGAATATATTACAGATTATTTAAAGAAAACTAGGGCTATGTAAAGGTTTCTGCAAACTTTATATCCAAAAAGTACAATATAGCAGAGTTTTGGTATAATATTGACTAGACCAATCAGTTAGACCAATATGAAAATATGCATCCTCTGTTTGGGACCACTAGACTCAAGAAAATATAAAGACATTAGAACAAACACAAAATAGATCCATGAGATTTATAACAAAAGATTATTTAGAATTGATTTAGAGTAAAATCACTTCAGGACTGAGACTTGAAAGTAAAGAAGCAATAACGAAGAACCCCTGTAATATTTAGCGACTAGTAATCACTGAACCATTCCGTGCACGATTAGCACGAGATTTTTTTCCTGGTCTGGGACTGACCACGAGGTGGACACCTCAGTTGATTTTAGACTCTTGTAGAGAGCGGAGTGTTATGATTGTTATTGACAAGTAGTGTAACGTACAAGTATGAAAGTAATTAGAATTGATTTGTATTCAGGACTTATTTTCTTGGATGTATTTTGTGATGGCTGAAGTCGCCAATATTTGTTGTGATTTATTATTTGTGTGTAATAAAAAACATTCCTGCTACAAGTGAGTCTATTAATTATTATAAATATTGTGGTCAGAGAATTCAATTTGTTGGTGTTCTCACGCACTAGCAAATCTAGTGCGCGAGTGAAAGTATTTAAATAACAATACAAAGGATTATTATATCATATACAAGATCTACATAACACGACATTCGCGTTATCACGCCTATAACAAAACCAGGCTGTGACATATGGTGGCCAGTAAAGGTGTCTTTAAGACAGTAAACCTACACTTCTCATTTGGCGCAAGAATATACCCTAGACCGGAACTTTTTTTTTTCTCAAGATGGCGTCAAATTAAGCGTGGACTGAATCCACAAGATCTACAAGGCAATTAAGGACGCAGTACGATACGATACAGAGCACACTTGCCAAGCGTCTGTCTAGACAAGATTCCAACACTGAACAGTATGTTGTGTGCTAGACACGCACGGACTCAAAACTCAAATACCACTCAAGCGAAACCAGTCACAAGTATTCAAGTAGATCATCATTGAACTAGACAGAGCCTGCAAATTTTTTTTTTTTGTTTGTTCGCCAGTTGACCTCTACACATGAAAGTTAATTTCTGCATTTTTTCGTTCCCTGGTTGACCTCTACACACAATTGTGACTGTTACACACCGAAGTTATTGTGTTCTCCAAGTCAGTAATCTCTTCAAAGAAGAATCTCAATCAAACTTTGTGCTTTAACGTCGTTTACATCCACGTAGGCCCCGCCTCCTAGAGATGTGGAGATTGCATTAGGTGGAATCAACTCTATATCAAAGGACATACCATTCAAAGAAACAAATTGACATTTCTACTAGAACCGTATTTGTTTAACCTAATTCGTCATATGTCATTGACTAATGTGGACTTGCAGCTACTTCTTGTATACCTGGTCAATGCTTATTTCTCCACTATTGTCGACATCTTGAGATTCCGCACGGCGTGACAGCACCATCTGCAGAAACCGAAGACAGCTGATACACTTGTGTGGGTGAAAAATTCAAGGCGTCGCTTGAAGACAGTTGATACGTCGTTTCTACGTGAGCGCTCGTCACCAACTCTTGACACGCTCCTGCATTGTCGAGGTTTCACCTTACATTGCTATACAGAAGGTCCTCCATTTAGACCTCTGTTCACTTATGTCATTCTATTTTTTTTTCAGCGACTTTACGTATTTGGATTATCTGAACTGAAGTTTTGATCTTAAGTACTGTTGGATTATTTATATGAATGTGCAAGTACTTTTGGATTATTTATCTTTGATGTTGAAGTTGGACTAACTTGGAGCTATTGTCGCTCTCCAGTCATCGTTGCAAGTCGAAGAAATAACACGTGCCTGCATTACTACACTTACCTTTTGGATTATCTTATTGGATTATTTGGATTATAGTTATTGGATAAGCTACTTTTTGGATTATCTACACTACTACGCTACGTTGGAAAGAGGATGTAAGTTAACTATTTGAGATTGAATTTTTATATTGAGTATTGATATTGACATTGAATTTCCTTCCCTTTCTATATATTTGTTACTTTCAAGGGTGGCTGGAGAGGGACTATTTTATGATCTATCATAATAATAGGATCTATTAGGGAATATCCTATCTGTTCTTTTACCTTCAATAAGACCCAACGCGTTTGAGGTCATCCTTGTTGGTAGGGAGGTACTAGATCATATTGGGAATTATTTATTAGCTGTTTGAGTCTTGTTTGTGTATTTTGTCAGAGTATTCTGTTTGTATTTATCTTGTTGTTTGTGTAAATCTTTGTATCTACATATCTGTAATTCTCCTGTCTCATTTCTTCTTTTTATTGATCTCTTTTATAGCAGACTGTGTCGTCATTCATATTGTTTCTGTATTTGTCCTTTTTGATACATTTCTATATATAATTTTTTACTTCTTATTAATTTAAATTATTTTTTTTTTCTATTATAACTGGCATAAACAATAGCCATACTTACTTAACCTTGAGAAATATTTGAACTATTGCATTTGTAAATATAATTGATTTGATACATATAATTATTTGAATATATGACTATTAAGAAAGTTCATTGATCTTAAATTTATTTTGTAAAAATACACTTTAGATAATTCACACACATTCTTCCAGTGTAACATATTTGTAACATGTCTATTTTTTTTGTAACTATATACTTTGATTAATTTACTTTTTTAACTACTCATTAAACATAAATTGATACATTGACAATAACCATGGCATCATATGATAAAATTCTAGAACTGGTAAAGGTGATGGAACTAGAAGGGGAGGAGAAAAAGGAGTTTATCAAAAAAGAATTAGAAAAGGCAGAAAAGAAAGAAAGGGAGGAAAAAGATAGAATAGAAAGAGAAAAAGAAAAAGCAGATATTAAGGAAAAAGACATTAGAGATAGGGAAGAAAGAGCTGCGGAAAGAGCTAATCAGAAAGAACTTAAGGGCTTAGAAGTAAAACATAAGAACTAGAAACTAAACAAGAACTAGCTAAATTGGAAGCAGCAAAAGTGAACCCCAACATTATCACTCAGCAAACCAGTAACAAACCATTTATTTCCAAATTTCATAAATTCAACATTAAGGAGGAAACATTAGAAAATTACCTGGTTCAGTTTGAACATATTTCATCCACTTACAACTTAAATAATGAGGATATGGCAAAACATCTTTTAGCCAATTTATCAGGAGAACCCCTAAACATAATAAGCACACTTACAACTGAACAAAAAAAAGACTACCTTGCTGTTAAAACTAGACTTTTGGAACATTTTGGAAAAAGTGAAGACTATTACAGAAAACTCTTTAAAAAAATTAAACTAAATAAAGATGGAGACTTCAATAGAATTATCTTTGACATGAAGGCAAATATGCTTAAGTGGTTAGAATTAGCTAAGTGTGACATAAAACATCCTATTCAAATTTTAGACATGATCCTAATTGACAATGTACTTTCCAATGTAACAGATTTAGTGTTCACTTTTCTTAATGAAAAGAAAGTAAAAACAGAAACTGATCTCATTACTAATTTAAACCTTTTTAAAGATAGCCATCCTGGTCATACCATGGATAAAAGAGACCTACATCAATTAGCCGCAACAGTCAGTACATCAAACAGTAATACTAATGATAGATTTAAATTTTCTAACTCAAAAACTTGCTTTAATTGTGGCAAAAAGGGCCATGTTAAAAGCCAATGCAGACAAACTAATACTAGCAACTTTAGATATAGAAGTTACACTAATTACCATAACCCTAGCAACTACAATCAAAATAATTACAACAATCCTAGTAACTATAACAACCAATATAGGAACTACAGATCAAACCAGAGTGCAAAGCCCTAGAGAAAGAAGGAGCCTTAGAAATAACAACTTCTACTACAATAACTATAATACTAATAGACAATCAAGGAAGGACACATACAACCATCAGTCTAACTACAAAACTTTCCTATAGAACAAAAACTATACAGAGAGCTGCCTGATCTGGAAACCACTGCGCAGTTCATCTCAGATATATAATTACTGATCTGAACCCTCTGACATGTAAAGTAAGAACAAAAAAGAAAAAAAACCTCCACGTAAGTAAGAGAAACTTATACAAACATAATCTTTTACACTGGGAAACCTGTGGGTTATATTTGTGCCAGAACTGTACATTCATATGTCTGACACCGCCTTCCTTAAGTTGATACTACATATGGAAAGTTATAAAATGGCACCAAATGGTCTTGTGTGGCTCGAGATAAATCATAGTGTCTTCAATATTTTCTTGAGAATATTATGAAAATAAAAGAATACCTTGCTGAATTTTGTTCTGATTCAGAGATTTTGTGTTTTCTTCCTGACAATTTTGGGTTTAAAAAAAAGATTCTGAGTATAAAACAAATAAATGGTCTAAGAAAATCTGTTGACAAGAATGTGACTTTACCTCTGTAAAGTATGCAGTCAGATTGATGCCCTCCAATGCCTGGGTAAAATTTTGTAGTTTCATTAGCAGCTGGTCATTTATTATTGTTATATTATCTAGTTTGATTGGTTGGTCTTTTAATTCATTGATTTTTTTTTTCAAATCCTGAATAAACAAAAAAAACAAAACTTTACATTTTACATTAAATGATATATATCGAATAATAAGTTTATAAAATTTTTTATGAATAGTGAGAGGCTATTTAGGCATACAAAGATCTTAACTCTAAACCACTACATGTATTTTGTCCATGTAATGCTCCTAATAAGCTAAAGTTATCACTTGTTCTTATTCCATATGAGGTTTGGGCTAGGATGTAATAATCTTCATTTCTAAAGGAATGTTGACAATTTATAAAACAAAACACACTACAAGTAGTAAAATCCAAACTTAAATCCATTATGACTGAAAATTGTGATTTGAAACTTAACAATATTCTCATCCATAAATTCATCTCATCATCATCAGTCCTTTGACTTTCGCCGTAGGGTGCTGTAACACACAACTGCCATTGGTGTTACTGGATAGGTGTGATGCGAATACCTCTTCTGGTATTGATGAATAGTTCTTGTCTTATTAATTAAATACTTATATCTTCATGACTTTGTAAAGTATTCTTACTAAGCTTAAGTTAATGTGTACTTCGACCACAACACAGAGTCTATATAGACTAAAATGAGAGATAAGTGCTGTTCTAGCCGACACACATTTATTAAGTAAAATGATAGTTTACAAATGGGCAATCTCAGCCATCATAAAAATAGCATAGAATAATTTCACACAACATGATGTATTAATACAAGTGAATTCAACAAATATGTAATTAATAACACTATCACTTCAAATATGAGACACATCTGTCTCCTCCAAAATCATGATGAGAACTCCCTGCCCATGTGGTTTCTCTTAATCATCATGTGACCAACAAAAATGGTACCCTGTGAAAGCCAATGTGAAAACCCCTATTTCACATGGAATCATATCTTCTCATGATTCTCACCAAACAATAGTGTTACAGGTGCTGAGACAGTTTGCATAACCTAATCCCTCCACTTTTTCCAGTCAGCAGCTGTTTTTAGCAAGACCAATTTTTCCTTGGGGTTTCTCCCAAAGATGGAAAGCCTTACATGACTTTTTAAAGGCTATGTTGATATTTGTCCACCTTGGGTATTTGATTGCTCTAGTACTTACCATATCTAAAGGGCATTCCCTTAACCGCCAACTGGATAGGAGCTCTATGGGAGAACCCCAACTCCGCAATAGAGATCCATACATTAAATTTTAGATATATATTTAAATTCTTAATCCCAATCAAAACAATAATTCACAGAAAATGCATCCTTTCTAAATAATACCTTGACCATATTCACATGGAGAGTTCATACCAGCACACTGTTGTGTAGGTTTATTCATGGTTTCTTGACACAATTGACCACTAGCAACACTCTGACCTGTGTCACATGTGTCACCACCATAGTTATAGCAATATAAATGCTCAGAAGTGTTATCTTAATTCTTATTATAATGGTCTAGAGCAGTGTTACTCAAACTGTTTTCTGCAGAATCCTAGTGTTCCACGAGGCCTGAATAGGAGTTCCACAAACTACTGGAATAATTAACTAGAAAGCCAACACATGATGGTGAATGTATCTTTAAAAAAATTAGCAAAGAGTTCCACTAAATACTCAGAATGGAAGTATTCCATTAAGGAAAAAGTTTGAGAAACATTGGTTTAGAAAGTATAAAATGTAAAGCTAATCTGTATTTTTATCCTATGCTTAATTAGAGTGTCATGTGATCAGCTAATGATTTTACTATGTAAGTCATCACTTAAATGTGTATTCCTGGACCTGGAAATGTGTATTTTGAGGGGCAAATGTGTATTTTCCTAAATATAAAGAAATATACTCAGGAAAGACTAATAATCATTCAAGTACATAACATACACAAAATGCAGCAATCCTAAAATTAACACAGCATAAAGTTATATAAGACATTTTGTACATTTGTCAAAATATTTACACTTTTAGTCTTTGTTATAGACTTTACTAGAATATGTTAGAATGATACCATTCTTGTCACTTTGCAATGATTTTATGATCATAATACCTCTAGTGTATTCCACATTCCATAATAGTGGCAACAGAAAATTCATTCAAAAGAATGGAAATTTTTTTTACAAGCGAAATTAGACTTAAACCAGATGTAATGGTTTGCTATATTAGAATTAGATTAAGATCTAGATCTATATCTAAATCAACAATAATCTAGATCTATTTAGGTCTAGATCTATGTCTATATCTTAATTCTAAATCAAGCTTAATTCTAAATCTAGATTTATATAAATTCTTATATAGGTGCCTGACATCGTAAAATATCTCTAGCTAAATCCGGAATAGATGAATTAGAACTAATTAATCAATTCCTAATCAGGTTGAAGACTTTATATAAACTGGCACATTGAAAGAAACACAGCTTTATTTAGATTATTTAGATCTAATCTAATAAACATTTAAATCCTAAAAAAAAAAAAAAAAAAGAGCGATACTATCTCATAATTGATATAAGAATAGTCCAATTCCAGGCATTGACGCACTGATGTATAACATATAATGAGCAAGAACTAGGCTACTTGTTTTTTTTTTGTTTTTTTTTATTATTTAATTTTTTTTTTTGCCTTAAAGGGAGAAATGGGTATTTTCAGATGATAAGCCGTACTTGCGTATTTTCGTGTCCATTTGCGTACAAAATACGCAAGATGCGTACTTGTAGGCAACTCTGCTTAAGACATCTCTTGTAACAGGTCAAGGTAGGCATCAGGCCTTTATTCTCTCTGTAACCATACAAAGAGAGCTCTCCATGCAAACTAGTTTCTCCACTCACATGTTCATGCCTATTACCTAACCTATAATGTGCATAAGCAGAGCATTCAAATAGAATATGCTTAACAGTCTCAAGTCCAGATGTAAGTGTTGACAAAGTTTTCCTTATTTCTGGCAAAATAGGCACCGACCATGTAATGGCCTGTTCTGAATCTGGCAATTGTGTCTTGTTCTTTCTGTCTAGAAGCTACCAGTGATCCATTAAGGCTTTTCAAGTTTTTCCATGCCTACCTATTCTTGTTATAATGTTCCCCAGCTCTAGTGCATTTGTTTCTGGTGCATTCTCATATAATTGTATGAGCCATCTCAAGTATGTGACTCTTCTGAAGGGTCCAGCTTAATTCCAAGCTTCACCAATGTGCGAATAACCAACTATCCTGACATGCAATGGTATGTACTGCAGATTCGTACTAATATTCAGGTCATGAATGCATGCACACCAGTGTTTTGCTAGTGTTTTGGGCATCCATCAGTGGAGCTTTCTACTGCTTGTAGGTTTGACTTGAAGACAAGCCTTATTATTAGGCTTGACAATCTGTAAATAACACAACTGATCCTGGTTGTGCTAACTTGTCTTTGATTCTTTCCTCAATGTACTCTACAATAGTTACCATCTCAGCCACATAATTGCTAGCAATCACACATGGCTTCATCTTTTTAATCATAACCGTAGGTCATCAAACCATGAACTTCCTTAGATGAACCTTCCATATATACCATTACCGACTCCTGCAGGTACTGGGCAATGGTTTGCAATGCTCTTGAGGACAGATTTTGTGCACTTCTTATTGACCTCAGGATCTTTCAAAGATTTCCCAAACTTCTGTGAGTCCAGGAGTATTTGCCAGGAAGAGGCCCCAGTTAAGACTAGAGCAGCCCTGTTCAGCTCTCTGGACAACTTCTACTTGGTCTGCATGAGAGTTCTTCTTGAATCTACCCATACCCATTCAGTTATCAAGAGCTGGGGAACCAGACTACTGGACTGCAGCCAAACTCCAGCCATTTAAATTTTTTGAATGCCATCATAACACCTCCCTCTCTTCACAACATCAAAGGAGGAAGATCTGTCCAGATTTCACCCACAGCAACTGATGTCCAAAAGGCACCTTAAATTAACTTATATCTGGACTGTATCTAAGCTTGCTTGAGATGTTAATGCTTTTACCAAACTCATATTAATGAGACTTAGAGACAAAGCAAATCAAATGTTTGCCAGGATTTAAAATCAAGACCCTTTATTTGTAAAAACTAGCTATATACCTTGTTATGAAAATTATATGCTGTATTGGTTGTCGTTCTTATGTACCTCATAGCCCCAACACACTTTAATTAAGATAGGCTACATTTTAAATCAAGTAGAAATGATAGATAGTTACCTATTATATTATACATTTATTCTAATATCTTTGGATTGACTTTTGTTATGTGCACTAATTATTATATTTATCAACTGAAACAAATAAACATTATAAATTGTTAATAATAAGTTGACTATACCGTAATGTTTGTATATTTATCCAGATTCACAATCTGATCCAACTGTAAGGCAGTATATAACGCTTGATTATTTTGACAGTTTCTGAGGAAATATAAAACAATGCTTCATTTACCAACCTTTAAGAAACAGACTTTTATTGACAAAGAGAAAATATTCTTTATTACCAAAGAGTGACCAACAACACTAGCGACTGAAAAAGGTACCAACAACTATTACAGCCAGATTACTTTTGAAAACAATGTTTGTTCATTCTGTACCAGTTTTCTTCATGAACTGCTCCAGCACTGGACTCGGAAAACTGGAAATACTAAGCCAGTTATTGTTAAGAAGCAATTAGCTTGTCTAGATTGGAAAGCTCAATACCAAGTGGGAAAAAGGGGGAAATAAGGACTTCTAGTTAAAATAAAAACTTAAAAAGAACCCCAGAAAAGAATGTGACAACAGTTAGTCTAAATACAGATGTCTTTGATAGCCAGACAATACAATTATGCTAAATGATAACTTAAGATGATTTAAGTTGATACTCACTGGATGCTTTTAACAAATGAAAAGTTTGAAGGAGCATCTGTATAGAATTCTCTCCTGAGATAATCAACAGCAAAAGAATCAATGCTCTGCAATAGAGACACAGACACATAGTTTCAGTGCTTAAGTCAGAACTACTTTTCAAACTGAATGAAAGACTCAAGTTTAAATTTAAATTTTAAAAAAATCAATATGAAAAAGGATTTTCAAAATATTGGTTTAAAAATTTAAATTAATAATCAGACCTTTAACTTTGAAGGGTCATGGTCATCAAAGTTACGGCACACTTCTGTATAGGCAATGCCACCAACTGCAAACATTACTGTACATATAATCATCAATATCCAGTAAAAGAGAAAAGTAAAGCCCACTCCTCTGAAAAAAAAAAAGTTTAAATTCAAAAATGTTTTATTAAGGTTAATTGTCATTCAAAAAGTTTAACTAAACTATAGAACAATTATATATTTTGTCCAGTTCATAAACACTCACAAACTCATAAAAATAATAACTTCAACTAATCAAAGCAAATCTTTAGAATAACAAAGTATTTTAAATGTCCTGAAAAAGTTCTATCTGGATTCTAAGGTCCAGTGATAAAAATGATTTTGCTTATAATAATGTTAAGTTTGAGCTGCCATATATTTTAAACTTACAAAGCCAGCATAACCACCACGTGGACATTTCCCAGCTGAGGTCAACCATCTGTTTGGATATCAGAGACTTAAGCTCAGACCTCCAGTTCAAATTTAAACCAAATTAAAGATTTGTAACAGGTAGCTAAATGCTCAGCCTCAGAGAACCTTAAGAAGCATGTTAGATGTTTCCACATTTGGATAGTGACTTTTGTCTATTTCAAGCTAGTCATTGTTATTTTAAACAATATAACAACAATGACATCTGCAGAAGGGTGAAAATGCAACGGCACCTGGTGATTACATATGCCCAACCTGCGATCGCATTTGTGTATCAAGAATTGGCCTCTTTAGTCACACAAGAAGTTGCAAAGGGAAAAGATCGTCTCTCGAGATGTAAAATGCCACAGAATAACAACAATATAATTGAACCTAGTCAAAGATAATAGAGAGTACAGTTATGGCACTGCACGCCTCTCTCCTAATATGAAGCCAACTTGTTTAAGTTATGACAAAGGTGCTTTTAATAACAAGCCCCATCGCTCTAGTAATCAAATGACAACATTCCTTTTTTTAAGTCAAATCATATCTGTCTGCATAATGAGATAAAATATAAATACATTTCCAGAGCCTGGAAAGCTTTAGAAAAATAATTTGTAAAAAGTATTAAAAATAAACACTTTACATACGCCATTAGGAAATTAGATCCAGTTCCAGTGTTGCAGCAAGGAGCCCCTTCTCCTGGCCGTTCACCACATAATCCAAACAAGATGCCAATATAATACAAAGCAACAATCAGCAGATAGGCACAACACACACCAATACCAGCATAATAACTGAAATTTAAAAAGTAAATAATGAGTACTTCATAAAATTTATATTAACACATATAGCGAAGAGTACATTTAAACGAGGTTACCTAATTTACTAATTAAAGGATAATTTTATTATGACTAACCTCTGACACTAATAAAGAAGTACTTACACAATTTTAGTGTAATCATTTGAATCCTTGTCTATGTCATTCAGTGCTGTATAGATGTGAGGGAAATTCTTAAACTGTAATTGTTTGAAACACAAAGCTAAATTCAATCCCCTTTGATTTCTCAGTCATAAAGTTTAGGAATTAAATGTTTAATGCTACGTTTGTCTCTAAAACAGTTAATAACAAAACTAAATAATAAAAATTATTGACCAAGCTAATTGCAAGGTCTTTCAACTCTTTATACTCTATAAAATATGAATTTTTAAAAAATTAGAATCCAATCATCCAATAACATATTTGTGATTTCATGGTTATAGATGGAAAATGGAAACGAAATGTATCTAGTTATGACTCCTTATTAAATGATAGCTAAAGAAAAATAATTTTCTAGAATTTAATGATATTACTGTCACAGACAGTTTTAAACATTATAAATCAATTTAAAACACTTAACATTTAAAAGAAGAGGATAAAAAGAGAAATCAGATCCTATCTGGCATGTCAAATGTTGACTATTGCAATGTTAACAGTACCATCCTACAAAGCTCTAGTTCACATTCTCTGATGAAAGACAAAACAAAAACAGAGCAAATCAACAAAAACAACTCACAATATCTTCTTTTTGTTTAAGCAGGTCATTCATTCCATCCTTGAGGGACTTTTTAAATTTATCTATTTCTGCAGAGGTATCTGTGGAGCACAAGAACCAGTAACACTAAAAATATATTTGTAAAAGTAGCAGTTGTCAAAGGATACATTTTCTATTGAGACTATGGCAGCAATTGAGGCTTAGACATTTAAGTATTTATAGGAAATGACCATTTCTTTGGTTATTAGATAAGTTAATATAGTTAATTAACATCTTCAAGTTGCTAAGAAATAAATACCTTTAGTTTTGTCCTCCACTTGTGAATGAGCTGTGTTTTTTGTGTTATTTATTTCTTTTTCTGCCTGTAGACATACAATAGAAGTGAATCATATTAAAGTAATGCTAAACATTTCTATTAAAGACGCACCAAACACAACTATATCTAATGAAGAGAAAAATTGTAGCCTAAAACAATAACAAACATTTGTTGTTGACTTTAATATTCAACCTATACACAGCCTTACATCTGCAATATATTTGGTCATTTCCAATGAATCTTTAACTCTTTCTGCTTCCTTGGACATTAAATCTAGCTGTAAATAATAAATTATATTATTACAAAATACCATTTTACTAACTCTTAAAAAGAACATCTTAAACATTTCAAAATATACTTTATAGTTATGTGTCTTGCTTGATGAAGTATATTTCTGTTATGATAATATATTTTAGCCTATAATTTGTTCTTTCATAAATACAACAAAACTCAGAAATAAACAAGAAAAAACTAAAAAAAATACTTTAATAAAAAAAAAATCTTATACGAAGTGTAATTGTATCAATTAATTTGGATCATCCATTTAATTAACTTTGTAATAGATCTAGACTAACAACAATACACTTGTGCTATAAGAAATATTTTACAAATTGTTGGTTTTTTTTAGCATTATTTCATGCTTTTAGCTTTCTCAATATGCTGTGATCTTATCACTTATCTGAACCATTTGGGGAAATTAGGGGGGGGGGGGGGGGAAGGGATATCTGGGTGTATTTTACCTAGATTGTTTTTTTTAAAGCTTTTATTTTAAAAAAAAAGGGAATGACCTTAATTCGAACACATGACTCAAGCCTTCTCAAGCCAACATTCTAACCACTCCGCTAGTGGGATGTGCATGAAAGATAGAAGATTGTATAGTTATCTATTCCTTGTTTCAAACATACTTTAAAGAGATGACCTATAAAGGGGACTAATGCAGCTTATACCACCACCTCAGTCAAGTACAATTTCTTTCCCTTGTTCAAGATATCAATATTGAAATCCCTTAAATAGATGTGTCAAGCCAAACTAGTAATATAAATTAAACCAATCAACTGAATCTGTAAACAAATAAAACCCTAACTAACCCTCACCCTAACCTCACCTTTTTTTACATTGTTTTTTTTTTCTGTTAATTCACATTCATGTAATTTTCTGAAAGCTTTATGTCATCACAAGAATTTTCCTAGCCACTCCATTAGCTATTCAAAAATGAGAATAGCGAGGATAGGACATGAAAAGTCAATTTCTTCTCTTTCCCAACACTGCTCGAAGTTACTAAGAAGAGTTCATAAATAAATTCACCATTTCACAGTTACTATTAAAAGTAATTCTTTGTCATAAATAGGTTCAGGGTTTTACAGTTAGGTCAACGTGCCATGAAAGACTACTTGTGAATGTGACTTTATAAGTCTCATAAAGCTTTTATGTGTTCACATTAACTATGCTGTTTAGTTATGTTAATAATGACTTGATTGTTGATGTTTTTTTAGCATGATCTTCTGTGCATCCAGATTTTTGCATAGTTTCTATCTGATGTTTCAAAACTGTAACAAAATGTAGTCTTGTCCGGGTATACTACTTTGAAATAAGTGATAACTTCACATGCACATTTTTTAAATTATTATTTAATTTAAAAATTGCTTATAATTTTTAACAAGTATAAGCAAAACATAAGATGGTAGATGTAAATCTTGTTAAACAAGGGTCAATTCAGAGTGCCTAGAGTAAATAGCTAACATTTGCTACCACAAAAAAAAGAGGATAGAAGAAAAATTCACCCAATGCTACTTACAGTAGAAAAGTTTGCATCAGTGTTGTAGTTACTTAAATCATATCCTGAACAGTATGAGGAGGACTTGTTGCAGATTTTAGTTATTGTGTTTTTTATGTCAGTCACATTATTACTCAGCTCAGTGCCTTCTTGACTAAGGTTTGTAAGAAGTCTTGCCACTGTGTCTAACTCTTCTCTAGTGTTGTTAGCAACTGTTACATTAAAAAAAAAAATTTAATTGAATATAAATTTTATTTTTAATGAGACTCGTGGTCTTTTTCTTTCCTTTAACTAACTTGGTAGGCACAAAGCATAATCTTTCTTAAAAATAAGAATTTTTCTTTTAAAACTACTTAAAAGCTTTCTGTATGCATATGCATGTATATATATATACAGTGCTTTTTTTGTAAAAAAAAATAATAAAAATAGGTGCTGGTACTCAGTGATGGATTGCCTAACTTTTAACTGCTAATAAATTAATAATTGTTATGAGCTGATGAGACTCTTAATTATGTACAAACAAACATATATTTAATAGATGATGAATACTTTAATGTTGCGAAACCATTAATGATCTATCAATAATCACCTAGTTTACATTATTCCATCTTGGGTTCTTATCTCCCCCTCTAACCAATTCAACACGCATTTGCACCATACCATTTCACATTCAACCTATGTAACAATAATAAACGTTAAAATAAAAGTAAAAAATTTTTCCACACACTTAAAAAGGTGCCAGTATGCCGTACCAGTCACAAAAAAAGCACTGTATATATATATATACATCGAGAAAAAGCGATCTGCACAACTCGCTCTCAAGACAAAGCCAAGTCCAAGATCTTTGGAGGCCTTCAAAAGTGCTAATAAAGAGGCGAAACAAATGGCTAGAAAATGTGCTAACAACTTTTGGAGGGATACCTGCAACAGAATCCAAGACAGTCTCCACTCAGGAAATAGCAAAGCTCTATTTGATGGCATTAAAGCGGCCCTGGGTCCAACAGTGTCTAAGCCTGCCCCCCTTCTATCCAAATCAGGAGAAAAAATTACAGATCAAACCAAGCAGCTAGAACGTTGGACAGAACACTACCTCGAAGTCTATGCCACACAGAACACAGTAGACGATGTCGCCCTGGCTTCTCTACCAGATCTTCAAGTACTGGAATGCCTAGATGATCTTCCGAGCCTCAGTGACCTTAAAAAAACAATTAACTGCATAAAAAATAGAAAATCTCCTGGGAGTGATGGTATCCCAGTGGAAGTAGTGAAAGTCAACGAATCACTCCTGCTCCCTGAACTCTATATTCTCCTCTGCCGCTGTTGGGAAACAGGTCATGTCCCACAGGACATGCGTGACGCAACTATAGTCACAATATACAAGAACAAAGGGGATCGGAGTGACTGCAACAATTACAGGGGTATCTCTCTCCTCAGTATAGTGAGCAAGATCTTTGCTAGAGTGGCACTATCCAGGCTGCAAGTGATAGCTTCTAGAGTCTACCCAGAGTCTCAGTGTGGATTCAGGAGTGGTAGATCCACTGTAGACATGATATCTTCTCTACGACTACTGCAGGAAAAATTCAGAGAGAGAGACAGACCCCTTTACATCGTTTTTGTTGATCTGACTAAAGCTTTTGACATGGTCAGCAGAAGTGGCTTTTTCAAACTCCTGAGGAAAATAGGTTGCCTTCCCAAACTACTGCAGTTCATTGAGTGTTTTCATGAGGAAACTAAATGCACTGTCAAATTCAATGGAGCCCAATCAGCACCTTTTGAGGTTTGCAGTGGTGTCAAGCAGGGATGTGTGCTCGCACCTACTCTGTTTGGCATATTCTTCTCCTGTCTACTGCATTATGCGTACAACGACATAAACGAAGGTGTGTTTCTCCATACAAGATCCTCTGGAAAACTATTTAATGTTTCAAAGCTGCGGGCAAAAACCAAGGTTAGGAAGCTACTTGTCAGGGAACTCCTGTATGCTGATGATGCAGCTATTGTGGCTGATTCTGATATTCAGCTACAGTGCCTGGTTGACAAATTATCTGCTGCTTGCCAGAAGTTCGGCTTATACATCAGTCAAAGCAAGACTAAGATACTTGTCCAAAACACAAACACTGCACCTCAAGTAAGCATTAATGGCCAACCACTAGAAATTGTTGATCACCTTTGTTACCTTGGCTCCATCATATCCAACAACACTCTACTGGATAAAGACATAAACAACAGGATAGCCAAGGCAATGGCCACCATGTCACGGCTGCAGAAAAGAGTCTGGGACAACATATTGCTGACTAACAGTACTAAAGCCCTAGTCTACCGGACCTGTGTGTTGAGCACCTTGCTGTACGGAAGTGAAACATGGTCAACCTACTCATGGCAGGAAAAAAAGCTGAATGTTTTCCACCTCCGATGCCTAAGGCGGATCTTTAAAATAAGGTGGCAAGATAAGATAACCAATGAGGAAGTGCTACAAAGAGCAGGGTGCCAGGACATCCGCTCTGTTATCAGCAGCAGACGCCTTGGCTGGCTTGGCCACGTTCGTAGAATGCCAGAAGGTCGACTTCCACAGGACATCCTGTTTGGCGATCTGATAGAAGGCAGGAGAGCCGCTGGTCGCCCACTTTTACGTTATACGGATGTATGCTAACGCGACATGAAGCTCTTCAAAATCGACACTGGCAACTGGGAAGAGGTGGCACTGGACAGATCCTCATGGAGAGAGAGCATAAAGGAAGGGTCAAAGATTGCAGATGCCATACACAACAGAAGCAGAAAGAAGTGTGAAAATGCAACGGCGCCTGGTGATTATATATGCCCAACCTGCGATCGCAGCTGTGTATCAAGGATTGGCCTCTTTAGTCACACAAGAAGTTGCAAAGGGAAAAGATCGTCTCTCGAGACGTAAAATGCCACAGATATATATATAGATATATATATATATATATATATATATATATATTATATATAGCATTATCTACTTTGGGTAGTTCTTACTATAGACAAATGGCTCAATGTACTAAGGGTATGAAGGGTATGACTTTGATACTGGATAGTACATATATATGAAGATGTTGACCCTTTTTAAACTTAGGTTAACGAGCTTGCAGATTAGTTCGTAGAGGGTCGTAATTTAATGCCCCAACTGAATATCATTAAAGCGTACACGTATTATAAAGTACACTCAACAACAGAGTAGAACTTAGTATTTATTTCAACTGGTTACACACATAATATAGAATACATAATCATCAATAGTAAGATTACTTAAATGTGCCCAAATTAAATATTCCAGGGCGTCTAGACTAGATTTAATAATAGATTACTTAAGGGTATCATGACACAGCATAGCATTACCCCAAATATCCAGTACACACACATGGCAGAAATAATATCTCCTAAATCTAGGCAATACAACTAACAATAATCACCAACACCCTACTCAGACCAGGTCAGCTCTGCAACTGAATAGACTGACCACAGGAAACCTTATTGTCCCCCCTTGAAAACCAGGTGGTAAAAACAATTCACAACTCGACTAATAAAATAAACAAACACACACACAATCTCACATCTTACACACCCCTCTCTTGACATTATCCACCCACTAATTTTAATAATTATAGAAAGACCCACAAGTAAATGGTCCTCAGTACTTTCCATCTATTACATTGAATAGGACTGGCTCCTTAATTCAAGTATCGCTTGACATCCCTTTCCTAATATTATTATTCTTCTGCTTTTCTCTACTTACTCCACATATTTGATGGGCTCTAGGATATTTTTTTTAGATCCTTCAAATTGTAAAGCTCTCATAATATTCACCCCCCTTTTTTTTTCAATTTCAAAAAAAACTGCCCACATTTCAGCAATCCCCATTTTGGCCAATGAATTATTGTATATGTTATGTCTATTTGGAACAGAATACTTCAAAACTCCCTAACACACTCACTTCTGGCCTGTGAATTCTAGTATCAATTTTGTCTATGCCTTAGAAAATAGTCAAACATACAATCTCTGAGTATTTTTCAGTTCTTTATCGAAGTATTTGAAAGGCTCCATGATGCTTTTTGACCAGAGCCCCTTTTAATCACACTTCTTTTCTTTTAAACTATTTCATTTCAAAACAAAATTATCTTTTAAAACCCTCTTTACATGATCTCTTTCACACTATTTTAAACTTGAAATCAGCTTCCATACTTTCTCCAGGGCAACGTCCACATTTTAAACTATTCAATGCACACTTATTTTACCTGCACCGACATTATAAGCTTGGTTCAGTAGTTCTTGAACTTTTATAGATTCTAGCACATTGTCCACTGCTTTTAGAGCTAAATCTAGGAAGAAATATAATGAAAATGACAGAGTTTTCCAACTGAAATAATTTCTTTTCATTTTTTTACAATCATTCCCACCAGATTACTAGATTTGGTTAATGTGTTGTTTTTGTTTTAGTATTTTCTTTAACATAGTAATTTATAGTATTTTAAACACAAAAAAAAAGACTGAGTTTCCAACCCTTTTAATGATTATGCAAATAAACATTGCATGGAAGACCCCCTTCCCCAAACATCATTTTAACGTCACACCTTTATCCAACCAGTGCTAGACATGGCCTAAAAAATAATTGATATTTTTAAATGCAAGTCTTGAGCAAGTGCTAGACATGGACTTAAAATAATTAATATTTAAATGCAAGTGTCCAGCAAGTGCTAGACATGGACTTAAAAAAATTAATATTTAAATGCAAGATGTGTGATTATAATATGCATGTCTTTTTTTATACTAGCCTTTACCCTCACTTTGTTGACCATTCAGCTAGTATTAAATTAGGTGAGAATTCCTTATTATTAAGTTTAACATTCTTATTTATAAACTAGAAGTTCTAGTTTTATATAAATTCATTTGCTAAAATATACAAGTTGTATACATAATTAATATTGTTGCATTGATACCTATAATAATGACAAAAACCTCTGTAAATACTTTCATTGACTAAATTTTAAAGCTTTCAAACAATTTCAAGTGATTTTTGCTAGTATGATGAGCTACCTATTACAATATTCTGTTTAAAGAAATCATTGAGTAATTAAAAATTATGTTTCTTGTTATTACAAGCTTGATACACACTTATACAAAAAGTAATCTACACTGTCTAATCTCCGTCTCAATAATTTAACAACTTAAACCATTATTCAAATTTTATGTGCAGAATATTTCAGGAAATTCAATCTCTAGTTAAGAATGGAAAGAAAATAAAATGTCAAACATTTACCATTAATATTTTTTAGAATATCTGAGCTTGTGCTATCAAATGTATCAATCACGTAGTCAGAAGCATTCTGCAACAAGGTGAACATAATTATTTTAAGTAAACTAAATAAATACAATCAAACTTCCACATTCACATTTAGAACCATGTTAAATATTAGGATGATGTGTAGCCAGCACAATGATCAAGTCCAGCAATTAACTTTTCCAACTTTGGTCAAGTTTTCATTGAAGCTGATGAAGCAGAAAATAATTTTCTAAATCAAATCAAAATTTGCTACGACTGAAATATGATTATACTAAATTTAAGCTTTATCTAGAGCTAATTCTAATGTAAATTATATCAACTATCTCTAGATCTTGATCAAGATTAAAAGAGTTAAATTCATGATTGATAGCTGGAATGACATGGTCTAATAGATTATAGATAAGATTTTGTCGCTTAAAAAGGAAAAATATGAGATTAAATTTAACCACATCCACATGAAACATAGTAGTTCAATCACTTTTTAATATATATCTTACATTAATAGATCCATTAATGAAATTCTCTACATCACTGAGAGCTCCAGAAATAGTCCCGATGGTGCCCTGGTTATTGTCATTTTTTAAACTGTTATATGTTAATTGATTGCACAGAAAACTGCATATAACCCCAGCTCTGAAACAAACAAAAAATATTAATAACAACAGCTATAGATAAGAGATATATCTAAAACTAGCATTATCCACTGGCTATGCCCTTTGAATTTTCCCATTCTGGCAATATATTGTTTATTTTGCCAGGGACCCCTCCCTTTTTTTTCTTACTTGTAACAAAAATTATAAAATAGCCCTTGCGTAAACACTTCCCACATACATTCCTTTGACCATTTAAATCTAGTACCTATTATGTTGATATGGACATGCCCATAAATCGAGTATCACTTTCCACCCTCCCCTCCAACTCTCTGCCTTAATTGTCGTATTTATCAGAATATTCTTCTGTTTTTCATTTTTTATTCAAAGTATTTGTTAGGTTCTATTTTTTTGGCTTGGGCTCTTTTTTCTAATTATGTCCTCCAAATTGTGATGCTCAAATATTATTTTAGAAGTACACACCCTTTATTTGCATTAAAATTGCCTGCATTTCAGCAATCCCCAATTTGGCCTCTGTATTCAAGTTATGTTACATTTAATTAGAAAGGCCTGCTTGAAAACACCCAACAAAACACACTCACTTCTGTGAATTCTATATCATTTTCAATCCCCACCCACACACACAAAACTAGAAAAACGCTCTCTCAAGAATTCTTTTCCTATATCTTTTTTTTATCTTCGTCCTCAACATACAACAAAAATATAGTTATATCTACATTTCATTTTGTATTTATACATTTTTTACACATAAAAAAGAAAAAATTGTTTTTATACAATGACTACAAAATTTAGTTTAGCACCAAGGAGTGCTATTGAGATTTATGCACAAAAAAAGACTTTAAATAGTGTTTAAAAATGGAAGGCAGTATAGTCTTGTAATTGTTACGTATGTCAGCTTTAAGAATACATATTGGGTTAAAATTACAAATAAAAACATTGTATTTGGTACATTTAACTGCTGAGGTTTTGATAATGAAAATATCTTAGTTGTTCTAGACCAAAGGCAAGTAATAACAGGTTTAAAAATTTTCATCCACCGCAAGTGGGAGAATTAGTGATGAGTGAGTCAAGGCTTTTGCTTATATATATAAGGATTTTTGTTTTACCAAATACCACTCATTCAATGTACAATTACTATGAATAAAAACAAATTGATATTTGTTAAACAAAAAATGTGAGTGGAACGGAAAGGGGCAGTGAATGCATTTTCTTCCCTCTAGGTCTGTAACTGATGGTCTAAAGAAATGTGTGCGGTGTCTAATACTTTACATTGCTTGTCTTATGATTGAAGGATGCATAAAAATAAAAGGTAAAACTAACCCAAGGTGCTATATTTAGAATTCAAGAGCTGAAAAGTGTCTGGTGAGGGGTAGAACCATTGGAAGATGCTTAAAAAAAAGTTGAGTGGTTGTTATTGTAATAATAAAGGGCTGAAGAGTGTGAAAGTAAAAGTGGGCAGGGGGTTCATAGAGTCTACTAAATAGTTCTCCTTATCTCCTTTCCTTCTCTATTAGCTCTTCCTCTCTATTCATTATGCTCACTCCTCCTCTCTCCCTGGCCCCCACTATTTATTTGCACAGAGCACGCTCAAGAGTTTGGACACCATGGAAAGATCACCATTTTATTTTTGCAACTAAAACGGAGGGAATTATCCTAGGTAATTTAAGAGCTGAAAAAAAGAGGGGTGGAGGAGGGGGGAGTAGTAGTATTCATCCGTCACTAAATAGCAGAGCCGGACTTAACCATTGTAGAGCCCTATGCAAAACGGATTTCAGGAGTTTTCAAAAGATTTTAATAATTTCAGGATACTTCCAGGACTTTTCATATATTTTGCAATTTCAGGAGATTCCCAGGACCTCCTGTTAAATTGGCAGGAAGCCACGGGAAATCTGTTATAAGTTATAAAATGGTTTAATTTAATAATTTCTACACCTAAAATTAGCGCGGGTCCTATAACAGTCGCACAGGTTGCAGTGGCCTAAGGTCGGCCCTGTAAAATAGCGGCGTATGCTACGCCGCCGAACGACTAGTTAAATATAATTCTCTTCATGGCTCAAAGTTTGGACACCAAGTAATGGAAAGATCACTCTTTTATTTCTGCAAGTCGGACAGACTAGAGTTACCCCACCTAATTTTAGAGGTGAAAAAAAAAAGGGGGGGGGGGGAGAACAAGTAGTATTCACCTGTCACTAAATAGCAGGGCCGGACTTAACCATTGTGGGGTCCAATGTGAAACAGATTTCACTAAGTTTGGGTAGGGATACAGATAATACTTGAAAATTAAAAGTTTGTATTAGAAAATATATTCGTCTTTGCATTATATTCATTCTATACTATGCACAGAATTCTGTTCCCTACATAGATCACGCTCAATTACCAAATGTTTCAATCTATCTACTAGAATTGTTGACCTCAAGTAATTCTTCATTAGTTTGATGCGCGAGAAGCTCCTTTCACTGGATTCCACAATTACGGGTATTGCATAATGCCATTTTTTTTATTGCACGAAGGATTGGCATTGTCATATTGAATGACAACCCAAAATGACAATTTTTTTCAATATATTTCAGGAGAGATTTGTATGAGTTTTCAAAAGATTTTAATTATTTCTGGATATTTCCAGGACTTTTACGTATATTTTGCAATTTCAGGATATTTCCAGGAGCTCCGGGTAAATCGACAGGATGCAGTGGGAAGTCTGTTATAAGTTATAAAATGGTTTAATTTAATGATTTATACACCTAGAATTAGTGCAGGTCCTATGAAAGTGCTGGGCCCACTGCAGTTGCATAGGTTGCAGTGGCCTATGGCGACGACGGCGGTCAACTAGTACAAATAATTTTGGCAGGTAAATTCTAGTATCACCACCTCTCCTCCCCCCACCACACACACAACAAAAAGTTAGACTTAAATAAATCTATAATTTTTCTTTGACTTCTCAATTCAGTGTTAAAATATTCAAAAGGCTCTTTTTTGCTTTTCATCACCACCCCTACAAATCCTCCACAAAAATATACATACAAACACAGTAAAGATACTTGGTGTTTAGAGAAAAAAATAGAAAATATTAATTTGGTTTTGTGTCTACAAAGGCAAGTTACACACCAAAGAATTATTATTATTTCTACTACAAGATATGCGCCAGGCATTTTTATTATAGAATATCTAAATAAACAAGATTCCACACAAACAGAAAAGGAAGGAAGTTTGATCTTGTACTTTTTTTCTATGTCAGCTACATATATATATATACTAGTCATATATTACCCGCTGGTCTTTATTTGCGTATCACTGTCGATAAAGTCACTGAGAGTGTTTTGTAAACTATTTAACGAAATAATAATGTTATAAGTAAAGCGAATGCGGAATGCGTGAATGTAAAAATAGTATGAATGGAGCTCTAAAAACAGCTAATCAACTTAAATGCATTTTTTCAAATAAAAACATTTGATTGTGGGCCTACATATATTTGATTAAACTTTGAAATAAATAGACTTAATTTTGTATGTTCATATGTTAAAAAGTAAAGATCTAGATCTAGACTATTTAAATATTGGCTTGGATAGAGTTCATTCTGTGCGTGCACATGCGTGACCTTTTTAATTAGATGTACGCGAATGAATGAAACTATTAGAATATATCTCAACATGGCTTCACAGCTTTGACGAACGAATGTATGAAAAATGCTTTAGAAAAACAAATTTGAATGTTAATTTGATTAAAATATGAAATGAATGGACTATAATTAGTATGTTCATGTGTTTAATTTTAAAAAATATCTTTGCGAAGAGAAGTTCTATCATCTTAGAGTTGAATTAGAGTTTTAGACCTAGAAACATGGAGATGTGTAACATTTCGGGTAATGTCTAATGAAAGAATATACGTCAGGAATTCTAAATTCGTAGATATAAGGAACAAATTTATGTAAAAATGCATTTGAAACACAAATTTTCATGTGTCAAAATAAAAAACTATCTGCGCAAAGTATAGTTTTAAAAATTAAATCTAGATCTAGATCCTTTCGATCTTTTCTCATGTAAACATGGCCTAGATTGATGAAGTTATAATGCTTTCATATAGTTGGTCAACTTTTTTTTGAGTGTCTTAAGTTTGTTTTAGGGATACAATACATACACTACGGTCTAAGTTAGTACCCATGGAACATTTTTGCCAAGTTTTATCAAGATTGGTCATACAAACGCCTCACATTCTACTTTATAGTATATGTATATATATCAACTTCCCTGCTGGTGAGGAAAAGAAAGCTTTTTAAAAAAGGTCTGGACAAATACAACAACAGATAAACATATAAAATTGCTATACCTATTATTTTACCATCACAAAGCACAGGTTTAGGTGGTATTACATAAACCAAATGTACATACATTTTACAATGTAATCAACAAATTGAAAACACTACGTATATTAAGAAGAAAGCAGTAATATTTTTTAAAATTAATAAATAACAAAGACAAGAAGCACAGGATGTTGTCAAGAAACTTACAAAGCTACTGTATTGAGAATAACCAAGACAGAGCAGTAACATCTCCTCTTACATCTGCCATTCTTTGTTTCATGAAGTTTGCTCTTGCCCCCGCAGCGACCACAGCATCGACAACAACAGAATATAAGGCCAGTTAAAGGCATAATTACGACGAATACAATGCCTATGGCAATGCATACTGAAAAACCTATATAGTTCTTTAAGAGCTGAAAAAAATACAAACAAAAACCTTATACAAAACATACAAACAATACCCAGTGGCTTAATAACATCTAAGCAACTAGATAATGTAAAAAAAAAAAAAAAAAAAAGTATTAAAAAATAAAATTATAAACTATGAGGCCTGGTGAGCATTTCCATCAAAAAATATTTCGTAGAAATTGGATGGTTGAGTGGTTTGCTCAAATTAAACATGCAGCAAGAATATTAACAGTAGGTTAATATCCAGTGAAGGATTTGCTGGTAAGCCAACTGTCTCTAAACCAATTGTCAGTGAACCAAGTGTCTCTAAACTAATTGTCAGTGAACTACTTGTCAATGAACCAGTTGTCTGTGAACCCACTGTCAATGACGGATATGTTGGGTGAGCAATTTGTTGGTGAACAATTTGTCTGTGAGCCATTTGTCATTGAACAGGTCTGGACTATCCATTGTTTCACTATATCTGACTCACCATTTTCTCTCATTAAAAATTTGGTGTCAAGTGCTGTGTATTTTTCATATAATGTATGCATCATTCATGATTGAGCACTTAGCTTCATATTTGTATTTACTAACTAATAATATTGTGTACAACAGTGTAATCACCAACCTAATTGAATTAAACTTAACTGCTTTCAGTAAATCTTATTAGAGGGATGAAAAATTAGAATTCGCTTGCACTATAAATATTTAGGTGTCAGGTAATGCTTAAAGTGTTAAAAATATAAGCTTTTGATTTCTGATTTAAACATTTAACAAAACAGAGGAAATGACAACTTTTTTTTACTTAAGATCTGAGAAAGTGTTCTGAAGGATAAGTTGGGTGCATTAAATTGCACATTTTATTTTTTTTAAACTTAGCATGTGCATACCCCTGTGACTGTGATAACAACAATTACACTCAGAAAAGTTATTTCTCAAAGTAGCAGGTATATTTCTTCTAATTCAATTTGATTTCTAATGCTTTTTTGGCCAGAGCCAGTTTTTTTTATTATTGCATCATGTGCACATCTTAGTTGTTCTCGCACAAGGAAAGTATTTTTTTCAGCCACCTTAAGTATTTATATATATATATATATATATATATATATTTATATATAATCTTATCTTATATAATACAGAGATTACTTCAAAAAAGAAGACGGTTATGTCCTATATAAAAGATTGGTACTAGCAGTAGTCATTCTCAATGAAGAAAAAAAGAATGTAAAAAAGATAAGAATTAAATTACTTACAGCTCTCCAGTCTTCAAAAGCATGATAATTATTGTTTATAACAATTTCTGTTAGATCTGAAGAAAAAAATTGTTATTGGTGTTAATGAAACTTAAGAGTGTTTTTGTTAAAGAAAGTTTTGAAAACTTCATATTCTCATTGATTTAATTTCTAAAGGACTCCATCAATGATGTAACAACTTAACTTCATTGAGATACAAGCAATAGAAAAAAGAATACTTTATAAAAACAAAGCTTATCTAAGGGAAAGAATAGCTTAGCACTGCTACTTACTGAAATTACAGGGTTTAGCTCCCTTTCTTCTATATCAAACAAAATTTATTTATTAGTACTAAATGATTAACTATTTCGTTAAATTTTGGATTGATTCATGTATTGCCATCGACTATGAATAATTATGCAAAATTTCAACTTGATCCGAGAAAGGGGACAAGGGAGAAAAAACATGTCAAAAAGTATAAAAGGGATTAAATCCATATATACATCCACATCTCTCATTAAGTAGCATTTAATCCCCTTTTTTTATATTAAACAAAGTAATTAATCACCAGTAATTAATCACCAATAATTTATTAACTAATTGTTGTTGTTTTTTTATTGATTTATGTCTTGTCAGTTTCAATGAATAATTATGCAAAGTTTTAACTTGATCTGAGAATGGAAAATGGGAGAAAAAATATGTTCAAACTTTTTACCAGATAGACAGGCACATCTGTGTTAAGCACTTAATAAGTCACTACATAATATACTAGTTGACCCGCGGCGTAGCATACACCGTTTTTTTATTGACGGGTGAACACTTCCTGAAAGACACAGTTGTCCAAATGGGGTGGGTTTGGGCAAACGACTGCGTGCGCATGCCTGGAGAGTGAGGAAGGCGCGGGAGGAGGGTTAGAGAGTCAGGGTGCGTGTGTGCGTGGTGTCCCGCATGGTTGCGTGGCGTAGAGAATTATATTTACATAGAAGATTACTTGTTCTCCCCCCCCCTCTTTTTTTTCTGAGCCAAGCTCTCTGTCGCTGTGAAAGTTACGTGGGGTAATTCTAGTCTGACTTGCAGAAATAAAATGACTTTTTCATCGAGGGTTAGAGAGTCGGCATGCATGCATGGTATCCCGCATGGTTGGGCGACGTAGAGAATTACATATACAGAAGTTGTATACAGTTTTTAAGTCTGTGTTTACTGCAAAGTTTATTGACTGTGTAATGAAGAATAATGTCTATTATTAGGTACATATTAAGCAGTTCTATGCCTCAGAAATGTAGACAGTATACAGAAGACATCCACAAAAACTAAACCACTTCCATATGATCTGCCTCAGAAAAATACTGAATATTAGATGGCAAGACAAAATACAGACAATGAAGTCCTCCAAGGAGTGGACCTACAAAGCATCAGGACAATCCTGATGCAAACTCAATTGTGATCGACAAGCCACATCTGCAGAATGGAAGATTCATGCATTCCTAAAAGACTTCTTTATGACCAGCTAGAGGAAGGAAACCAAGCACAAGGTGGACAAAGACATGTTTCAAGGACACCCTCCAAACATCTCTAGAGGCCTTCAACTTTGACACTGCCACCTGGGAGATGTAAGCACATGACAGAGCATGGTGTCACGCACAGTGAAAATTGAAGATGACAGGAAAATGGGACTGGAAGAAGTAAAGCACAAGAGAAAAAATAAATCAAGGCAACCGACATAAACTCCAGCTGAAATAACCTGCCAAACAATCCTGGCTCACATAGATCTCACTAGCCACATGAGGATGCAAAAAAAAACTCACATAGATGACAAAAGTGGTCATCATCGAACAATGATTGATGAACTATATACATAATATTAAGTATGTCTTTACTATGCAGTGTACTAGATGAAGCTGAAAAGACAGGAAAGTGCTGGGAAGCCATTTAAAGTCTAGCAAGAGACTGTGGAGAGTGGCAAATTTTTACTGAGGTCCTATGTTCCATGGGGAACATAAAGGACAGATGATGTCTTTACCGTAAGATTAGGGAATTTATAACACATGTATATTAGAAATTTAAATTTTATATAATAACTGTATAATATTAACGGTACGTGACGTTTTGGCGACGGGACGTTTTGGCGCGAGCCGTTTTGGCGACGGGACGATTTGGCGCGAGATATCATTTGACGATTATTTAATAAGCACGTAGCTTTTATAACAACGTTTATTTCCCTCCACACTAAAAGTGTATGTATAGTCTAACACCGTCCAGCCTAATAGTGTATGTATAAACACCGTCCTGCCTAATAGTGTATGTTTAGTCTAACACCGTCCTGCCTAATAGTGTATGTATAGTCTAACACCGTCCAGCCTAATAGTGTATGTATAGTCTAACACCGTCCAGCCTAATAGTGTATGTATAGTCTAACACCGTCCTGCCTAATAGTGTATGTATAGTCTAACACCGTCCAGCCTAATAGTGTATGTTTAGTCTAACACCGTCCAGCCTAATAGTGCATGTATAGTCTAACACCGTCCAGCCTAATAGTGTATGTATAGTCTAACACCGTCCAGCCTAATAGTGTATGTATAGTCTAACACCGTCCAGTCTAATAGTGTATGTATAGTCTAACACCGTCCAGCCTAATAGTGTATGTTTAGTCTAACACCGTCCAGCCTAATAGTGTATGTATAGTCTAACACCGTCCAGCCTAATAGTGTATGTATAGTCTAACACCGTCCAGCCTAATAGTGTATGTATAGTCTAACACCGTCCAGCCTAATAGTGTATGTATAGTCTAACACCGTCCAGCCTAATAGTGTATGTATAGTCTAACACCCTCCAGCCTAATAGTGTATGTATAGTCTAACACCCTCCAGCCTAATAGTGTATGTATAGTCTAACACCCTCCAGCCTAACAGTGTATGTATAGTCTAACACCGTTCAGCGAATTGTTTTTGTTTTTTGAATTATAAAGGTTCTGCTTATTTCATGACTATAGCCCTATAATAAGTCAGATTCCTGAATGGTAATGACATGCTATATGTGAGTTCTGCTTATTTCATGACTATAGGCCTATAATAAGTCAGATTCCTGAATGGTAATGACATGCTATATGTGAGTTCTGCTTATTTCATGACTATAGGCCTATAATAAGTCAGATTCCTGAATGGTAATGACATGCTATATGTGAGTTCTGCTTATTTCATGAATATAGGCCTATAATAAGTTAGATTCCTGAATGGTAATGACATGCTATATGTGAGTTCTGCTAATCGCACTTGATGACATTTTTGGATTTCTTTCCAAAAGATTTTTTTTATTTGACATTAGTGTAATATACGAACTAGCTAAGTGTCACACTTTAATATAACAAAAAACATGTTAAAATCTAAAGCTCTATTACGCTGAATGACGACAATAACTCCACACATAGTAAAGATCAAGACACTGAATGTGGTTAGTACAAACTCTAACGTGAATCCACAAATATAAACAAACACTATGGGCGACAATAGATAGAAACAAATTCACGACACTAAGATACTTTGAAAAGATATATTTTGAGAAATTAGGTAGGGGTGATTTGGGTGACACATCTCGCATTGACGCAGATAGAGTTAACCAAATGAAGACAAGACCAGCACCGAGCACATTTACATTTAGTACGTGAAAAATATGTCTTAACACAAACACTCATGCAAAACATAGATATGAATAATTCTCTTAAAAGAAATAATACAATAAACGTACATAATGTATTTCGCGCCAAAACGTCCCGTCGCAAAAACGACCTTCGCGCCAAAACGGCGGCGCCAAAACGTCCTGCTTCGAATATTAAGTAAGTGTGCAATGTATAGTCTTAAGTGAAAGGGTAGGGACTGTATTATACTGTGTTATGTATTTCAGGTTTCACAAAAAAAAAAAATGTTAGGCAAGGCTTTAAGCAAACATTTGGGATAGAAACAATAACTCTCCCCATTCTAGAGCAGAAACACATTATTAAAAGAACAAACCACAGATCAATATGCCTATTAATATTTTGTTCAATGCACTAGGCAAAACTTGATCTTTCTGTCTGGCAGAAAGATGAAATACAAACTTGATGATTGTTTCATGTTGAAGTCTCAAGCTCAATTTAAAACATTTTGTAACTCTATGGGATTGAAAACCTGTACAACAAGATCCTAGGCCTGGGGGGAACAGAAACAAGGAACGCTTTTGTCATCCGATTACTGCATAATCAACCCTCTTTTATTCCTCCTCCACTTCCTTTCAACAGTGTGGCCTGGTAGTGTAGCTGGGTTTTCTTTTTGAGTTGTTCTTTGAGTTTTGTACATTATAATGGAAATATAGACATTGTATTCATATCATACCCAATAGTTCACCCAACTAAATAAAAAAAGTTTCAGTTATTTTGGAATAACACTTTAGCATAATGAAGAAAGGGCCTGCTATGCCTGCATCACTCCCTCAAATTTCCTATGATGTTGTCTAGAATATCAATCAAATAAGTTTTCTATATTAGGGTATTACAAACAATTCTTTAAAACATTTTCATTCTTCTTTGTATACTGCTCTATTATATATTTGTATGATGTTTGTTTTTTTTCAAACTTCAAAGCTGTTACATCTGCCCCAGATTTTGCTATTTCCTGAATTATTTTGATTTTAATTGAAAGCCAATTGACAAATTTAAAATATTTGAACAAGGATAATTTGTATTAAATTTAAACATTTGTATCTTTTTAAGGTATGCTCTATAAAAGGGTTAAATATAGAATATAGATTTAACAAGATGGGAGAATTTGACAAGGATAATATAATTTGTATTAAATTAAAACTTTATTTTTTGAAAGGTTTACTTTATAATGGGATTAAATAGAGATTGAACAAGATGAGAGATACAAAAGGAGTGGACCTAATCCCCTAATGATAGTCATCTTTTATGTGATAATCAATGTGTGAACATTTAAACAGAGATACTTAGTTTATGGTGGAGTGTTAGATGCTAAGTGCTAGATGCACATGTGATAATTGTAGAAGTGTCATTGTTCATTCAATGGTCATAGAAATTGAAAGGTCAATCTGTGAAGTATTTCTGTTTATATAATCAGATCTAATGTTGAAGAATCTATACATAATGAAAGGACAAGGTCACTGACCTATGGTTTAGGTGTTAAAATCTTGGCTTAGTGGACATGAATGAATATACAGTGAGTGAGATGCTGAATGAAATATTTCTAATATCTGTTGCCTATTTCCATCTCAGAGACAATTTTTTCCTTTTGCAAATTCTCATATGACTAGAAAGGCCAATCCTAAATACACAGCTGCAGTCACAGATTGGGCATTTGTAATCACCAGGCGCTGTTGCATTTTCACCCTTCTTTCTGATTCTGGTGTGTATTCCAGTTTGTATACATCAGTATACCTTAAAAGTGGGCAACCAGCGGCTCTCCTGTCTTCTGTTAGATCACCAGACAGAATGTCTTGTTGGAATCGACTTTGTGGCATTCTGTGAACATGACCAAGCCAGCCTGCTGCTGATAATATATCTACATCTTTTAACTCCTAAGTCTAGCCTGAATGTTGCATGCACATTACTCACTGCTAATAAAGATGTACAAATATATTGATAGAATGATAAGGTGGTCTTTATTAGTCCCAAGGACATAGGTGGCTGAGTAAAGTGCTTGGTTTCCAAACCAAGCGGTCTCGGGTTCAAATCTGGTGAAGATGGGGATTTGAATTTCAGGGCACCCCTGAGACCACCCAACTGTAATGAATACCAAAAATTAGGTTGGTTGGTCGTTGTGTGGGCCTCATGACACTCTCCTTAACTGTGGGCCACAGAAACAGATGACCTTCACATCATCTGCCCTAGAAATCTCAAGGTCTAAATGGGAAACTTTTTAAGTCCATCCCTAAATAACAGTAGCTCTACACCCCACAGAAGGCCCTTGCCTGCTTCTTTCTATTCAGAGCTCTCTTAGGCATTGCTCTTCTACGCCCAAACTCTACATCAACAAGCCATTTTATTCATGTTCAGTTCGGAGTTGTTTTGCCATTACCTCTAGAATGACTGTATTCAAAGTAAAGTCATCTCATCTAACAATGACACACTGAATACATGACCAGAAACTCAACTTGGCACTTCAGGCATCAAATACAATTAGACCTACTTCTTCCCTCAGAATGTCTTCAATCTGTTTTACTTTCTGTAAGCAGCTTTGCAATTAAGATTCATTGCTTCACTACACTAGTAGCCTAACCTTAATTCAGTACAGAGAAAGAAGCATAGCCACCAACTGTCAATCAATGAAGCTGATTTTGTTCAACGTAAAACACACACGAGCATAAGAAGGTCGGCTATTGTTGTTTTGTTTTTTTTGTTACATTAACAAACGTTTAAGGCCGTCATAAAAAGACTTAGTCGATAACAACCAATGAGCTGAGGTGGTGGGTTTTTTCTTTCCCTAATGCGCTGAACAGTAAGTGTGAATATAAACTGCTTGCGGTTCTGGTGGACTCGTTAGGTCATTTACTGAAGGACACCTAGTGTGTATGATCTGACAAACATATGGGTCAAGTCTGCAAGGGAAGACAACGAAACTTGACATGACTTCAACAATCGAATGTCTCAATGTTCTCCTGTGTAGTCAGGACAGACGCGCATCACTTTGGTTTCAATGTTCTTCGCGAAAGTCATCAATTAAGTTGGTGAACCTGACAAGTGTCACACGCACTGATGTACATTTGAAGGAAAAACATAAGAGTGTGAGAACCCCTGCGGTACGGGACAGCAGCTGACACACTCCAACAGTGGTAGTTGCTGTTTGATTTTCTTTGTTTTATTTTGGCTATAAATAGTCAGTGTTTATCAACACGGCACTTAACATTTATTTCTAACCCTCAAGAGCATCAAGGCAACGTGTTCTCAATACATTGAGACCGGGGGGGGGGGGGGAGACATTTTGGAAAGCGATGCATGTACACAGTACACTGAATCTAATTATATAACCTACTGGCTCTGTGTTCACACGCTTTAAGCGGAGTAATGATAAGACAGCATTCTAAGCTTTCTAGCCAGTCTACGCATTCTACTGAGTCAAATGACTGGTTCTAAGCTTTCTAGCCAGTCTACGCATTCTACTGAGTCAAATGACTGGTTCTAAGCTTTCTAGCCAGTCTACGCATTCTACAGAGTCAAATGACTGGTTCTAAGCTTTCTAGCCAGTCTACGCATTCTACAGAGTCAAATGACTGGTTCTAAGCTTTCTAGCCAGTCTACGCATTCTACTGAGTCAAATGACTGGTTCTAAGCTTTCTAGCCAGTCTACGCATTCTACAGAGTCAAATGACTGGTTCTAAGCTTTCTAGCCAGTCTACGCATTCTACAGAGTCAAATGACTGGTTCTAAGCTTTCTAGCCAGTCTACGCATTCTACAGAGTCAAATGACTGGTTCTAAGCTTTCTAGCCAGTCTACGCATTCTACAGAGTCAAATGACTGTTTCTAAGCTTTCTAGCGAGTCTACGATTCTACTGAGTCAAATGAGTGGTTCTAAGCTTTCTAGCGAGTCTACGCATTCTACTGAGTCAAATGAGTGGTTCTAAGCTTTCTAGCCAGTCTACGCATTCTACAGAGTCAAAACGTTGAGTGATTCTAAGCTTTCTAGCGAGTCGTAAATTCTAATTAGTTTATTTCATTGCCTCATGCTGTGAGTTACTTACTTGTCCATCAACAAAAAGACTACAGTGTAGACATGTATAGAGACTAAATAGTTGGCCCAAGTTTCTAGTATACACAAACATGCTACAATACTGGACAATTAACAAAGCTAGCACTAATTAAGTTCTATTTCAGTTACTCTCCCAGGAGGTCTATGGGGCTGCTGATATAAAATTCGTTTTCTTTACTATTAACGAGGGTATCGTGTGGCCAACCCGGTTGGGATACCAAAAGCACTAAGCCTTCGGGCACGTCGCGCACACTTCTGTATGAGGTATAGGAAAGAAATGTTGGCGTTTGTGTACACACAATTTGTCGGATATTTGACTATATATTGCAGGATGAATCAGCCAATTACACAATCCCGGAAGTATAGATCTAGTACACCAGCGAGTCTGAGTCAGTAATGTAGTACGAGTCTAGTCACTGACACCATGTCAATGAGCATTACTGTGATATATAAGGCGGATAGTAGGTTTCTTAGCCTAGTCACGATCAGGGCTGCTGTCATGCAGATAAATAACCACTGCATGGCTGCTGGCTATAAATAGGCAAATGACGCGGTCTCCTGTACCTGCCATATATCTCCGAAGTAATTATCACACCTTTCACAGGCAGTTTCAAACCAGCGCGACGTCAGCCTTACGATCTATCAGTGCCAACATTATCTGGTTCACACAGAGCACAATCATTGAACCAAACCAGAGGCGGATTAGGCAGGCCACTACCTTTTTTATTTTATTGTTGCAAGTTCCTATTTCTCCCCCACCACAACTTTTCTTTTTTAAAGGGCCTTTACAAGAGTATATTTGTCTAGACAACAATCGCTTTTAGTAAGAAACATATAAGATGGTTTAAACCAAAATAATACAACGCCATCACCAACCACACATGGCGTCAAGAGATAAGATCTACTAGATTTCTTTTCAAGTAACAGTAACGATGTCCTTGACATTGGAAAGTAATGTATAAAAGGTTGTCATGATTATTGGATAATGACAAGTTGAACGTCCGTGCACAGGACTAACAACCGGTTGTGTATTTACTCATTTCTATGTTCCCAATGTGTTTACGCGGATATCAATAGTTCTACTGGGTAAAAAGAATATTTATAAAATTGTCCTTTAGAAAAGTTCAAGGGAGAGAATAGCCAAGTGTATGTCTATAGCTCATCCACTTGAGAAATGAACAACGCTAATAGGCCACTCATTGCTGTCCGGTTAGGAACAACTAAGGCGCATTCTGTTTGGACAAGTAGATTGACAATGTATGCAATAAGGAGCTTCCTTGTACGATATGACGTACGTACGTCACTCAAGGGCTCGGAGCCAAGAAATCTAGTAGAAGCACGAGAACTGGGGGGGGGGGGGGGGGGTGTTAAAGAGGATCGAAATATAAAGTGCTTTGTTTTTATTTTAACATGACGTTTACTACAGACTGGCATTATTTCTAAACAGATTTTAAAAAATGTCACAAATAGGATTGAGATGTCGTATCCGGTTTAGGTGGAAAGACTTTCATTTTGTTGTACACGCAACGTGACTCTTATAAACTAACCAAAAAAAAAATGGTTGTTACAAAAGACAATGTAAATTTTTTTAATGTGTGTCGATAGAAGGACTTGTCCTTAACCATTTTTTTAAGACTGTTAAACATTCGTTGTTTGAATGCATAATTTCATATGGTCTGAATGTCAATGACAACACTGGAGGACTAGAAGAAAAAAACATACACGCTTGCAGTGAGCTACAGATATACCAATAACATTTTCCACTGTGTCAATTCTAGCCTACATTTCAAAGCTTTAGCACACTACGACGGGTTGTTCTATTTTTATATAGTAGATTTGATGTTGATGTTGTTTTTTTTCAACAGGATGCCATATAATCAAATTAGACAAATTCAATTTTTAATCATGACATGGTCACCAGGTGAATCAGAGTCGATCTCCTCCAGCCTAAAACAAAAACCGTCTAATTGTCCCACTCCACTATTTTAGACAAAGACCGACAACAAACAAGAATGTCAGCCAACCACAAGATGAAATCATTGCCGTACACATCGCTGCGTTGGATCATGCAACAAATCTGTCTGAAAGTCATGCAAGCCAGAAAAAAAAAATAATTCTACTGGTGAATGACAAGACCGCAAATACTGTTGCACTGACCCACACAAACTAACGATATGGAAGTACAAATACCCCCCCCCCCAAAAAAAAAAAAGGCAAAGAGAAAAAGTAACGCAGAACTTCTACGTTCAAATATTATTGCATGAGATCATTTGCCTAAACAAACAGCATAGCACTATCCCAAGCTAACATCTTGGGGTCGTCATGACATGATGTCAACCCATCCCCCGGCTTGAACAAGTCAATATTTTACTAAACGACGAATCACTCGTCCAGGCGATCAGCCTATTTCAAGAATGTTTGAAGATGATATATAAAAATAGTTTGTTTGTTTTTTAAGTGAATGAATAATTGTATACAACCAAAAATAAAAACATTCCAACACAAATTAAGGTTGATTAAAATCATAAGTTTGCAATACTACATATACCTAACAGGCTGGACACGTGACAATGTATGCGTTTTGTACTATCTTTCCAAATAGAAAGTCTTGTAAATTATTTGTTCAACGAAATAGATTTCCTTATACAGTATTAGCAAGAATGTTGAGCGTTGTCCGGTTATTTTTTTTTAGTGCGACCCGTAGGCATACAGATGTACATGTTGCAGGCATATAGATGTGCATGTTGCAAGGGCCGTATGTTCGACAAGGAAGGAATGAAGCCAAATTTCAAATACTATTTAACACTAAAGGCCATGCTTAATACTAGTTTCATGTTGAGACAATTCAACAATTTAATAGATGTTATAATGTGCATTTCATAGACCCCCAACACATTTTTTATCACTTAAGTAGACCCCTGGGGGGGGGGGGGGTCCATATAGACCACCTTGGGAATCACACTACTTTAGACCAACTCCAAATATGTGCGCAAATCAGGTTACATATTCCAATCAGAACACTGGTCACAGTTTTCTCCTGTCACAATACAGCATTGATTAGGCAATTGGACAATTACAAAACTTGCGTTTTGCCGCTTTTGCGTGTTTCACCTTCGAAAGAAATAAAACGCTAGCAAGTGACAAATAGCTTCAAATATTATGACGCTGTCATCTCACGTGGAGGATCTCGATTTCAACACAAGAGATCAGCCAAGCGAGCTCATTAGTCATGTTTATAGACCTGCTAGAATTGGGGGGGGGGGGGGCGGATGAAATAAAAGAAATTAGAATAAACAATGTCAAATGCATAAATAATCAGACTTTTCAGGTGGATGAAGTCAGAGACTCAGATACTTGTAGTAAGTTCAGTAACATCAGATACGCCCATGTAGTTTGACGTTCGTATGCTAAGTTTCGTTCTAGTTACAATCGAAACATTAAGTAAACGAACTTGAGCTAATCGTTAGCATGTGTACACAATCAAACGTCGAGAGAAAGCAGGTATAGAGAGGAAGTGGCGAGATCTTGTTTCTAAATTGATTCCCGGTAAATTCAGAGTCAATTTTAAAGAAAGCGGGGGCTGGGGAGCAAATGGCGGGAAAGTTAAGGGGGAGGGGGGGGGGAGTACTTGTCAAAGCCCAAAGACTTGTATACGTAAACACTTGAAATGCTGATAAAAACTATTCTGATACACGAACTATGGTCCCAAACGAAAATGTGAGAACAACAAGGAGTACATCTAGTCTTAAATGACATCTTACTTGGACGCTATCAAACATGGCCCTTTATCCCGTTACGTTGAGTTATTGATTTGTGTGGGCAATATATAAACCACTAAAAGTCTACAAATGTCTCTTTTCAGTCTGTTGTAGGCTATGTTAGGCAAGTTCTACAGTGAACCAGGCGAGCCACTGTTTGATTAAAGGAACGTGGGTTAGCCCCCAGCCCGTGGTTACAAAATGAAAAACACATGATGAAATGTCTATGGACCATTCAGTAAACCTGCTCAATTACAATTGTGGCGGCATGGGCAAACTATCGCGAGGGTTGACCTGGGGGCCACGCCTGTCAGGTAAATGGGTTGAATGTGTTTAGTAAGCTTCGGGCCGGGAAACAAAACACCACTGTAGTAGAAGGAAGGAATAAGCATGTGTAACGGATCTACTCATTCGAACACTTATGATTGATCTACTCATTCGAACACTTATGATAGATCTACTCATTCGAACACTTATGATTGATCTACTCATTCGAACACTTATGATAGATCTACTCATTCGAACACTTATGATAGATCTACTAATTCGAACCCTTATGATAGATCTACTCATTGGAACACTTATGATAGATCTACTCATTCGAAAACAAAATATTTTTACTCTTCTTCTTCGTTTAATTATTATTATTCGTGAACCTACTTTAGGTGCGCCGCTTGCACGACAAGATCTGTATATAACGCTACGGCAAGAAAGAAGGGGACACGTGTTTAATATGGCCGCTCCCACAGTATGCCATGTCATGAATGATAAGTAGTCCGTGATTTCCAGCCCTCTCATTCGTGCTTGAGCTTTCTAACTCCACTTTAGTCATACAAAAATACTAATTGACCATTGACCATCAACTTATTCATCAGCCTTGACCACTGAGCATCGTCTTTCGACAATTTTAACGTCAGCTCACTTGATATTTTGTAGACAGACTGAAGGGAACAATAAAACATTCTAATAGATGTGTGTACTTGATGTGCATACATTAGCTTGTACTGGAGCAAGTTGTAAAAGAAAGGCGGGAGGGGGCACCCAGCCACTAGAGATATTCTTCATAATAAGTCAAACAAAAACATTTCCAAGTTACAGACGGCTAAATCTATAGTTTGAAGATATTATGTGCAAGGACAAATGATCCAACATTTATCCCCTACTATATCGTTGCATTGTACTATTTAGTTTAAGATGTAAAATATTCAGTTAAATGTGGTATCAGAGTTCTGGGCTGACAACATGATAAGTCTTAGCTTAATCATCGGCGTGCTGGGAACGTATCCAGTCCGGTGGATCCAACACGGGGAGGAAAGAAAAACACTTTTGTGCAACGTTTATAAATATATTTTTTTTAAAGTAGTCCAAATCCTATACAATGACTTCACAGTAAACTGTTTTTGAGCCTGCGATCTATAGGGCCGATGATGTAAAGGTCATCTGTTTCTATTGCCGACGGGTGTCACAGCACAACCGCTTCACTTTCCCCGTACTAATTGTTACGTGGCCATAAGAGTTGGGCGCAAAGTAGCATAATTAAACATCTTCCCCGAGACTCCAACCCGGGACCCCACGGCTCGAAAGCAAAGAGCTTAACCACTCAGTCTAAAAATGAGATATGTAATGACATACTCATCACCTAACACTAGCACCACACAGGTACCACTATCAAGCAAAAGAAACAGCCACTACGACTGTGTAATCCATGTCATGTGCAATGTATATACCAGCTAGTGCTTGACGGTATTTTATATAGCACGAGAAATTGATATACAGTAGCCATAGGGGGTATAGATAAACAAGTAGCTGTTAAAGCATCTGACAAGTGTCGAGCCATGGTTCAATTAAAGAATTTGACAACAGACATTTACAAGTTCTCCGTATTTGAAAGGTGATGATGGGGCACACCAAAGAGTCCCAGAACACTTTAGTTTGGTAGCGCCTAAAGGATTTAGTTGCTCTCTAAAGATCTAGAATTCTAGGATCTAGTTTCTCTATGAAGGGTCTAGAATTCTAGATTCTTGAAAACATATATATATATATATATATATATATATATATATATATATATAATAAAAATTCTCTATTTAAAAGCAACTGGCAACGTGTAACTATCAACATCATGTTCTAGTCTATATCTTGAATTGTCCAACCAGGTGCTGCCACAGGGCAAGACGAAAGTCACCACTGTGTGCCTAAGCTCAGTCATGCATAACAAACCATATAAACTTCAGCAAAACTAATACAACGACACATAGCTGAACTAGAAAAGAGGATGTAACAAGTAGGCTGCACAGCAAACAATGTAACCGAGCCATGTAGTGACTGTGTAACATGAGCATGGAGTGAAATACAGAACTGTACAAGTGTAGATTTACTGAAAGATACTTTTGTTCGTTTTTGAACTTGACACACATTGTAAGAACACTGCTTCCAAGTAGCACCCACTTTTACCAAATGACCCATCCACATACAACTAACAACAAGGGCTGTCAGTCAAACTGGACCCCAGAACCAACAGGCTATTTTTGCTAATTGACCAATTTGACCATGTGTGACTCAGCTCTGTACATGGTTACACTAACAAAGGTGAAGAGAGAAAGAGATAAGATGAAAAAAAACAACATTCTAGAGAGATGTGACTCCAGACATTGATTAGTGAAATATCTTGAACCATAGCAACCACCAACTTGACATATATCTCTCTTCAAGATCAATAGTGCTGTCAATCAAGCTTCTTACTTCTGGAATTTCCCTTAAGCTTTCTGTCAATACAATAGTGGAGTGAGAAGAAAGAAAGGAGAGAGACAACGGCAACAAATTCAAGCAAAATATAATGGTGGCTACTAATAAGACCCAAATCCTTTGTTAGCATTTCATTTCTTTCACCCTATAGATGAATAACAAAATGCTTCACCATTGTGTTAAACCCAATGTGATTTTATCAATGATATAATAAATAAATATCTCAATATCAATGACCACAAAAACTAATGGACAGACAGTGTGAAAGTATTTACCCCTCACCAGTCCCCTAAATAAGTTATGTGAAGGAATTCTACTTCAGATTTATACTTTTAAAATGTCATGAAAATGGCAGGAACAATCAAGTGTTTATATTCAATACCTAGGGAAAGTAATAAGACACAAAGAATTGTTGGAAATGGGTTTAGTAAGACAAGCAAATTTATGTGTTCCCCCCCCCCCTTTCTTGGATTCTAATTCAAAATGTATCCCTCATAACTTATTCTGGAACCCCTTTTCTCTACAGCTCAACTAAAAGCTACCCAAACTGGTTTATATTTTAAAATATAGTATATATAATAAGAAACAAGAAAAACATTAAAAAATACTTTTTTTATACGAAGTGTTGCTGTTTCAATTTGTTTGGATCAGTCATGTAATAGATCTAGACCAACAACAATAAATCTGTGTGATTAGAAATATTTTTACCAATTGTTTCTGTTAAGCGCTATTTCATGCTTTAAGTTTTCTCAATTCGCTATGATCCTATCACTTATCTAGTCCACTTGGGGAAAGGGTGTAGGGGAAGATAGGGATATTGGAGTAAATTTTACCGTAATCGTTTTTTCGAAGAAAGGAGGAATGGCCTGATTTTTAACTCATGACTCAAGCCTATTGAAGGTGATAATCTAACCACTCTGCTAGTGAGGTGCGTATCTATTGTTTGTTTTAAACTTACTTTAAAGAGATGACCTATAAAGGGGACTAATTCAGCTTATACCACAACCTCAGTCAAGTACAATTTCTTTCCCTTGTCCAAGATATCAAACAAAATAATTAATTACCAATAGTTATTTAACTAATTGGTTAATGTTTTTTTTTATTGATTATTGTCTTGTCAGGTAAAAGAACTAATTGTGAAAAATTTCAGCTTGATCCGAGATTGGGTGTCAGAGAAATAATGTGTACAAACTTTTTACTAGACAGAAAGCGAGACAGATAGTTGAAAGCTTTGTAATGACTAAATTAATGAACAAAAACACAAACAAATCAAGATAAATACTACTTACTGAGATATGTGAATGCTTCCTCCTTATGAACCACATCTCCAAGAAATATATTCACCATATTATAGAGAACTTTCATACCCATTTGATTGTCATCTATTTTACTTGTCTGACACAATGGCAATGCCATTACTATAAAACAACAACTAAAGAGCATCTTGGTGTTCCTATATATATATATGCAAAACAGATGCTGATAAATTCAAACTATTTAATATATTTTAGACAAAAACAATTATTATAAAAAATATATCAATTATTGAACAAATATTCTATGTTTGTTAAGTTTTTAATTAAACTGAAGTGTACTGTAATTATGATGAGGTCCATAGCTAACACTTTGTATACTTTTTATTAAAGGAAATATTAGAGGATCATAAATGAATTTTAAGACAAAAATATTTTTTTTTAAATTTTAACAATAATTTTTGATAGACTTAAGCAATAACTGTCATTTACCATTTTAAAACAAATCAAGTCTCTACACAGTGTAAATGAACATTATTAAGTATTTTTTTCAAATGATGTTCTGTACACACAATATTTTGTGTTAGGCAATTTTTTTTTTATTTACTCTTGCAAATATTAAATAAATAAATTGTTTTGTCTTTTTTTTTTCCAAATTTTTCTTTTTATTATTAAAACAAAAGACTAAGCAAATGAACTTGCCATGTATTTAAATTAATTTAAATAATTAAGGAGATTTTGCCTCCTTCATTGAAATGTACCTTGATAATGATACTGTTATAACTGAAGTGGTGATAGGTAGGAATAGCCAAAAAACATATATGCAATAGACTGACAAATTATGCAACACAGGCTATAATGCTGCAAGCGGGCAACTGTGTCAAGGGAATGACCTACAGAAAAGTCCACATAAATACTTCAAGTTAATATCACCTGTGATATGGTCATGTGACTTTTTAAGAATGTCCCTTGAGTTGGTTGTGCTGTGTTTGCAAAGAGCCTAATAGAAAGTCGTAGACAGACAGACAGATCTACATATAATATATTTGTTTTTGTTGATGAGAAAATGAGTGTAAATATGAATAAAATATTTTTTTTTTATTTATCAGTAAACAGATGTATTGTATATTTAAATAGGATGAGTCATAGTTTGAACAAAAAATTTATACAAAGTAAAAGTAAATATAATATTATAGTCTACGTTTTTTTTTTAAAGATTAGGGTTGAAATTAAATTTGTATTTATTATTAATTTTGACATGAAAAATGACTGTTTTATATGTTTTTTTCTGAACTGCCTGTGAATTGGCATGTCTAACTAGTATGTATAACACTCTCTGGTGTACAAAAAAACAAAAAAGTAACAATAATAATAATATATCAGACTAAAGTAAATAAATTTAAAATACAAATGTTGACACTTACATTTTTTTTTATTTGAAGGAAGATATGAACTCTTCAAAGCAATCAACATAAAATTCTTATTGAATTTTAGCTGTCTAAATTTGTTTTTAAATTTCAGTATTTATTTGTTGAATATCTTGAATAGAGCATGTATCCAAAATTAGAATCTATATCATAATAAATCTGATGTAGATCTAGATCTATGTAACCTTCGAAGAATCTATTAGATCTAAAGCTAGATCTATATTTGCCTCAGTATCTCCATCTAATGATTGATGCCAATAAAAAAAATGTGATTATATTATATTTTATATATATTTATTTATTTCACTTAGTTTTTGGTAATAACTCTACTCTCTAGAGCTTTCCAATAAAATTATATTATCTAGATAGGTCTATACTAGTCTAAAAAGACTAGACTAGACTCAAAAGACAACCAGGACAAACTAGTCTGTCTAGATTACTAGATAAATTCACTAAACATCTATATAGTCAATAAAGAATATATATAGATTTTATAATACTGATAATACTAATAGATCTATAGATCTTGTCCTACTAAGAATCTAGATTATTCTAGATATAGTGATGATGAGATTTATCCGCTTTATAATTTTTTTTTTATTTAAAAAAAATGCCTAAAATGGAAAAACATTTTATTACTAAACAATAAAACATCATTACATTACATTTTTAGATTAGTTATAAGTATTTTCATTACTCAAATTACTTCATATTTTTCATAAGTCGATAAGTAGATCTATAAAACTAATAAATAAAGTAGATCTAGATCTATCTTTATCTATATATTAAATTATGAAGTAAGAATACCAAGACATTAACTAAGGACTTTAGTCTTAGACGTCTTAGTAAAGCCTTAAAGGAAAGGCAAAAAAAAATTTTTAAGTTAAAAATGCCTTGATTATTATTGAAAAGCTTCTATCCTATTGCTATTCCTAATACTTTTAATAGTAATAATACTAATCAAATCAGGCGTTATCACACACACAGTTATCAGCAGGCTAATCCATTATCCATAATCCAGGCATTTTCCTGGTAACTCCTACAAATTCCAGATTTAGATCTATTTTAAGTCTAAGATCTTGATGTAGATTTAATTGACTAGATCAGTAACGTCTCAGCCTTTACACAGTGAATAACATATCTCTGAAAACAGTACTGTTTGTTCTAGGTTGTCTAGATCTAGTTATATCTACTAATCTAGTGTCTAAAAATAAAATCTCGATGAGTGATAGACTTTCAGTTTAAATTGTGTAGCTTCCCTTGCCGGAACTAAAATAACATAATTAGTCGGCTACGCCCACAAAAAAAAAAAATTCTTGGGATCATCCATTTAAGACAACAGCAAGGAATAATGCGAAAAAAAATCAAATGAATAAAGAAAAAATGAATGAAAAGAAAACTTATAATTATTGGCACAAAATAATCTTTAAAAAAAACTAAGCGATACAATAATAATAAAAATGTTGAAAATAATAATAATAATAAAAAATATTGGTCTCGAAAAGGGAAAAGGGTGTTCATTGTAATTAAGTTTAATAATAAACCGTAATGTAACTACATAACATTCATTTACTAATGTAATAGGCCCTTCTCCTATACCCCGTGCAAAGGATTTAATCATACATATTTTTTTTTTTGATGAGAGCCCCATTGTATTACGATGAGACAATCTAAGTTAGAATAACAGCACAAAATTTTTAATGCAACACTATTAAAATATCAATCTTCCTAATATAAATCATTCTTATTACAGTGTACCGGTGCTGTTATATACATGTTTTAATCTTCATTTTCATTTTTTATTCGTTATCGTACATTTCTTCATTAAATTAATTGAAATTTTCTTGCTAATTTTATAGACATAGGCAGATATTGGTAGACAGACAAATCTGACACAGAAAGGAAGATCCTTGCATCTAGCCCAATTACCTACACACACACACACAGGATGGCATGAGATGATCAATGTAGGTCATGCAATCATGAAAACAGTCTGACGTGCATATGACACTGCCAGGCAGATATTCACTGTATAAGATCAGCATGTATTGTATTGAAATGTATTGAAATTAATACCCACACATTTCAAATGTAGAATCGTTTAAATATTTAGGAAGCATTATATGATAAATTCCAAAAATGACCTAATGCCAGAAGTAAAGAAACGACATGTTGCAGGCAACATAGTTTTCCATAAAACCCAACACAATTAAAAGCAAACTTATATCTAGGAAAACAAAGAAAACAATTTACAAAACCATCGTTAGACCTATGCAAGCAAAACCTGGACGCTGACAAAAAACACAGAAAATCTGCTAAATACTTGGGAAAGAAAAATATTCAGAAAAATTTATGGTGCTATACACGAGGAAACAGGATGGAGGATTTGCACCAACCAAGAAATAATATACCAACTATATGAAGACCCCTCCATAGTGATGGAAATGAAAAGAAAAAGATTACGTTGGGCAGAGAATATCAGAGAATAGAGGAGCAAAGATTGTTCACCGTCAAAATCTAAAAGGTAGGCGCCTCAAAGGCAGACCTTGAGTATGGTGGCTTGACGCAGAGGCAGATCTACGAAAGCTTAAAGTCCGGGCATGGAAATGTATAAAGCCCAGGGTAGATCAGAATGGAGAGATGTGCTAAAACAGGACAGATGGATGGAAGACCAGGACCTAGAACTAAATTAGAAAAATTTTATGAGATACAACTAATTTAATTCAACATGTGTCGATCTTTAAAAAAAAACATCTAGGGTCTTTATGTCTCTTTATATGTGAAAATTTATGACTTAAAGTCTCTTTTTAGCGGCCCCCGAAAAGACGCTATTAGTTTTGTGTGAAATGTCTGTCCGTCCGTCCCATTTAGATCTCGTAAACTAAAAAATATTTTAGCCCATTCCAACCTTTGATGCAACGGTTACTTTTTTTCAAAGACAACACATAGAATAAGTAAAAAAAAATTACTAGAATTTCCAGGATAATTTGTAGCACAATTAGGTTTATATGCACTGTCGTTTGTGCATGAAAATTGTCTTTCTTGTTGAATAGTTGTGTCTTTAGGTATATGAATTAGTCTGCATTGGACGTGTCTTTTGTCAAGCATACTATGTCTGTGTTAGGTCAAACTTAGTTCTCATTGTTCTTATAGTGGAGAGGGAGTTCTAGCTGTGGATTCTTGTTTGCGCTACAGTTTTAACCCCGTTTTAATGGTACGTAAGTACATACATGTATCAATCAGGTTAATATTTTGGTACGGGTGTCGTTAATGAAAGTTCTGTGATTTAACAGCATCGCTAGTGTTAGGCTTGGGCTACGATGGAGAGTGTAGTTTTGAGCTCGCCTTTGTAGCTGTGACTGACCCTTGATTAGTTTGAGCCTTGCATCTCCGTGTTGTAGTATTTGAAGACAGCGGGCTGTGTGGCCGAAGTTGAGTGTGCGTGCGTGAGGTGTGTTCATTTGTGTAATTAATAATGCATTACTTTATTACCACATGATTTGTATATATTACGAATATTTAAGTATTTGTATTTAAATTAAATATTGTTATTGACCACTTAATTACAGTTTGGTTATTATGCAACTTGGTTTGCTGCTGTTCTTTGATGAATACTTTAACCTACTGAGGTGGGGAACCCGTTTAATTATTTTATCCCTTAAATAAGCCCGTAAAACCCACCTTGACATGTACACATGCAAATTTCAATATAAAAACCATATAGGCCTAACAGCTGCTAACTTTCTATTGGCATTATTCTTTTTATTGAAAAAAACTGAATACAACAAAACTTGAACAATAGAATGTCAAGCTTTTATTTTTAGTTTTCAACACAACCAGGTATCATGACAAACATTTCTATCACTTACCACTGCATCAGCCACATTTTCATATTCATCAACTACAAACTTGTAAATTTTAAGTCTACAGTATCATCATAATGTACTGATGCAGTGGAAGCAAACTGAAATAATATTACTTAATTTTCTTTTATGTGTTCAATGCATTATATACTTCAGTCTGTTTTATTCATATGACAATTGATAAAAATGTGACAAAAAAGATGAATGTGAAAAATGAAATAGCACAACAAAAGCAGTGTAAAAGCATTCATTGTGCTATTTTGACATGATGCACATTGAAATAGCATAAACATCTTCTTAAGTTGAAAGAAGGATTGAACAATAATTTAAGTCACTGAATGAAACCCCTGCCTTGATTTTCCAACACATTTACAAAATTATGGACATTATCAATTTACTCCCTTGCAAAGAGCAATCTACAATCTTCCAACTAAGAACAGGACACACACCTTTAAATTATCACCTTAACAGCACAAATGCCACTCAACCATCCCTCTGTAGACACTGCATCCACCCTTATAAAACTGTGGATCATTTTCTCTTTGAATGCCCCATTTTAATCCACCTTAGTCAGACCATAATACCACTACAGCCCAACTTAACCAGCACTCTGTCTGGCTAGAAGAAAAAGAAGTGAAAAAAAAAAATTTCCTTCAAACTAGATCATGATTTCAGACAAATGAAAAAAAAAAAAACATTATTATAAAGCAAGACAATCCAATTGATTTGCACAACAGCAACTGTCATTCTCGGGCTTAAAATAGCAACATGAAAAATGTGGCGAAGTGTGTAGTTAAGGAATGCTTTATCCTTTTGTTATTTTTGGATCTGAATTAAATTTTAATAAGCTTTACAATTAAGTTTAATTAACAAAATATCCACTTTTGAAAAATAAACAGATCTGTTTTAAAATTAATATGCTTATTCGAATGCCTTTGAACACAACGTTCATTATTCTGACTTGCCAATAGTATAAAAAAAACTATTATTAAACATTGAAGAAAATAAAATATATGTTTTTATATAAGTACGATTTACATGTCGTTTTAAAGTATAAATAGCATATTAAGAAGTCAAGCAAATTTAATAGGTCCAACACAATTTGGAAATATTTACTTAGTCAACATTTGATTTAACTCTCTACTTAGAAAATATTTTATTTCTAAGTGGATATTTAAAAAAAAAAAAAAACTAGCAACTTTTATTGGGGAAGTCAGGAGAGGTATAGTGGAATTTTAACAACCCTGATTGCTACAAAAACAAATTAAAAAATAAGCATACATTGTAACCATTTGTATTGTATGTATTGTTCCATTTGATTTTAAAAACATGTTTAATTAAAATTAAACAAAATAAAAATTTTCGATAAAGGATTTTCTCTACAATTTACTATCTATTTTGCTGGTTTCAATCTTTAGAGCTGCGTTTAAAACTTCTGTTGTATTAGCATAGTCGCCGAATTCTTGTTCTCTGTGCTCATATAAAATACCCTGATCACCTGACCCAATGACAAATACTCCTGTGATGAAACAAGTGTACCAATGTATTAACAAAAAAAATTGTGAATCATAAGATAATTCTTTTTTAAATATCAAATTTAAATAATGGATTCATATTTTTTTTTACAAGACAGTGTTACAACAAAGCCAAGCACATAAAATATTTTTACCTCCAAGAATGCGGCCTTCACCTTTCATATTACCATCAACTCCTTTTTTTCTGGTATCCAAAATTTTTTTAATCACACTCAGTCTAAGCAAGCCAGAAAACAGCATGGTTCGTTCTACTGGCCCATAGAATCGACGCTGGTTGAGAAAAAATTATTTTAAAATTTATGTATATGTAAACATAAATATTATGAAGTTTTTTCTGAATCGTTAAAAAAAGCAGTAATAAACAAAGGAGTGCTAAGTCTATATTAAAACTATTTAACTACAACAAAATGATTTGTATCAATGAACAAAATATTTAAAAGGATTCTGTGCACAATTAAAATCTTTTTGAAACACACTGATATTATAACAGCTTCTTGCTGATTAATTTTGTTGCCTTAACATAGGGGAATAAATAAAAAGAGTATTTGATATACTTACTTCTTTGTCTAAGAAAATCTCTCCTTGAAAAAAAGGCTGGAATTCAGCTACCCCCAGGTCCTCATGTACAACTGCATACAGAGGTACACCATGGTCATCAAGCTGAGGCTTCAGAGAGGACAGCTCTTGAGCTTCCTGTAATTAGAATCAAACCTGTGATCACCTTATGCAATAATCTTCTAGCTACCAACTCTGTGTAACAAAATAAGTCAATCCAGTCCTACCTCCCTGCACAATAATCATCCAGGTCTTCTGACTGCCATGATCACAGCACCATTTTTCTGCCACAACTGGGAAGCCTGCAACAACCCACATTTGAACTGTATGTAACTCATGAAGTAAAAGGGAGAGCAGAAGGGCTAAAGCAATGGTGGAAAGACATGATCAAGGAATGGATAGCATTCGCACCAAACTAAACCTCCTAGAGTACAAGAGACTAAGACTAAATCCAATGAAGTACAAGTACTATTAAAAATATGTCTCATTTGTTTCAATGACTTAGTAATATAAGAATACTTGTGATCAAATTTAATAAGTTTACAAAAGTTAAACATGTTTCAAGTGCAGCCCATGTAAATTGTTTTATTTTTTTGTTACCTTTAATTTTACATACTAATGTGAAGCTAAGTGCTGAAGAATGAATAAATATTGCACATATATGATTTGATTGGACTTTTTTGGGGGGCACATTTGGCACTATAATTTTTTAAGAATTATTTTCCTCTATTTATTAAAAACAAACGGGACATTAAAAGCTGTAGAATTTACAGCTTACGTATTAAATTCATTTTATTTATATTTCAACACTAAAGAATACATTTTAAATGGCAAAAATTGAAAACTAAAAGTCAGCAATGAGAGGGACATGAAGATTCAACAACTTAGCCTAGCAGTGTCAAGTGAACAAACCATTGGACCATCCAGACCCGCCCCCCTCCAAAAAAAAAAGAACTCTTTCTCATCAGTAGCATTTGCTAGGGTCACTCTGCCACCCTGAGGTCAAAGGTCACACAATCATCAACAATACAAACAGTCATCTGACAAATAGGTGTTTGGCTATTGTCATAATTAGACAAACAATTATTCTACATTTTCTCTCATTTAAAAAATTTGGTCCCCAGTACTGCCTTAAATATGTATGCATTACTTTTTATATTCTAGTGTTTTAATATTAGATACCTTGCCACAAACAACATTAATAAAAACATTAATTTAATTTACCATTATTTCTTTAAGGTCACTACCAAAAGTTCTAAGTTTTGTTTGTGCTAAATAATCCAGGGTCGCCTTCTCTGGCCTTTTAACAAACGGGTTGACTGGAAGATTGCACAAAATTCCTACACCAACAACAGCAACAGCACCTACAAGCCCAAGTTTTGTGAAAGCACCCATGGAACCAAAAAAACTAAGAAAGAAAGATGTAAAAATTGATAAATATTGCATTTAATAAATAACAAACTGAAGTCAGCTAAAAAATGAATACCTGGTATTATAAACCACTACAAAACAACTGTTCAACAATTAAATTTCTAAACTAAAAAAACAACATTGAAAATTTAAAATATTAAAATGTTCATAGAGTAAAAAGAAAAGTCAACAATCCTTTATCTTGTCCTTACATACTGGTAAGTAATGGAGAAAATGCCTTTTTGAATATCAATAAATACAACAGTGATTTAAAAAGGTTAAACATTATGAAACAGTTCAGGACTATAATAGTTGGCTAACACCTGGTATGTGAACAGCTAGAAATGTTATTTTTACTGAAAGTCAACATTTTATTTTTTTTAAAAAAGCAATAATGATGATGATTTTATAATTTATATTCATATGACTAACTTTAAAATTTTTAAAGTAGGCTACCTGATTTCTAACCACAAAGAGATCTCATTCAATATAAACATTCAATGCACATGAAGGTGGGCTTTTTATCACTAGACCTATACTGAATAGAAAAAAAAATGTATTACATGTTTTTCAGGCATAGTATAACTTTTATATATTCCTATATATACATGACAAAAAAATACTATATTGTACAAGATGAAATAACTTTTGTATTCAAGATAAATGATAAATATAAATCTTGATACTGGATGTGATACTTTCTTTCTGTCCATTATTGTATGTAAGGTTTATCATTTATACTTAGCCTCTTGTTAATATGAGGTTCTTACTGCCTTAGATTAGGGCTTAGACCTGGCTTCGCTCGAAACACGTTTAGATCTCTTACTCTATTCATTAATCAGTGACTGTAACTGTAGTAGAGCTAGACTCTATCATTTACTCTAGTCAAATGTGAATATTCGTTGGTTATGAATCTCACTGCTCTATTTTGTGTCTGTTCCAGTTTCTTAATGTTTTCTTGAGTTGAGGGGTCCCAAACAGAGGATGCATATTCTATTATTGGCCTAACTAAGGTTAAATAACATTTTAGTTTTATGTTCTTATTTGATTTATTGAAATTTCTTTTAATAAACCCTAATGCTTTGTTGGATTTTTTAAAAGTATCATCAATATGTGGATTCCATGACAGTTTTTCATTTATTATAACACCTAGGTATTTTGCGTTTTTAGTCTGTGTTACTGGTTTGCCATGAATAAGATAAGTAGAATTAATTTGTTTTAGTTTTTTTGTTACTCTTAATTAACGACTGACATTTTTCTGGGTGGAAAGACATGCTCCAATTTGATTCCCATTTCTGCAATTCATCTAATTCTCTTTGCAAAATATGTGTCTTGTGTTGTTTTTATTGTTCTATATATTATGCAATCGTCTGCAAATAATCTGACTTTTGTTCCTGAAGTAATGCAATTTGGTAAATCATTTATGTAAATTAAAAATAGTAGTGGACCCAACACTGTTCCTTGAGGTACACCTGAGTTTACTGTTATCGGTGTTGATTTAGAGCCATTAATTATTACAGAAAATCTTTAATCCACTGATGCAGTGGACCATTAATGCCGAAATATTTTAATTTTTTAATCAAACTATGGTGGTGAACTTTGTCAAAAGCCTTGGAAAAATCTAGTAAGATAGCATCTATTTGTTCACTATTATCTAAACCTTTTGAAAAATCATCAATTAGTCCTATTAGTTGTGTTTCACATGATCTATATTTCCTAATATTTCCTTACTTCATGTTGGTATGGGGTGAAGACATTACAATAAGTATAACTATATCTACATGAGTCATGATTATGTTTGTCTAAGTGGTTTATGATGTTGCTACATATTATGTGTTCTACTATCTACTAGTCATAAAATTAGATCTAGAATCTATAGATCTAGATCTAAAGAGTAAATCTATAATCTAGTATAGATCTAGTAATCTATAAGCCTCTATAGATCTTAATCTACTACTAACAATAAGTTTTGAATAAGGACAAGGTATATTATTAGATGACACTTTCAATGGTAAATAAAGTGCTGGTCATGTGATTCTTCATTTCCTGTTATTATACTTAGCCTCTTGTTAATATGAGGTTCTTACTGCCTTAGATTAGGGCTTAGACCTGGCTTCGCTCGAAACACGTTTAGATCTCTTACTCTATTCATTAATCAGTGACTGTAACTGTAGTAGAGCTAGACTCTATCATTTAGAAAAGTGTAAAAGATGAAAATGTTTAAACCGAAAGCCCTCTCTGAGGTGCTCAGTCAAGCAAATACTGGAGGTGTAGGTAGCACTCTGTAAGTTTTATTAATTTTAGAGATTAACTCCCATTTTTTTATCATTTACAATTTAGATCTAGCCAATCTAGATCTATACATTATACATAGATCTAGTGAGTCTTACTCTACTCTAGATCAAGTCAATCTAGATTATTCTAGATCTAGTCTTAATTTAGAATAGAATTCATCCAATAGATTCGATATTATTATAATTTATTATTGTCAATATTGTAGAAGCTAAGAAGGTAGTAGTCTAGAGATTCTAGATGATCAATCATTGTATCTAATTGTATATTGAATGTTGATGTAGAATGTACAGCATGTATTATAATATTTAGATGTCTATAAAGACTCTTAGTCACTATAATGATTTAGCTAGAGTTAGAGTTATCTACCTCAGTGATTCCCAAGCCCAAAGTGGTCTCTAGATCTATATAGACCCTCAGGGGTCTATAAAGACTTTCAAGTGGTCTACAAAAGTGAAAAAATAAATTTGGGGTCTATGAGGGCAATTAAGAAGTAGAAGAAGTATTTATAAAAAACTACTTTAGTAACACCATATATACTTTTTGGCCTGTAAATCCTAATTCCCTTTAGAATTAAATGCTTCTCCCATGGAACAGTTTGAAAGGGACACTCCTTCCCACAGTTAGTCCTCACCACCCAGTTCAAGGGGAACACTTTTTTTTTCATTGTCATATTCACCATTTTGTTTAGTTTCTTTTTTTTTCTCTTCTCATTTTCAGTCTTCTCAATAATGAAGGATCGTTGCTGGCATTTTCTGGATTTACTGATAAAGATGCTTCTGCAGCTGCAGCTATTGCAAGCAACATTTGGTCTTCCTTTTACAAAAGTGGCCAATACTCACTTGATGACGGAAGATTGAACTGTGTTCTTGTTGAATGTAAGGTATGGAAATGCATACATTGCTTTCGTATTGCTGATAGATTAAATGAGCATTATATTTAATGTGATATTTGTTTTTTTTAATGTATTTTACACTTATTTATTATTATTTCAGCAAGGTAAAATTGCTATCACAAAAGTTGCAAACTTACTTTTGTGTCTTTGTGCCAAGGAATCAGTTAATTATGGAATGTTAAAAGCCAAGGTAAATTTACTACATTCATCAATTATTGTGTTTAAAAATACATGTAAATATTGATTAAAATTCTCCCTTTTCACAGCCAGATGTGCCTCCTTAAAAATAGTGACTAGAAAAAAGCTAAATTTATGAAAAGCTCATGTCAGTCATCTAATGAACATAATATTCAATCTAAATCTCTTAGTGCTTGTTTTTTAATTTAATACCCTTTCAAAAGTGTATTATCTGTTCATTATATTTGATTAACTTTTTTTAAGGCTAATATAATCTAATGTAATTTTTACATACGTGATGACTTGATGACAAGCCTTATTATATACTTATATATATATATATATATATATATATATATATATATATATATATATATACACACACACAGTGCTTTTTTTGTTAGGGTACGCACCAGTACGGCGTACCTGCAGCTTTTTCAATGTGTGGAAAAAATTATTACTTTTCTTGTATTTTAATGTTTATTATTAATTTATCAGTAGTTAAATGTTAGGCAATCTATCACTGATTACAGGCACACATATATATATACACACAACATATATCTGTGCTAGGTTAAAGCACCAGGGTGTGAAAATAAAATATTTCTTGTAGACCAGCATCTACAAATGAATCCGTTTTCAGATCAATTATAGGTTGTCTAAAAGTTGTCTTATGGTCTCAATAGGGATAAGCTCCTATTCTCTATCAAATACTCCTAGTTTGCCAACTTACTTAGCCTCTGATAACATCACATGGTCTACTGATGCTTAGATATTAAGCCTGGTGAGTTCCCTTCTTAGACCATGTGGTCTATAGGACAGATAATGTAAAGGTCATTTGTTTCTGTGGCCCAGGGTTAATGAGGGTGTCATATTGGCATAACAAAGACCAACCATTTTTTACTTTTCCCCAACTAGTGTTAGAGAAATTTAAAATCCTAGTCATCACCATGATTTGAATCCGGGACCCTCCAGTTCAGAACTCAAGCACTTTACCACTCAGCCACTGTGCCTCCAACACTTGCTACATCTGAAACCAGGATCTTCTGTCAGATATAGCTTAGTAAGGCAGTTCATTTAAGAGAGGGGTATTCTTCATTGAAAAACTTGAAACACTATTTGATTGGGGAGTTAAATATTATTACGATCTCTCCTACTATCCAGGCTCCCGTGGGCTTGCCTCTAGAGCTAGACGAAGCCATCCACGTTGATTTCAGCAACTGTTGCTTTCGTCTTCTCTGCACTGACATCGTGGTCTCATTGCCATCCTCGAATGCAGCCAACGACGCTTTCATATCCTCCAGTCGATCTTCATTTTGTTGCAATGACGTCGTGGTTGTATCACCTTGCACCGTGGACTCATCAAACGTCGCCCACTGTCATTCTGTACTGAGTGCAGCCATTTTACACATGGGGAGTGATTGGATGCCAGGGCCGGTGTCAGGTGGTTTCAAATGGCTTTCTCGAAGAGGACTTTTGGGATGGGTTTCAGGTTCGCTGGAGGGGAAATTATTGGACAGGTCATCATATTCAGACTTGTATGGAGGACATGCTTGTGGGGCAGGTTGGTAACTCTCCACACGCAAAGGTCCCTCTCCTTCGGAATCAGGCTTCATTTGACTGGTCTCAGCAGCGGACCGTCTGTTGGGTTGAGACCTTTTCGATTACTTTCTACTTGCAAAGGGGTCTCTACTGCGTCATCAGGTTTCGGTGGGTGTTCATAATCATCACCAAGGCTTATCTCGTTGGTCTTGACCTGTAGACAGACATCTGCAGGTTTCAAACCTGGCCGGTAGCTTTCATCATGCAAATGTTCTTTAACAGCTTCATCAGGTTTGTACTCGCAGAGGATATCGCAGCAATCACCACATTTCTTCTCATGGGAGCTACTTTCATATGAATTGCTATTAGAGTCACAGGAAGCACCATCTTTACTGGCATGGCCATCGTAGATGCGTAATTCATAGCATGGGGTTTCTACCACCTCGTTCAAAGCGTTCAGCTCGGGGCTCGTCACTTCTTTCACTGAAGTGTAAATCTGTTCTACTCTGGTACATGTATCTTTCTGTAAGTCACTCTTCAACACGTTTTGAAAGTCAGCTGACATCTGTTCTATAAAGGTGATCAACAGCTGCACTACATCGGGTTCTAACTCAAACAGGTAGGTGTCCGGATCTTCACCTTCTTCAGTTAGTTCATCTCGGAGACGTGCTTGCAATTTTTTTATTTTTTTTTCCATTTGCCTTCAGCCCTCAATCACTGAGTTCTTGCCTCAGTTCTTTCAATTCAAGTTCGTACAGCAGTTTCAGATGAGCCATAGTAGATCCAATCCCACTTCTGACAACAGTGTTACGATCTCTCCTACTATCCAGGCTCTCTTCAAACTGCACCACACGACACAACAAACTTAAAGAACCTCACAACTCAGGGCTCAAAAGTATCAGTCAGTTTAATTTCAAATACATCGCAATTGGCAACAACATTAACACTGTCTTTACAAAAACCTAGTCTTGCTCCGCCTGACTTCACACACAGTGCTGGTTCTGGCCTCGTACTGGTCACATAGCGAGGTAACGTGAAGTCAAGTGATTCTGACACACCCGCTCTTATATAGTGTCTCTACTGGCCTACTCGAACTTTCTTGACCACTCCAGTTGATCACTTTCGCTGTGACTTGTGTGGGTAATATTTACGTCATTGGTCCTTGCCGAACTGGCGTGTACTGTCACTAGTCACGGTTGACCGCTCATCTTGCGCTGGACTGTGGCGATTTGGGTAGGCTAAAAACACACAGCACTACCCCCATCTGTGTCACCACCAGGTTTACAACAATACTGTACAGATTGAAATCATTGCAAGAGATGGTAATGTGCAAGGAACAAAAATGAAAATTAAACATGTAAAGAATGGGTTCCATGCTAGATTATACATGTATGACAAGAAATATGGTCACTTTATCATAGAAAACCATCAAGTACTTGAAAGATGTGCAGTTACACTTTTAGGAGAGGCTAAAAACAAAGGATGGATGTTACAATGAAGATTACAAAGTACCTGAGCATTTAGTAAACCAAACAATACTTTAAATAATGACAAAACATCAGATACTTGGGAAATATCTTGAAAAAATCTTGGGTGATAACCAATATGGTTTCAGACTAACAGACCCGAACTTTGCAGCATTTCTATCCTTAACTGTCTACTAGAAAATGCTATGAATAGGGCCTACAGTAAACTGGTCCCCATCATTTCTGTTAGGTCAATAAATGGCCTATGAGAGTATTAAAGGAAATAGCTGTACAAGATGCTACACGATATTGGAATACCTAAAAAAAAAATGACAAAGCTAACACATATGACAACTTGAAAAGCAAAACACTCACTGAAAGTTGAGACAAGGAAAATAAGTCTTGTGCATGCTAATCAACTTGACACTTGCGAGAAGTATCACTCACCAGCAAAACTAAGAAGACCATATTTAAAACTATCACTAGTCATGTGTGCAAGTGAGACCTGGATACTGACAAAAGTAACAAATAGTCTGCTAAACATTTAAGGTCCTTAGAAACTTAATGGCAAACATGTACCAACAAAGTGTTGTACTAACAATAAGAAGACCTAGATTTATATATATATATAAATGGGAACATTTTAAATAGCAAATTATGCTGGGCAGGTTACCTTGAAAGGGGAAAGCAATGTTCCAGTAAATACTCAGGAGACCCAAAAGGCAAATCACAAATAAGATGGCTGATTGATGTAGTGACATCTACATATCTAGTCTGAACATGATGAAAAGTTTTGGACATCATAATGGAATAATGTAATGTAGACTAGGGGCCTCCATAAGTTATATGAGTGTATAATATTTTTATCAAAACCATTATGTTCAAAAGTTACATAGACTTCCTTAGTAAATCGAAACCTTATCCGAATGGAACAGCTCATAGTGTTAGGCAACTTTAGCTATCTCAGAACTGTAATATTTGGAATAGGTTTAAGCTGAATCTATAAAGTTCCATACAAGTCTTAGGATGTTATGTCTATTTTTCAATTGTATAGATTTAAATTTTTCCACTAGATTTCTTCCAGTGTATATATTTTTCTTCAAAGAAATTGTAATATTGATTCTTTTTTTTGGTTTCTATTTTTCACAAAAATTCTTGTTAGCTTAAATAATACACTTATAAGCTTAATAATACACTATAGAATGCTGAACTCAATAAATGATGTCAACATTAGACACTGGGAACATCAGACTTTAAAAATACACTCTCACATAACACGGTTACACACACTATATTATGAACTTTCTTACCAAGGGAAATAATTCTACATACTAACAACATACACATAAACGTCAACAATTCTTTTTTTTTTTTTTTTCAGATTGAGGCAATGGCTATGTATTTAGAAGAACCTTTGTCTCAACTGGCCTCTTCCTGAGTGAAAGTGTTATGACTATGTTGTGTATTGAATGTTGTTTATATGACTGAAAATAGTTTAGAATGATTCATATTGATATTTTGGTGTTTTATTTATATTATTACAACTGCATTTCAGTTTTTATTTATGAAGATTTCATAAAATGCAATTTTTTATCACAATTTTCTTTCTCTTTGTATTTGAATATGTTTGGTTTTTGTTTTGAGTTAAATAAATATTTAAAAAAAATTTTTTGCATACCCGTATAACTATATGTTCAGCTTTAATCAAGCTTAGTAAATGAGTTGCCTTGCTTCCTTTACTGTTGGTGAATGAATTATTCCACTTAGTTTTTTGAAGAATGTCTAAGATGACATGCAGTTCCAACTACAGAGTGATCACTTAGCCAGTTAGCATTTTGCTGCTTGGCTATAAACTTTCAAGCACCACAGGTTAAATAATAAATAATGTTAAGATCTTTGAGGGAAATCTTATATAATACAGACGTTACTTCAAAAAAAAAGATGATTACGTCCTACGCGTCATGCATTTAGTCATGCATATTAACCAATGACTTAAATTCTGCCAAGTCACTGGTTTTTCTGGCTAGCTCAGGCAACCCATTCCATGCTCTAATAGCACTAGGGAAGAAGGAGTATTTGTACAAATTTGTCCTAGCATATGGGACGAGGAATGTGCCTTTATTTTTGTGTCTTTCAGAGTATTTTATTAAATTTTGTTTTTGTATTTGAAGATTATGGAAAGTAATATTTTCATCAGCTTTAATACCATTCAAATTGACATTTTTATTGAAAACTTATCTACACATAATGGGCTAATGACTTTTCAATCCATGACACTTTTTTTTATTTTAAATCTTTTTTTTAACATCACAAAAAAAAAAATAATCTTAGAGGCTTAATAAGGAAAAAAAAATTACTTGAACCTAATTTTCCATAACTTATTTTCCATACATCTCGCATATGTAGTTGGGATTGCAAGTCACCTGCATACCTATAGGAGGACAAAGCCTTGGAAAGGGAAAAAAAAGGCAAAGTGAACTTCTGAAGCTATACAATTGAATGGAACATGTTAATAAGTTATTAGTGAAATATATTTCTCAGAAGAAGCAACTTTTCTTTCTAGTTCATCATCAGACTACCATTCACAAAATTCTTGGGGCATTTACTTTGTGAGAAATTTCCTTTCACTACAGAGTTGGATCTAAGCAATGATCAATGAAGATTATTTTTTTAACATTAGCATTATGCTAGGGGAAAAAAAGATTTTAAAGGAGCTCATGGAAACAGGTTTCTTTTGAACAACATTGAATATTCAAAGAACACCTGTAGGTGAATGAGATTGTCCAAAAACTTGACATCTTACTGCAATTTATGCCTTTGGAGAAGGAAAACAATTATTACCTCAGCTGCCCTGCAGCTTACTTAAACATAAGAAAGGCTTTAGGAGTCAAAACCTGAGGAAAAATCAGGAGCTGGCGACCCTTAGGCAGTTTGCAGCACACAGTACTACACCCTGGCAGAGTCTGTATGGCACTTGCCCTTCCTTCGAATACTTCAGCTGCATGGGCAACAGGTAACTTGTGTGGGTGACATCCATAGCTAATGCTCAGACATTCTATATGAGATTCCCTACTCTTTGTGCTTGGAGACCATAGATTAAGCACTCTGTAGTTGTCTTGTGAACTCAATTCTGCCATTAATAGTAATTAATAATGCAAATAAAAGTCAAAATTTATTATTTTATTATATCCTTACATCAAATAATGTTTCGGATCAAAAGCTGCAAGAAAAAATGAAAGACTGATTAGATCACTCTAGTGATAGGAATAACATTTTATGAAATAAATATAGGAAGTAATATTTAACAGACTAGAAATAATGTTATCAAATCTAGGTGGAAAGATATTTGTCAAAAAATATATAATAATAATCAATAAAACTCTTTGCATACAACTAAAATCAGTCCACAATGTTAAACAAAATCTATGAATCATCCTCTGAAGTGTAGATATTAAAAAAAACACATTCTCATGAAATGTGTAATTTTTTTTCTAGAAAATTCAAACAACCAGGGTGTAATCAGGTCAAATGTCTCTGATTGGTTACACATAACTTAGTGGTTACACATAACTTAGGTCAATAATTCTTACTAATTTCTAGACATGGTAGGAAGGATAAAAAAAAAAAAAACTCTAAATAATATATCAGCAAAAGGGAGTCAGTTTATTACACTCTATATTCTTGTAAACAAGGTTTCAAGTACTAAGGTTTTATCTATTATATAGTTAATTGCAAACTGAAGTTTTGTATCATTCATTCAGCCTGTTGTATTTCCACACCCATTATGATGCAACCCAACACAAAATGGAGTGAGACAATAAATACTCACAATCAACTACACACATCTGTGATAATGTTCACATCTGAAAATATCAACATACAAACTACAAAGATCTAATGATCTAGCATCCACTATAATGATTAGCAAATTATTTTTTTTATAATGAAAAATTCTGTTTCTTGGATTACTGTCATTAAAGTATAAAAAAAAAATATACAAACAAAAGAATTACTAACTAAAATATTGAACACTTAAAACCTGTGAGACACAACTTGAGAAACAAAATTCTAATGAAACTGAGGAAGAAATCTTAATGTAAATTTTAAAATGTTTCAAAATCATATAAAGTTTTTATTTCTTCTGCATAGTTGTTTGTTGGAGTTTCCAAGATGATGGGAATGTTATTGAAACGATGATCATTCATGATATGATAGAAACCTTCAAGGCCTATCTTTCCTTTGCCAATATTTTCATGCCTATCTGAATTACTGCCAAGTCCTTCTGTGAAATGGAAGAGTTAAATTAGGTTAGTTGAATGAAAAATGTCAATTTCCTAATGAGGCGAGCCTCTATTACATTTTGAACAGGATGGGTTTGAAGAATTCTAATGATAAAATCAAGGGAAAAAGTTGGGTCTCAGAAGGGATTTTTTTTTTTTTAATTCGTACAGCTAGTATTTGAACCTTTTTATGGAAACTAACACATTTTTAAAACAAGCTTTTCTGTAATATGATGAGAAATAGTTTTGTTACAGAGGACAAGATTATCAAGGAAAACTAGAGCTATCTACTTTTAGTTATTAGTGCTCATTGTTATTCTAAATATTAAATACTGCACTCTTCCTTAATCATCAGACTTGAGAACATAACTTTATTATAGCAAAAGGAGTTATCTAGACTTTACATTAGGTTCATCTGACTAAAGAAGACCTCACTCCAGCTTTTCTAAGATGCTGTTTACTAAGTAACTATGTAATATACAGATAAAATATATAGTGAGAAAACAGTGGAATCTCTATACAGTTTTTAATAGATCACCTCAGTCTTACCTTTTGCATCATTTAAGTGAACAGCACATAAATACGGTAGACCAATAATTTCATCAAACTCTTTCATAAACTGCTCAAAGCCACTTTTTGTGGCAATTTCATATCCTATAATAAATAGTGAACAGATGCAATTACACGATAAACATATGTATAGATCTAACGAGTTTTAAAATATATGACCAAAATAGGTTTTTAAAATCTATAAAGCATGTTTATAAATTTAATATGGACTCAATGAAAAAACTATCAAGCAAAGAACCAAACTTGTAGCATTTTTAAAGTTTGGATTCCTTAGTCAAAGCTTTCTCTTTTTTTTTTTCCCTTCTTTTTCACTTAGCTGGACTTTAAATCAATATAGTAAGTGATTGGTTATAGAAGGGGGGGGGGGTTCATAGGAATAAATAAAGTTCCCTTTTAGAACTGATAAGTTATCTAATTACAAGTTTATCACAAAATGTTGTTCATAACTGTGTGTTGTAAGTTAGTTATCCTAAAACCATGAGATATGCTATCAGTTCACTGTTGGGTTAAAATATGTGACAGATCCAGTTATTAGATGATTAGAAATACTAATATAGGACAGAAAAAAAAGCACAATTTAAAACATTTAACATACAATCATCAATACTTCTCTTCAGATATCTGGGATTGAACACACACACAAAAATTAGCATACAACAAGGTAGGTTATTTTCTAAATAATTGTACTATATGTGCATGTTCCTACCTGCTGCATAGGCATGGCATGTATCCAGGCAGACTCCTATTCTAGATTTATCTTTTACTTTATCGATGATCGCTTTCAATTCCTCCAATTTTCCCCCAACAGTCTTTCCTTGACCAGACATGTTCTCAATCACTTGGATAAATAAAATAAACAAGATTACAGAAAAATCAAATTTTTGGGATGGTCTCGTCTGAAAATTAGATGTACCATAGCCATGTGGAAAGATTTTCAAACCATACTTAGGTGTTAGGAAGTTGTTTTCCTTAAAAATCGGAACATAATATTAATGATACTTAGATTTTCTAACGTTTTATCTGGAAAATTAAATGTAGTGTAAGAGAGAAGTGCGATTTTACATAAATAAAGTTAAAATTTTTTCATAAAAAATCCGGAACAACCAATTTTTTGTAAATGAGAAGATAATCTGTTTTATTTATTAAAAGATGGAATTCAAACAGTTATTTGGCGTTAGTAGATTTTTCACATAAAATTGGAACATTTTTGGCGACGATTTGTAAGGAAATTAAAGATATGTACAGTACGTCGATTTCTTTAAAAAAATAAATCCGGAACATTCATTACCAATTAAACAACTTTGTTATGTTTCGGCAAGAAAATTAACTGTAAAAAAAGTCTAAAAAGTGATTTTCAATAATCGTTTCTAGTAAATTACTTTCCTATTTTAAAATCCTGAACAACCTATTGTCGATATTTTTGAAAAAATAAAGTCATTTGACTTAAATTTGTTTTAAGTTGAAAATATGGAACAATTTGATATCAATAAATAAACTATAGTGAGGTATTGTCAAAGAATATAAGTGTAATATTAGTTAATTATGCGATTTCAAACAATCATTTTTTTATAAAACAATATCCAGAACAACTTTATAAAATATAAGTCAGTACAGAAATTTTCATTTAGCATTTATATGCTATTTACATTAAAAAACCAGAACAGCATATTATGTGTTTTTGCAACGTTTTTGGAAAATTAAATGTAATATAAGTTAGAAGAGCAAACAAACATTGGTTGGCATTGATTTTTTTTTTAACAAAAACATTCGGAACAATCTATTATATAGTATATACTTCAAACTTTTAAGAGGTTTAAAAGTTATATCAGATTTTCAATAGCTTTTATAGTTGTTGTTTTGGTTATCTAAACGTGACAGACAGACCGACCGGCAAACAAAACACACAAAAATAAGCGCCTTTTATCCTGATGTGGGCCCTAAACAAAAATAAATAAAATCTGATTAGTACCATGTGTTGCCGCTACTTTTACGCTACTGCACATAAGTCGCTGCATAAAAAGTCCATTTAAAAAATGTGCGTGATATTTACAAACAAAGTGCATTCTTAGCCTTTATAAACAAACATAAATGTTTTCTTTTAATTTTAACAGCTAGTTGACCAGAAAATACACCTTTAACTAATATTTATATTTGTTGTGAACATTTCTTGTACATTTTATAAAAATATTCAACTTAGTGATACTGAAAATACACAAAATAATTGTCTTTGTTAACCTATTGTAACATTACCTCCCTTACATCTATGTAATTGTTTTAGAATTGGTGTATTTTTGTGAAAACACCACTTGCATAATTAATTTTATAAAGTAAACGGTTTGCTTTTAGAAAGCCAAAAGTAGCTGTTGCGTCTAAAGTTTTCAAACTGCATCACATGGTGAAAAAATATTTTTAATTTTTCTAGTTTTTGAGATCTGAGTGTAACTAACGGACATTTTTCACAAACCTAATAGCTGCTTTTCCCCTTATGGAGGCCGCTAAAAATGACTAGCTAATCTGACCCAGTTTTGTAGTGATTAAACTCAAGTGAAATAGTTTTCATTCTACTAGTAGTACAAGTATAAAATCTTTTTTTTCTGTTTTCATTATCTTCACAGACCTACTACTAGCTCCATCTTTCACTTATTCCAAAGCTCGTAAAGCACTAGGAAACAAATGGCCACATTGGCTTTGGTTTTCTTTTTCTCTTTCTTAAACGAAAAGACAATAATTTTAAATGGCACTACTGATGTAGTATCCACAATCCATTCATATAGTAGTTGGATTTTTGGGTAGGGGCGAAGAAGTTTCAAACTGAATGATAGAAAAGGAGGGGTGTATTTTTTTTGTTGTCTTAATGCAGTAGTTGGGGAATGTCACTTACATACTGTCACAAGTCAAATGTTCAGCTTATTGTACTTTGTTTACATTTGTATATTTAGGTGAGTTTTGTTGAATACAGAGAGTGAAAGTAGGAATTGTGAATACTTAATTATCTATGTCTGGAAGTATGGGCTAATGAGAGTTTAGTCAGTTGGTGAAGTTTGAAAAGTTAGCGATGTGAACATGTAAGCAGTGAGAGAAGTCAACTAAATAGTCATGTAGCAAGAAAGTTAATAGTCACTCATGTACAAAGTGAATCTATATTGAAGTTCAAGTGATCATTGTGTATTTCAAGACCAGTGTAAATTATATTATCTATTATGTTCATTGAAGTTGGATTTATTTTGTATATTATATTTTATGTAAAAAAACAACAAAAAAAAACCAACTCATTCTATACATTGAAGAGTTAAATTATCATGTGTGTTACGAGCAGATGAGACTCTGAATTATACAAACCAACAGACTCATATATAGTAAATTATGAAGACTTTAATCTTGAGTAACTATTAATAATATACCAATAATAACTTCGTTTACATTACTCTATTTTTGGATCCTCTCCTCTCTAACCCTTTCAACACCCATTTGCACCATTCCAAATTCATGCTATGCTCTTTATATAAGATAAGATAAGTTAGTACAAGATTGTCTTGTCTCACCTGTTTTGACATATTCTGTTTGATCATGTGCCAAGTTGATACTCTCTGCAATGGTCTCTATACACTCACTGATACTGTTGCCATGGCAAGCCGATCCTACACAATGGTATATAATCACTTTTGTGTTAAGATCTGTTTGCTTAATCATTAAAACTATCCTCTTTTTGGGGGGAAACAATTTAAAGCTAAGTAAAATGGCTACAACAAAACATAACTTATTTTGTAGGCTTGAGTAGTATTTTCTGGGACATAGTGTTTCAAAAAAAATAAAATAACAAATGTACTGACCAGGATGAAAAGTGTAGAGTGTTAGGCCAAGCTTCTCACAAATCTTAAGTTCATGGATCAAAGTTTGTCTAGATTTCTTCAGTGTTTCTGTGTTCGACGAGCCACAGTTCAATAAATAAGAGCCATGAGGAAGAATTTGATCGGCAATGTAGTTATTGTCCTACAACAACAATAACAACAAGTTTTACTAATGTGTCAATGAGTTTTCAACATTAATTACCAAATATTTGGTGGAGATTTATTTGACTCCTATGCAAAAAAATAGTTGTAACCACATTTCCATGGGTCAAAGTTGAAGGGCCAAAAGATTTGCTTTCTTTTCTTGTACATCACAGTATTATATTATATTTGTAGATTTCAAAATTATACTTACACCAGAATACTGATATTATGCATTTGGTACCTAATAAGACTTATGGTTTTATGAATAAATTTTAATTCCCTTTTTTTTTTAAATGACTTTCAATTTCGCTTGTCTATAAACTTATATAGTGATCACCAATTCAGGCTAAGAGAGGTACTAGGTGCTAAGTTCATATTTTCCATTTCATACAAAATCTGACCCAGGAAATTATAGGCTACTTTTACTTACTAGTATCCTATAGGACAGTGGTGGGCAACCTTTTTCTACCAAGGGCCGCATTAACAAAATTGGGGACTGGTGGGCTGCATATTTTCCCAATTGGGGAATTACAACAAGAGTTAGCAATTTCTTGAACTAATTTTACTAATAATTTTTTTAATTTTGTCACAATCCCAACATTTCACCACAAATGTACAATTGTACTTAATGTTAAACATTAAACTGTTTACATCTGTGCATAATGTTCCAAAACTGTAGAACTAGCTTACTAGTTGTTTTGTTCTTGCGACTGCTGTCAAATTTCAGTCAGTGGGCATCGACCTGCTCTAACACTTGATAATTTTTAAGCAAACAAAATAAAGCGTGTTCACAGATGAATTAAGTTCCGAATAATGTAAACGCTTGGCAGCAAAGCTTTCTTAAGAATGGGAATACAGCTTCTGGCAGTCATGAAACTTCCATGGAAGAACTCACTGGCATTTTTCTTTCAGGTCATAATTTGCTTGGAGCTGAATCAGCTTCTGCATTAAATGGTGAGCAGATGGTATTGAAAACTAGTTCCAAGTTTTTGATGTCTTAAAATTTGATTTCAAATTCCACAATCAAGTAATCCAAATAAGTCTTGTACTTTTAACCATTTCACTAGAAATAGTTTCAGCTTTCAGCAAAGGAAAATGATAAAACCTAGTTTGACTTGCTGGCTCGAGAAATGAAATAACTTTGTTTGAAAAGATTTAAGATGCACATACATTTCAATTGCAAACAAAACATTGCAATGTCTCCAATGATAAACATGAAGTCTGTCTTCAACTCTTCATTAGAAATATTAGTAACAAAGTTACAATCAATGTCCTTCAATGAACCTAACTATTTCTTCCTTGAGATTCCATATTCTTCTAGGCCAGCGGATACTACTGTGTAACCGAACATCGGAATGTTTTGTTTCCAAATCTTCAAGTACTTCTCGGAACTGCCAGTCATGGCCGGCAGATAATTGGAGACCCTTGACAAAGTGAATTAGTTGGCCTCAAATAAAATATTTTAAAAAACAGCGACAAAAGTAAAACTATTCAATTTATTAAAAGCCAATTGTACTTCAACAATAACATTGATGACAAGTTTCGCTATTTCTTCACTAAAATACCTAATTAACAAAAAAAGTATGTAGTGCAAGGCCCTCACCAATTGGGGGCTCTAAGCAGTTTGTCTATATCTGAGGCTGACCTGTGCCAATAAGATCATTGAGATATCAATCCCAAAATTACATTTGATATTCAATGCTTTATTTTATTAAAAATTCTGTTTTCCACAGTCAAAGCACAGGATCCATTAGTTATTACACTTGCCATCTTGTACAAGCCGACCAGACACTTTTAACACAGTTTTTCATAGAATTGAATAAATACTGGCTAGTGTTTGTCTTTTGAGTGTTTCAAAATATTGCCATTAAGAATTTTCATTTACTTTAAACTTTTTAGAATGACTTTTAAAAACAATGTTTCATTAGTCCCTTCATGATAAGTGATAAGAATCAAAAGTATAAATGTTTCTAGATCTATAGATATTTATATTTATTTATTTAAATGTATTTGCATTTTTATATTGGTAATGTGTTGGCACACCTGATTTCTTTAGGTGTCGGCGGGCCACATAAAACACTCTGGCGGGCAGCATGTGGCCTGCGGGTCGTAATTTGCCCACCCCTGCTATAGGATATAGTAGAAACACAAAATACATTGCAACATTATAAATGATCTAAATCACAACTATTCTTGCCCAGGATAATTGCATGACTTTAGTTTGCAGATATTTCTGTAGGATTCTGCTCATACCTTGGGTCAGGTTCTTTCTACAAGCTCAGCATATATAGATCTAGGATGTCTTTGGAAATTCTACCATCTGGCATGTGGGTGACATGTCTGAGCCAACATAGTCTTCATTATGTCAATAATTCATACTCTTGCTGCATTTACTATTTTCAAAAGTTCTTGGTTGAAGACATGATCTTTCCAGTAGATACACATGTTTTGGAGACAAAATATGGGCACTGTTCAATCATATGTTGACCAGCATTCACTGCCATAATGCAGTGCTCACTACACAGACATTGAGCATTAGGTTGCCAAGGTCTAGTAGGTATTTTACAATATTCGCTTAGGAGTTTTGGCATGACAATTCTTTTTGTCACATCATTTAGGAAATATATAACATGTAATAACTAACAGCTTTACTTTGGTTTAGATAATAAATTCCTGTTGGTGTTTTTAACTATATTCTTAAAAAAAACATTTTAAAAAATTAGGCTTCAGTTAATTCTCGAAATAGTGTAAGCATAAGAAGCACACACATACACAAAACCTACCATACAAGCTTTTTTGAATTTTTCAACTTCTTTCTCATCAACAGAATTAAGTGTCCAGTTTCTTCCATTTCTTAGGAATAGGCCAAAAGATCTTGCTCCATATGATACAGCTTCTTTTACAGCTTTCCATAAACCACCTGATTATAGAATTATATATATATATGAGTAATAGATTAAATCTTAATGAATATATATGTCTTTAAAGTATAAAATACTAGACGTCTAGATACAATTATAAAAACACACCTAATATTTTAAATGATTTTCTTAGAAGTGTCTTAACATATATTACCTGATATTGAGCAGTGAACTCCAATGTACTTTTGACTTGACTTGACTATTTCATCTTTCAATGTATGTTCTGTATCTAGTGCAGGCACAGGACTTGGAGTTTTCTTTGATTTGCTCTTTGTATCTGTTTTAGTTTTATCAAGCTTCTTATAGTCTTTCTGTACAGGAGACTGAGTACTGATTGCAACCTGTTGTTCAGACTCTTTAGAACCTTGCTTTTTCTTTGGTTTTGGCTTCACACCGGCAGGCACTTTTGCATCTAGTTTCTCTGTTACTGTTGACAGGCTACCAGTATCACTTTCTTTTTCTGAATCTTTATTTTTTGGCTTTATCTTTCGTGCTCCTTTAACATTTGCTTTGGATTCTTCTTTACCTTGTAGTAAAGATCCACTGCCACTTGCAAGAGTTACATCAGAATCTATTTTATCTTGTTTAAGTTTTCTCTGTGGCCTTGTGCTTACTTTTGATTCATCTTTCTCCTGACAACCATCTTTACCAGAATCTTTTATATTCTGCTTAAGTGTTTTTTCTATCTTAACATTATCAAGTGGTATTTGTTCTTTATCCTGCTGATGTGAGCCTTTTAAATCTTGCTTTTTTTTTGTTGATCTTCCTCCTACTGGTAATTTAAGTTCCTCTTTTCCTAATACTGATGACTGAAAATCGGTTAGAACTTGGTCTTCTGAAGTTTTAGCAGCTTGCCTTTTCTGCCTTGATGGTTTTGGCTGAGTCTCACTAGTACCGTCTAGTTGCTTTTTATCTTCTTTTGGCTTTCTTGAAGGCTTTTCATTAGTAGTTGGTTTTGTTTGTTTATCTGAACTTTGGTGCAATGTTTTCCCCTTTGATAAGATCTCCTCTTGAGCCAAGGAGTTAGAACTACTTATTTTGTTTTCTTCTGAATCTTTTTTTTTCTTGGCCTCTGGCTTTGTTCTGACAAGTTCTTTTGATTTTCCTGGTTTTATATCAGATCCAGTTAGAGCCTGTTGCTCTGAATCTTTTATGTCTTGAATTTTTGTCTTTGAAACTCTACCTCGAGTAGGTTGTTTAGGTTTTTGTTTTAAAGTAGATGAACTAGAGCTTTTATTTCCTTCTTTCTGATTATCAACAGCCCTATTTTGGTTCTTATCTAAAGCATCTAACTCAGCAGATTCATCAGGTTTATCATCCATTTTGGAAACAGTAGACATATCCTCTTTATTTTCAGCATTTGAAACAACAGGTTTATGTTCTGCTTTACTATCCAACTCTGCCAGAGTGTCTAAGGGTGGCTTACCAATATCCATCTCTTTAGCTGCAACTACTTTTTTATTATTTTTTTTGGAAACTGCGTTTTTCTTTTCAACATTCTTTTTGGGTGACAGCTTTTCTTTCATTAAACCATGCTCCTCTACTTTTCTTTTTCTTCTATTTCTTGGTATCGCAATCTGTTTAGATTCTTCTTCATTGTTTTCCTCTCTGATGTTAGATGATGAGCTTTTATCCATGCTGAGTTGAGAACCTGAAAAAAAAAAAGAGGCATATTTTTTTGTTGGTATTTTACTTCACTAGCATAAATTAAGCATGTTTTAAAATAAGCATTTTTACACAGCTCTAAGAATGATTGGAGGTCAAAGAATTATGATACTTAATGATCTGTGGTCTTTTTCTATCTGTTGCATCATTACTAACTCTATCTTCTAATTTTGCTTTTTTCTTGCCCTCAATAAGTTTAGTATCTGATAAACATTTATGTAATAAAGTTTCCAGAAAATTATTAGCTAATTGTAATTTATCTATCGTAATAACACTTTTAGCTAAAAATAATAATAATTGTCATTATCCATGAGACATTTGTTGTGCATTACAAAAAACAGTACCATTTCTAATTTCTTACCACTTTTATCAGCTCTGGGTCTCAGAGTTCTAAAGTTCTGAGTGCCATCAAGACTTGATTTGTTTTTCTCTGCCTGCATTAGGCTGTTACCTTTCTTTTGCCATCTTTTAGTTGTCATAGGCATGTTCACAGATGCAGAAGATAATACATCTTCCATTCCACCCTGAGATTTTAGCATTAGTTTTGACTCCTTGGAATGATGCTGTAGGTTTTTGTTTTCTGACGAGTCCAATGAGCTTTTGTTAGGTACATTAGATTTATTGACTTCAGAAATAGTGAAGGTAATACGTTTGTTTTTTATGCCACTGCTGTCCCCTTTTTCAGAAATTTCAGATGCTGCTGTGTAGCCTTCTATTTGTGACTTTGATTGGACACTATTTATGAGGAGTTTAGAGCCTTTTTTACTAGGCAGCTTTGACCTTTTTTTCATTACAGAGTTACCTTCTGTTATGGTAAATGTATCATTTAATGTGTCTATAATCAGAGACAATTTATCTCCAAAAATAACTTCTTCAGATGCTGGTTTTGAATTTCCAACAATTTGATCTTTTTCAATTTCTGTATTTGGCAAAAAATTTTCTGTAGAAATATTGTTGACTATAGGCCTATTTGAAGACAATGGACAGTCAATCGGAATAACTGGACTCATTAAATCATCCCTAGAGTTATCGGAATGGTGATCAGAGGAATCATGGACAACCGAGAGGTTGTGTAAAGCTATTGTCAGCTGTGGCACAACATCAGGTAATTCCTCTTCAAAATGCAACTCATGGCTTATGGGAAGCCCAATAACATTTTCTTTGTCACTGACTAATGTGCATGTTTGTGGTAACACACTTGGTAATGAGTTCTGAGAATCAACATTCTTAGAATCATGGATGTTAATAGGAGATTCTGGAGTGAATGTTGATGTGTCTGCCTCAAGCACTGTATTCACATAGACAGGGGATGATGATGGTGCAGATACAGAAAGTAAATGTTCAGAAACAAACACATTTTCATGAGAGCTGTCACTGTCACCCAATGAACTGAAACTAACATTTTCAACTTTGACTAAATCAAGATTTATATCTCTGTCTCCTAGATTTGGAGATGCATAGTCTGTATTTATAGTAAATGTTCTGTTTTTTTTCTTTGGAGAATTATGAATAAAGGAAGCTATCCTCTGGTCTGTGCACTCTCTTGATAATTCTTCCAAATATTGTGCCTGAAGATTTTCTACCATTCTTCAAAGTAGCTTTGAGATTAAAAAAAAAAAAAAGAGTATCTATGCTAGACTGATTGATCAAATAAAATATAATTTTGCCAGTTGCAAAGTCTCTTATAATAAAAAAAACAACTGACATGATTAAAAAAAAAAGATTTTATATGATACATAAACATTTTAAAATTGCTTTTGACAGATGTTTATGAATAGATCACTTTATTTTATATTTCATGTCTACTTTTAACTAACTTTTAACATTTTTTAAATGAGTAATTGTAATGTTGTAGAATTACTTATTGATATTTTAATCTTCTTCTAAGGCAATCACTTTACTCTGAAAAAATCTACTGACTCATTTTAATATGCTGATACGTATATATGCCAAACATTATGATTATAGGCCGCTCAGATGATGCAACCATAATAGTGATTGGTTAGACGTTAACATTGTGCCTTTATGTATCACCCATTATAAAAAATTCATAGTCAGGTTGACTTCATAGATTAAGCCTATATGTAAATAATTATTTTATTCCATGACATTCTGTTGGAAAAAGCAATCAAAATATTTACTTCAATGTGTGAAATAAGCATCTTTTTCTCTAATCCATCAAGTTCTCAGCAGACTATTGCTATAAGAGGGGTTTTTAATAACATTCAATGGATAGAGCTCCAGTTCCAGTAATACAAATTACAAGTCATGGTAAAAAGTCAAATGCAAACTCTTTCTGTTCACAATAACTTCTCTATAGTAGTTCTTGGATAAATGTTACTTCCTTCAATGGAAACTTGTAAAACAAAACAATCATCTGTCAGTCCTCTTGAAGCCAGATCCCAATTTGTTTTACAGCCTGCTATCATTTATTATTTACATATAGTGTATAGGCTTCTTTGCCAACCAGCATTTATTCATAAGCAATATAACCAGTAAAATTTGCAATTACCAATAGGATGTGAGGTACTTTTTCAAGAGAAACTAATTTGTTTGTCAAGTTTATTGTAGTTCAGTATTTATAAAATAGTATGCTCTTCAAGGACAATATTGAAAAGTGTTGTCAACAAAAAGATATTGGACAATTTTGTCTTAAAATTAACAGCCTTAATCAATTTAAGATTTTTTTTTTTAGCCCCAGCCGCAAATGTCAAGCAGAATTAAATGTGAAAAGAAATACATTCCATAGAATATGGTATATATTCTTTTATTGTCCATGTGTATAACCTGCACACCCCCGGCCATGAATTTTGATAACATCTCTTTTGTTGTTTGAAAACATAAATAAATGATTGATAATAAATTATTTATCCTAACTAGATAATTTATCTACTATAGATATAGATCTTTAGTCTACACTCTATCTAGAACTAGTAAATCTTAAAAGTTACAGAAATTACTTCTAATAAAAAGATCAAGAATCAATATATATATACTACCAAAAAATGACCTGCTGCCTTAAGGCTTTAGTTTGGATATTACTGATCTAGTGGATTGGATTTAGATCTATGTTGCAGAAATACCAGCGATTCATATATATAGGAATTCACACACTTATCTGTGGCGCAGGAATTCACATATTTGGGAACAACAATAACCAGCAACCTAGATTTTGACAAAAAGAATAGGAAAGGCAAATGGCAAAACTCTCCAAGAGCGTGTGGGAAAATACCAAATTGAATACAGCAACAAAAATCCTAGTCTACAATGCCTGTGTTCTGAGCACACTTCTTTATGGCAGTGAGAGCTGGGCAACTTACATGCATCAAGAACACAGATTAAATAGCTTCCACCTACGCTGCCTGCGAGGCATAATGTGCATCTCCTGGAGGGATCATGTCACCAACCAAGTTTTGAAACGGACCAATATGCACAGCATCTATACTATGCTCTCCTTCAACAGAGAAGACTACGCTGGCTCGGTCATGTCACTCGCATGCCAGATGGAAGAATCCCTAAAGACATCCTAAATGCTGAACTTGCAAAGGGAGTCAGGCCCAAAGGTTGCCCAAGACTAACCTACAGAGAAGTCTGCAAGTGAGACATGAGAGCCACAGGCATCGACAAAAGTATGTGGGAGGAGATAGCCCAAAACTGGACAGCATAGAGACAGACTGTATGCGCTGGTACAAACTTCACCAAGTGCAAAAGAAACAAATCTGCGTCAGCCAAGAGAAAAAAAAAGAAAGCTGCCCTGTCAGCTAGCCCTATTACAGATGCATATACATGCACGAACTGTGGCAAACTCTGCCGCTCCAGAATTGGCTTGATCAGTCACTCCATATTCTGCCCCATCTCAAGACATAACCAAAGTCAATGACTCATCTGGGCACATCTATTGTCTTCTGAGACAGAAGGAGCCATAATATTCTATAAATGGTCATTAGTCATAGGGCTATAGGTTAATATCACATGGTCCTCAGGGCTCGCAAAGACCTTCCGTCAACTTCAGGGAACATGTCATTATGGTTAGATGATTAGATCTAAAATCTAAATCTAAGTTCTAACCTAGTCACTAGAGTCAATACTACAGTAGAGTCTAAGAGTGACTAGATCTAAGTCTTACTAAGAGAGTCTCGAGTCTAAATCTAGAGAGATGACAATACTAATAGATCTAGTTCTGATTTAGTCTAGATTATCATTCTAGATCTATATAGACAATATAGTATCTTAAGTCATAGTCTTAGTATTAATTTAGAATCTAGACTAATCTACTATCTAGGCCTCTGTGTAATCTAGTTCATATTCAATAATTCATAGATCTAGACTCTATTACTATTACATTATTTACTATTTAGATTGACTTTATTTCAATTTTTTCTTGATCTATATAGAATATAGATAGATCTATAGTCTATAGAGTCTATCTATCATCTTATCTTATATAATACAGACGTTACTTCAAAAAAGAAGATTACGTCCTACGCGTCATGCATTTAGTCATGCATATTAACCAATGACTTAAATTCTGCCAAGTCACTGGTTTTCCTGGCTAGCTCAGGCAACCCATTCCATGCTCTAATAGCACTAGGGAAGAAGGAGTATTTGTACAAATTTGTCCTAGCATATGGGATGAGGAATGTGCCTTTATATCATAGTGTCTTTCAGAGTATTTTATTAAATTTTGTTTTTGTATTTGAAGATTATGGTTCAGTGTTTTATGTATAATTGCTACTTTACTTTTCCTCATCATCTAGATTTAGTCTTTTAGACATTGAATCACGGTCACATTCATCACATTGTCATTTTGTGATGATTGTCACATGTGACATTCACTATTCTGAAGTATTCAGATTATTTTTTTTAGATCTAGACTTCTAGATTAAAAAAAAAGTAGAATCTTAGTTGTCGTTTGACTCGTTTGTTAGACTTAGATCTAGTCATTAATAGATCTAATCTAGACCTCTAGGCTCTTGACTTATAAAATATAGATCTAATTTAATGCTAGATTATAGTGTACATCGAATATTGATCTAGATAAGTAGAGTAAATTCTATGCTAGATCTAAATTCTAGGATCGACATTTTTCGAAACCTACCTATAGCGGCAGTTTTTTAAGGATTTCGCATTTTTTGAATGCTCACTACAAGGGAAATAATCTTTTCGCGCAAATATATGCGCAAATACTTTAAAAAGAATAATCGCTCTTTGAGGGTCTAAACTCCCCTTCCCACTCCCTCTTTACTTTTATACATCAATGCATTAAACCGAACCATGATAAATTGCAGATTCTGAATTTAGCCTATTTTGTTCTTACAATCTTTGCTTTTTATTATATTTTTATAACACCAATTTTTTAAAAAATCCCTACAAATGAATTTGCGTAATAATGTGAAACTCTACATTCTTCCTTGTTCACTACAGGAAGGATGAGGACATTACCTGCTATTATTAAAAATTATGTACTGTTACAATAACATCTTTAAAAAATCAGTGTCTACCAAACAGTGGTACTCTCGACCCTTCTATATGGATCTAAGACACGGTGGGCCTACTATACAGAAGGCAACTAAGACTTCTTCAAGACTTTCCCCAAAGATGCTTGCGCTCCATCGTGGACATACGGTGGCAAAATGGGCAAGACCGATCTACAAACATTGATTTTTTTTTTGCGATCGCAGGTATGAACAGTATAGAGGGACTTCTTATGGTCCGAAAGCTAAACGCCGGGCAGGGCACGTATCCCCATATGGGGGACGAACGTATGCCAAAAGCAATCCTTTTTAGTGAACAGAAAGGTGGTCGACGCAACAGAGGTTACCCACGGAAACGCTTTAAAGACCAGCTTAGGCGCCCAACTTCTTTAACTGACATAGAACTGATAGAAGAGAGCACCTGGCTGCAGGGGGCTTCGAAACGAGACAACTGGAGATCACTTAGAAACAAAGGCCGCGAGATACACATTTGAGGCCAAAAGAAAATCCACTGCCGAAGACAGGCGTAGATTCATTCTCTGGCGCTGCCAGGGTCGAGTTTCGTTAAAGAGAAACAAAATTCATCGTAGTCCCTTGATCAGTTTCCACTAAGGAATTTTCTGGAGACGCGGCAGGTCTGCAGCAGTACCGCCCTCTGACAGGCAACGAGAATGTTCCTAGGAACGTTAAAGGCCTTGAAGGTATCTGTGAGGTCAGTTGTTATTATCCCCTCGGTTGATATAACAATTGGGTTATATTGTTATTTTGGACAACTTCCATAAATGCTTAATCTCCAAGCCTAGGTTCCCATATTTTCTTTGTTTTCCAACTCAGTTTTTCTTAAATTATGAGATAGTGGTACGGCGATGTCAATAATGGAAGTGACTTTTTCTTTTTTTTATCAAAGAGCAGCAGATCAGTGCGATTAAAATCTACCGTTTTGTCGGTCAAAATAGGCCTATCCCAGTACAGCAAATGATCAGTATACTCGAGAACCTCTTGTGATGAGTATCTGTAATAAGGAGTATCCTTACCGATCCAATAGTGTGTCAAAGCCAAGTGCTGGTGCTGATGTATTAACTTTGCAACTTGGTATTTGCGACTTAGGTAGGCAGATTCTGATAGGGCTGAACCATAGACTTATAGTATATATAAGTCTATGGACTAAACATTCTGCCATTATGTGTTAGATTGACTCACCCACATTTCCACATTTTCGGCATTTGTCAACAATATTGACTTTTGGATATGCTTCTCGTAATTTTTTGAACTAATTACTCTGTCTTGTATTGCTGTAACAAAGCCTTCAGTTTCAATGTAGAGATGACCTGATTTGAGCCATGCTAAGGAAATAGCCTTGTCAGAAGCCTTATCAATGTTGTCACCATCTAATAAAGCCGAAAATTTTCCATGGAGTGTTTTGTCTTCCCATTGGCGAATCTCACGCCTTACGTCGTCCAAACTGACATTAACATCAGCATTGTGTAGGTTCAGAGGGGTTGCTTCGGAGTCGTAGGCTATTAGCGTAGGAAGGAAACTTTTTTCATTGCTGGGGGCATGCAGTTTTGATTGTATTTTTAAAACTTGCATCTCATTATTATTATTATTATTATCTTATATGATATATTTTAGATTGCAATCATGGTGTTCACACAGTGCTAAGTAGATTTAATATTAGTTTTTCTGTCAGAATGTTCGGTAATAATATTTTGGATTCTTAAAAAAGAAAAAAAATCAAGGTGCCTGCGCTCCGTAATTGGCATACGATGGTAAGATTACATTGCAAATAGCGATTTTCTGCTGAATGCCGGTGTGGACAGAAGGTGGGCAAATTGTTTTATCTGAGCCGACACATGTTTTGTCTGCATTAGATATGGCAAAAATATAGGTGACAGCTGGGTCTGCGTGACCACGTTAAATGGTGTACTGTATTTTGGCCTTCAAACTCGAAGTCAAGCCTTATTATTAGATCTATAAATATATATTCTTCTTCTTGAAGGCTTTCCCCAAAGATGCTTCCGCTCCATCGTGGACATACGGTGGCAAGACGGGCAAGACCGCACTACAAACAGCGATGTCCTTGCGAACGCAAGTAGGGACAGTATAAAGGGACTTCTTCTGGTCCGACATTTACGCTGGGAAGGGCAAGTATCCCGTATGGGAGAAGAACGTATGCAAAGGCAGTCTTTTTTTTTTTTTTGGTGAGCTTAAAGGTGGTCGACGTAACAGAACGAGACAGCTGGAGGTCACTCACAAAGGCCACGGGATACACATTTGAGACCAAAAGAAAATCCGTTGCCGAGGACAGGCGCAGACGGCTAAAAGAAAATCTTAATCGACCACCGGGGAACAATGGTTATGCTTGCCCTGGATGTGGCAAAATATGTAGGTCACAGCTGGGGCTGCGTATCCACGGGAAATACTGCATTCCTTATTAATCTTCGGACTCAAAGACAAGCCTTATATTATTATATTTTTCTGTAAATCATAGGCGCTTTATAGCCATATTCTTGGTATTTTAAAGGAACACCTTTTAATATTTGTCTGTTACAAGTACGAAACGATTTCTCTCATTCTCTAGAAAATATTTCGCTCTACTCTCTAGTGGCTAAAGAAACCAATACTTGTATCACTTGCACAGTCACAATTTTTGTTTTAATGACAGAAAAAAATGTTACAAAGACAGTTTTGTGGAGACACAAACTCAAAATCGGCCCCCGAAGTGGTCCGCTCAGGCAGGTCTCAATATTTTCAGAAAGAATATCAGAAATTATGAACTACCAACAACTACAACCATATCTTCGTCAATACAAAAAAAGAAGAGAGGTGTGCGAGTCGAAAGTGTTGCCGATACCATCGTACAGGTATTGATAGTTCGACTAACGACTTGATACCACAGGATTAGCCTAAGATACGGAGATTTATTAATGTTATTATTTTTACATTGTTAATACATATGTGTATTCAATGAACGGATAGTTATGAAGATATTGTTCAATGTGAACCTTGCCTAGCTGATTATCGAATTGATTTAATTGTTTCCCTTTTGTTTACCATAGATGCGCTCACTGCGCATTGCACTCATTACACATTCTTGTCTATTGTTGTTTTAAATTATAGTCGACTTTTATGCATACGAAATAATGTTTTTCTCTTTCAAAAAAAGTGAACATTTTGTTTAAAATGTAAGTATGACAGAAAGTAGGCCTACTTAATTTAGTAATACAAATTTTAAAAAAAATTTTGATAAAAAAATCTAAAACCGTTGGTATAAATGTGTTTATAAATAAACTAAAAAATCACATCCCTTACTAAATACCCACCCTACTTTTCTAGTGGATGAAACTTTGCGCAATTATTCATTGTCGATGACAACACATGAATCAATCAAAAAAATGAACCAATTAGTCGTAACTTATAAAGTACTTAGCTAAGGGGAGATATACCTCGTATTGTAGAGAGATATGGCGGTGATTGAAAGGTCTTCTCCCTTCCCTCAATATAAAATTTGTAAAAGGTTTTGTATTTCTAGTTCCAGGTTGTTTCCATGACCTTTAATCTTGCCTTCCAAACGGGCATTGCTTCCAGTCAGAGCCTTTCGAAATGATTTCTTGATTTTGTTAAATTGTTGCACACATGCTCCACGCAATGAATTGTAAATTGAGTATTGAATAGATTAAAATGTAAGTAAGCTACATATTGCTATAACTTAGCAATCAACCTCAACGAAAGGGATATGAAATAGAACGTTTAATAATCAATTATAAACTGGATCTAGAGCCAAATCCAGAATCACATCTCAGGCCTTCTTGTTTACATCGCTAATCATCGGCCATCTTCCTTCCTCTGTTTTCTATCGTGTCCTCTGGTACACAATGTCGCGCCAAATGACAGTGCGTAATGTAGAGTCATAACACTGCCCCCTCCTTTGTTATGTTCGTCCCGAACATGACCTGTTTTTCGACAGGGCTACAGAATTGCCAGTGCAGATGAAGTTCTGGCAAGAAAGTTAGAGTTCCACTGGAGGCCAGGCCATAAAACACAGTAATTTTCCGACATCTCCAGAAGGTATGCCTTTCTACACATGTCCATAGCCACATTATCAGTGTCCAGTTTCCGCTGAAATTGATTCATCTTTTACTCTGCTTTGTGAAGGCAGACGTACACACGTTTGTCAAGTCCAGACCTGTTGATTGTTTTTTTCTGGTATTTGCATTGTTCATTCGAGGTGCCGCCTGTACAGTTCTTATTACATTTCTGTCTGCAGTTAGTACTGGTAGATAAACAGAAGTATCGTACACAGACCCAACGTTGTCTGATTTGGTCATGCCCATTGAAGCACTCATATCAAGAACATCGAAAGCAATAGTTTCACTCTGCTTATAGGTCACTCCATTAGTTTCTTCATCTAGCGTTTTCTTGTCGGGTCTGCGCTTATCGTTGAAAAGGTTGCCACTTTCTTTACCTTGAAAGCTAGACGCATATGATTTGTCATTATGATCATCGACGGTCCTGCCACTACCAACACTTTCGTTGCAACCAACCGTACAGCCACAACAATGATTGGTTGATGTTTCATTCTCCGCTTTTCTAGGATGCAGCCGGCCTTCCAGTTTGTCCCTTTGATGATTCCTGTTTACTGACAGATTGGACCATTTTGATATGGTCGTATGTTCGACTCGTTTCACCTGAACGTCTTCCACATCATCATTTAGCAATGGAAACTCTATGTTTTCATATTGTACAGTTCCACTTCCAATGTTCAGAGATAAACCGAATTCCTGCATAAACTCCAGACCAAGGATGCAATCGTTGACAACATTGGCGATCAGAAAATCCTGACTAAATAGTTGTCTTCCTATTTCAAAGTCAAGCCGTATCTGTCCTAATATAGGTAACAGTTCGCCACCTGCTGTTTTAAGAGTGTAGCCATTCACTCGTATTATTTCTTGATCTCCGATCAGACTGGGTCTAACTATCGACCGCGTAGCCCCTGTGTCCAATAGGAACCTATGAAAGCGAACGCCAATCTTTCCTTGCACTCTCAAGGTTCTGCTTTGCTCTAACACTCTGAAAGGAGTCTTCATTCTCGGAGTTTCGATTTTCTGGGTTCCCAGTTCTTGCTCCCTAAACCCGCAGAATCGTAGCGGTTGACGTTCTGATGCACAGCCTTGGCCTTGGAACAACATGTTACAATTCCTCCGTAAATGACCTGGACTGTTACAATTCCAACAACGAAAAGTCTTTCTACTACGCCTTGAGGTCTGATAATGTTCCCGTTCATTTAAAGCCTTTTCCACCTTTCTTCGAATCAGCCTCGGCAGATCCTCCTCTTCCGCCACATTTAACGTCCGACAATAGTGTATGTTCCTCGCTGAAGCTCCGGCTGCCTCGTAAGACATGACATAGATGAGGGCTTCGTTGATTTTCCGTTTTCCGCTTATTCGGATAGCCTTCTTAAGTTCCGAATCTCGCATTCCATCTATAAAGGCATCTGTGACTAGAACATCCAAAAGTTCCTGTGTTGCCGATGGGTAAGCAAGACGGGCGAGACGTTCTATGTCTGCTGCTAATTCCTGTAATGTCTCTCCGCTCTTCTGTTGTCGATTCTTTAATTGCATCCCGAAAACTTCCTACAGGTGTTCATTGCCGTATCGTAGTTCCATTGTTTTGACCATGGCATCGTAGTCCGTTCGATCCGTCATATTCTGTAACAATTCGGCTGCCTTTCCTCTGAGTGCCAACATAAGACCAGTGGCTTTCTCTGCCTGGGTATCCCATCTGTTGACGTGCGCCGCTGCCTCGAATTGTAATCGATACGCCGACCAAGACACAGAGCCGTCAAACACCGGTGGTTTAATCTTCCCCGTCATTTAAGTCACAGTGGCCCCAGCATCTTGTTTCTTTTGCAGCTCCGCCTTCATTTCCTTTCGTAATTGTTGAATTTCAGAATCAACATCTCCCGCCATTTGGGACCTTAATTCAGCTACCTCATTTCTTAACTGTTGTTTGAAACTGTCTGTCATTTTTCAATTAGGACACAAAGGATGCTATAGAGCTAAGTTTATTAACTAATTCAGTTTTAAGTTCATCCTTCACCTATTTCAGGTCTTCCTTTATTTGCTCTTTCATCGATTTCCAAATCTCCCCCGTATCGGGTTCTATTTCAAATAAATAGGTGTCCGGATCCTGTTCATCATCTATGATGCTTTGCTTCAGACGCTCCATGAGCGCCTCTTTGTTTCCGCTTACCTTCAGCTCTCTGCATCTGAGTTCTCGTCTAAGTTCTATCAACGAAAGCTGACCAAGTGTTTTCGATGACGCCATCCCGTATCTTTCTCACGTTGGCCTACCAAAACTTACGGTGGGTTATCCGAAAAGAAAATGATGTAACGTCGTGTACAAAGACCGTGTTCCCACTTTCGTTGAGAATTCCACTTCTGACACCAATTGCTATAACTTAGCAATCAATCTCAACGAAAGTGATATACAATAGAACGTTTAATAATCAATTATAAACTGTATCTAGAGCCAAACCCAGAATCACATCTCAGGCCTTCTTGTTTACATCGCTAATCATCGGCCATCTTCCCTCCTCTGTTCTCTATCGTGTCCTCTGGTACACAATGTCGCGCCAAATGACAGTGCGTAATGTAGAGTCATAACAATATTTAAACAAGTAAAAGGCCTACGATGCAATATTTATACCAATTTTGTAATGTATTTTTAGTAGCCTACGTTTCGGTCGAGCAGCGTGTGTTGGTGGGTGGGGAGAGTTTTGATTGTATCTAACGCTCCCTTCGGGATTCTTTAGTGCTTTTCTCACCATACTGCTTTCTGTGTACCATTTTGTAACATATAGATCAACACCCATCATTTAATGCAACTGAGTTGACCAGTCTTGTTCCGGTTGTTGGGAGCGTGAGTGTAGAGTTACGTTTTGTTGATGTGAAGTACTGAGCTGCAAGGTCAAATGTTTTTGAACGAGTTTTCAAGGAAGTTGATATGAGAGTGAAAAATATTGTTTGTTTTGTTTTTTTTTTGCCTCTAATTTTATGGTGTCAGTATTAGATTGTATGATTCTGGAGTTTTATCAGGCTAACTGAATATCGTGATTTCATTCATAACCATTTTGATGTGATGTTCATTTGGTTAACTCTTCCTCTCCCCGTTTCGATAGTATTATTCATTTGGCTTATTTGTATTTTACTACCCTGTTCTGATTAACCTTTATTCTTTTGTTTGTTATCAGAAAATGTTATATTTGGTATATTGAATTTTCGGAGAATGCATACTCTTTTTGTTTTACACAACACAAATTTAAGTTTATAAATCAAAAACCAATTTAGTCTAATAGGGGTCAAATCATAATGGCATCGTCAATTAGGAAAGAAAGAGTTAAGTAAAATAGAGATAATAATTAGGTTATCTGTTGAAATACATTTAGGCTAACCATCTTATTTAATACCATTTTTACTATATAATTATGTGACCTTGACGTACATGCTTGCTGTTACTATTTCTATGCAACTGTAATGAATTGTAGGCCTAATGCATGCATCGCATGTTCTTTCTTAAATATTGAAATATATTGAGTGCAGAGATAATAATGATAGAAACTCATATCTTATTTGTCACCAATAGATCATTCTCATTCAACTTGTGTAACTCTTTCCTATTTGGAGTGTCAATATATTTGTACGCCAATTGTTGACTAAATCAATATTAGAATCAGACCTTAGAGGGTTAATCCATCTACCCACACCGTCAGGACCAGAAGAGAGCCGTGACAGTGAAGTCAACACCCTTGAAATTTGAGGACAGTCGCGCCTTAGACAACGGCTAGGCCTCCCGAGTAACGTAGGAGAAACGGACCGGCACCTTCGACACGAACGGACCCGTCACAAGAATCCTTGCTAAACACGACGTTCAAGCTCATTTCAAACGTAAGCCAACATAGCCTACACTTTTGCTTTGTGTGTCACACTTCAGTATCGGTCGTCTTACTAGGTGACATAGTGCTGTGTAGTGCCAGAGAATACCCCAGTTCTGAAGCAGACAAACCTTTGGTGTCGGGGATCATTTTTTGTGTAAATAAGAGGTAGCGTGCCTATAGTAATGTTTGAGAAACACCGCTTTGGAGAAATCTTGAATCAATATTCACATAATACTTGGTATAAAGGGGGACAAGTCTGTTTTCGTTGTTAAAAATAAATGTTTATTTATTATCTTATCTTATCTTATATAATACAGACGTTACTTTAAAAAAGAAGATGATTACGTCCTACGCGTCATGCGTTTAGTCATGCATATTAACCAATGACTTAAATTCTGCCAAGTCACTGATTTATCTGGCTAGCTCAGGCAACCCATTCCGTGCTCTAATAGCACTAGGGAAGAAGGAGTATTTGTACAAATTTGTCCTAGCATATGGGACGAGGAATGTGCCTTTATTTTTGTGTCTTACAGAGTATTTTATTAAATTTTGTTTTTGTATTTGAAGATTATGGTTCAGTGTTTTATGTATAATTGCTACTTTACTTTTGAGTCTTCTGTCCTGAAGGCTTTCTAAATTTAGTGATTTTACTAATGGTGTTACCCTAGTCAAATGTGAATATTCGTTTGTTATGAATCTCACTGCTCTATTTTGTGTTTGTTCCAGTTTCTTAATGTTTTCTTGAGTTGAGGGGTCCCACACGGTGGATGCATATTCTATTATTGGCCTAACCAAGGTTAAAAAACATTTTAGTTTTATGTTCTTATTTGATTTATAGAAATTTCTTTTAATAAACCCTATTGCTTTGTTGGATTTTTTTATAGTTTCATCAATATGTGGATTCCATGACAGTTTTTTATGTATTATAACACCTAGGTATTTTGAGTTTTTAGTCTGTGTTACTGGTTTGCCATGAATAAGATAAGTGGAATTAATTTGTTTTAGTTTTTTTGTTACTCTTAACAACTGACATTTTTCTGGGTGGAAAGACATGCTCCAATTTGATTCCCATTTCTGTAATTCATCTAATTCTCTTTGTAAAATATCTGTGTCTTGTTTTGTTTTTATTGTTCTATATATTATGCAATCGTCTGCAAATAATCTGACTTTTGTTCCTGAACTAATGCAATTTGGTAAATCATTTATGTAAATTAAAAATAGTAGTGGACCTAAGACTGTTCCTTGAGGTACACCTGAGTTTACTGTTATCGGTGTTGATTTAGAGCCATTTATTATTACAGTTTGTTCTCTCCCTATCAGAAAATCTTTAATCCACTGATGCAGTGGACCATTAATGCCGAAATATTTTAATTTTTTAAGCAAACTATGGTGGTGAACTTTGTCAAAAGCCTTGGAAAAATCTAGTAAGATAGCATCACTATTATCTAAACCTTTTGAAAAATCATCAATTAGTCCTATTAGTTGTGTTTCACATGATCTATATTTCCTAAAGCCATGTTGGTATGGGGTGAGGACATTATGTTTGTCTAAGTGGTTTATGATATTGCTACATAATATGTGTTCTAGTATTTTACATGTGATGCTGGTAAGTGATACTGGTCTGTAGTTTCCTGGATCAGATTTTTCTCCTTTTTTAAATAGGGGGGTGACATTAGCTTCTTTCCAGTCCTTTGGTACTTTGCCCTGGTTAAGCGATGCCTGATAGAGTATTTTGAACACTGGGGCTAGCTCATTGCTTAGTTCTTTGAGTAATCTAGCTGGAATACCATCAGGTCCAGACGCTTTATTTGGTTTGGTGTTGGCTAATAGTTTTTTAATTCCATTTTCTTGTACTACTAAATCTTCTATGTTGTCTACTTGGTTCAAATTAAGAAATATGTCTTTGTCTCATGGGGCTGAGAATGCTGATGCAAAGTATTTGTTTAGGATGTTTGCTTTAGTTTCATTATCATTATGTATAATGTTATGTTCATCTTTTAATGGCGCTATGCCTGTTGTTTCCATTTTCTTAGACTTAATGTATGACCATAGGTTTTTGTTGTTATCTTTAGATATTACACTGTTTATATATTCACTCTGCAGCTGTCTGCTTACTTTTTGGGTTAGGTGTTTAATTTTTATATACTTTTTGTAAACTCTTTCTGCCTTGGTTTCTTTAAATTTTCTATATAGGTTTCTGTTTACAAAGCTTCTTTAGTCTATTATTAAACCAGCATTTATTTATTTTGTTTGATGTGTATTTAGTTGGAATATGATTTTCTATAATGCTTTTAAGATGGTTTTTAATGAAATTCCAGAGGTCATCGACTGGTTGGTTAATGTCTTTTTCTAATAAGAATGTTTGTTGAAAGTTTAATGCAGCTTGGTGTAATTGTGTTAGGTCACATTTATTCCAGAGTAAGATTTTTCTTTTGGGTTTTGTATTGGCTACTGCTTTTATCTGACTGTGTATTTTTATGATCTCATGGTCTGATAGACCAGGGATAATATCATAATCAACTACTAATCCAGGTCTGTTGGTTAAGAAGAGATCTAATGTGTTGTTTAATCTAGTTGGCTTTTTAATGATTTGATCTAAACTTAGGTTGTGTAAAGTTTCTATGAAAAGCTCATTTATGTCCTTAAGGTTTTGGTGTTTATCTATGGTTAGTGTTTTCCAATTTATATCAGGTAGGTTGAAGTCACCCATAATCCAAAAAAACTGCATTTTTATTTGTCTCTTTAAGTGTAGTAATCTGATTACATAGTTCCTGCATATATTCTAAACTAGAATTTGGTGGTCTGTAAATGCTGCCTATTATAAGGGATGTTGAGGTGGTATTAATTTTACAAAATGTAGATTCTATGTTTTTTGAGTTAGGTAAGGTAATTTCTTCTGCTATAAGAGTGTTTTTTATTGCTAAAAGAACTCCTCCATGATTATCAGCCCTATCTTTTCTAAAAATTTCATAATTACTATTGAAAATTTCTGCATTATAAATTTCAGGATGTAGCCAAGTTTCTGTTCCTGCAATTATGTCTGGTTTCTCACATTCTAATAAAATTTCTAAGTCTGCTGTTTTGTTCCTAATGCTTTGAAAATTTATTACTAAGGTTTTAAGGTATTTTGGTATTACTTCTTTAGTAGGTTTGTTTAGTGAGGCTGTTGTATTAATTTTAGTAGATTTAGGTTTAACAGGAGTGGATCTGGCTAGTGGTTGGTGAGTTGGTTTTGGGATGGTGTTTAGGATGTTGTATGGGTTAGAAGTGTCCGCATCAAAGGAATCAAACAGTCCTGATGTAAACTGAGGTAACCCACACGGTACACAGTGCCATGATGCATCTTTGTTGCCTAAAGCATAATACACAGGTGTATTCATATGGAGACATGATGCATGGTACCATTCATCGCAGGTGTCACATTGAATGGCTTTCTGTTTCATGGTGCATACTTTTTTGCAGATGTTGCATCTATCTTTAGATCTAGGCCCTGGATTCGACTCTACATCTCCTGCTATTAATATTAACAGTGAAAGGTATTTATTTCTACTGTGTCTGATTGAGAACTTCCATTTGTGATGGGTAATCTTCTTTAATGTTATGGATGTGTATGTTAGGTTATTTTTGAAGTTGCATTGATCTAAAGTGTGATGATTGATTATGACTGTTGTTTCCTTTTTAAGTTTAGTGTTGACTGAGGTAGATCTAGTTCTGTGTTCAGCTAGTGTGTATTTAGTAATTATTAGTATAAATAGCCAGAGCAATTTCATGATGACTGTTGTTGATTTTAGTTTTAAAAGGTCTAGTCTAAATCTAGTTTAAGGTTATTTTACTAATACACAATGGTAAGATGTGTCATTAATGCATAAGACTAAATCTATGTTTCTGTAATGTAATGAATACGTGCAAACTGCAAACCTGCTTACTGTTTAGATATAATAGTCTAAAATTTTGTAACGTAGTGTGCACATGTAAACCTGCCTACACTAATAGTCTTGCATGGACATTGCAAGTCTAGGAATTCCCAATAAAACAGAATACTACTAACGAGACTAGGGGGGGGGGAAGCGAAAAGGGAGTGTGGGAGAAGTGTGAACCGTGGGATCGACTTAGAATTACTTGGCCCTTAGAATTACTTGGCCCATATGATAGCCTCAAACATTCGACTTAAGCTAAGCCTAGCCTAAAAGTTTAATAACTATGTCTTGCAGAGTTTAACTATTGACTTAGTGTAATGTTAGGTAAGTATTTTTTTTTAAATTAAAGTCTTTTGTTTAACTTGTAGACCTATATGCTTACTAGTATAATTATCCTATTTACCAATGCTTGTGCTAGAAAAAAAACAACTATAACTTAAATGGAAACAACGTTAAAGGCTGACATATAAATAATCTATTAGCCATGGCTAGATCGGAAAATGAAGCACCAGACCTAAGCAATGGGTTAAGACTTCGACATTTATTGTTTTGAAAACATTTTAAAATACCTAAAATTAAACCTAATAGAGAATTGTAAACCATACAGTAATGGGTCTAATGGGTATTAGCTGGTCTATACTCTGGGCCTACATCTACACATTGAAAACTTTGTTTTTCTAACCAACATACCCCGGAAGCTCCTCTCCTTTCTTTCTCCCCCAAATTACAAATCGAGATTAGATCGACATCTAGTTCACTGTAGGCCTATTTGAGAACAGATTTCGGTGTACAGAGCAGTAGTAGAAGTCACTATCCCCCCCCCCCCCCGACACACTTTAGTAATTAGGTTTTCTTAACTAGGCCTACTGAGCTAGGTGTAACAAGCAAAACATAAAAAATACATTTTTAACAAGCTTATATAAGGGGAAAAACTGCATATTTATGGTAATATATATCTATCAGTACCGTAAAATGTATTTCCCTTAATCAATATCAAACTAAATTAATTTATTACCACTAATTAATTACATAACTGTTTTTTTAATTGATTCATACTTTGTTAGGAACAATGTATGGCATCTAAAAGTTTCAACTTGATCTGAAAACGGGAAGTGGGAGAAATAACATTTACGAACATTGTACCAGACAGACAGAGTGAGTTCGTATAAGCTTTGTAAGAAACTGCATAGGTAGGGCCTATACTGTTATAAGATTTCTTCAGTTTGTGCGTTAGCAGTTGGTTGAAGCAGCTTCACAATAGTGATACAATGTGGGCGTAGCTAGGGCCTAAGAATAAGATGTTTCAGACAGTTTTGGCCTCCATTTCCATACGTCCGCCCTTTAAATACAATTTAATTTGAATTATAGATAAAACTTCTGTGTAAACACTTTTCTTTGCAGAAAATGGACGTTGTCAGAAACTTTCAAAGCATGAGCGCTAAACAGTTCATGGGCGTGCAGTTGTTTGAACTCGTTTATCTACTGACTTTGGCATTTCTGCCATTTGTTTTAGCCCTACCAGTAGTTACATATGTAGTTCTAACCCTTGCCTTCACTGTCTTGTTCATCGCCTTCCTTAGGAAATGTCTTTATCGACGTGTCAAAGCTGAAGGGAAAGTGGTTTTTATAACTGGATGCGACTCAGGTTGGTATTTTAAAAAAATTCTTTTGTACAGTGTATATCTCACCTTTAATGCCATAAGCGTGTTCAGCGGACTCTTTAGTGGGCCTACGCGAGAAGGTTTCCGTGCTGCATTTAGGCATACAGCATACAGGATTCAAGCAGGTTTTGATACTCAGCCTAACATCCTACGATATAAATTATTTAATGTAACAAATGTTAATAAGTTTAAATGTTTATAAAGTAGGCCTACTTAACTTAAAACATTAGTCACAATACGATTCACAATATAATTAAAGTATAATTCCAAACAAGTTTTGACTTTCAAAATATTTCAAATGTATCGTAGGTATTAATAGTGAAAAGGGCAACAACTAGAGAGAAACAGCTGGGGACAAATACATATAGGCCCATGTGTTTGTTTTACATGTTGCGGATATTTCTTTAGCAGTGAAGAATATTACATAGCAAACAGCAGGCGGGCAGAGTTCAAATCTGGGACAATCGAGACTACAGTCCGTAGCGCATACTACGTGACCAGGCAGCCGTCCTGGGGATAGGAGAAGAGTTAAACTTCGAAACAAGAAAGATAGGAAACACATCAATTATTGAAGAAAAAATACAGTATTGAAAATAGATTAACTACTTTAATTAAATTCAATGTTTTCATTGTAAAATAACAACAAACTTGTTTCTGTATTGTACATTTGTTTTACTTCAGTGCAGCCAAAACTATGCACTGTTGTATTAAACACATGCTTAAAAAAAACAGTTGAATGATATGGAAAGTTATTAATTGTCTGTCCAGGTTTAGGAAACGCTTGTGCACACAGACTTGATTCTCTGGGTTTCACAGTAGTGGCAGCCTGCTATGATGAAAAAAGTGATGGCGCCCGTAGGCTGAGAGAAGAATGTTCCTCACGTCTTTACATCGAAACATTAGACGTAGCCAACGAAAACAGTGTGATGAAGTGTGTGTCAAAGGTTAAATCTCTCTGTGGCAGCAAAGGTGATCATAATTTGATATATTCAGTGCATTGCTAGATTTACTTGTTTTTTTTTTTCATTGCTTTTCTATAGCGATTTCATAAAGATTTCATGCGTATAGCATGCTCAGAGCGCTAGGGTACAACTTCTGGCAACAACTTCTTTTGTGAACAGGGGAGGAGTGGGTATCTGGTATTCCGTGATGTATTTAGGAGCTCAAAAACACACCACTGTTCAAATTTGAGCCCCCTTGATAGGTAGCCAAGCGGCTTTTGCTACTCAACCACACATCCCAGATTTCAACATGACCTCGTCTCAGAAAGGTTGTAGATCTGTGTATTTCGAGTATTGTTGTGGCCTCTCTCTATCGTAGATCGACTATGGTTCATCGTTTGATTTGTTGGCCTCTCTCTATCGTAGATCGACTATGGTTCATCGTTTGATTTGTTGGCCTCTCTCTATCGTAGATCGACTATGGTTCATCGTTTGATTTGTTGGCCTCTCTCTATCGTAGATCGACTATGGTTCATCGTTTGATTTGTTGGCCTCTCTCTATCGTAGATCGACTATGGTTCATCGTTTGATTTGTTGGCCTCTCTCTATCGTAGATCGACTATGGTTCATCGTTTGATTTGTTGGCCTCTCTCTATCGTAGATCGACTATGGTTCATCGTTTGATTTGTTGGCCTCTCTCTATCGTAGATCGACTATGGTTCATCGTTTGATTTGTTGGCCTCTCTCTATCGTAGATCGACTATGGTTCATCGTTTGATTTGTTGGCCTCTCTCTATCGTAGATCGACTATGGTTCATCGTTTGATTTGTTGGCCTCTCTCTATCGTAGATCGACTATGGTTCATCGTTTGATTTGTTGGCCTCTCTCTATCGTAGATCGACTATGGTTCATCGTTTGATTTGTTGGCCTCTCTCTATCGTAGATCGACTATGGTTCATCGTTTGATTTGTTGGCCTCTCTCTATCGTAGATCGACTATGGTTCATCGTTTGATTTGTTGGCCTCTCTCTATCGTAGATCGACTATGGTTCATCGTTTGATTTGTTGGCCTCTCTCTATCGTAGATCGACTATGGTTCATCGTTTGATACATGTCGGAGGTGGGGGAGATCAGTTTCTCTTCTCACTGCAAATTGTCCAATGATAATTACTTTCGGAATGTGTTTATCGCCATCCAGCGTACATGACCCAGCCATGTCTAGTATTGAGGTCTAAAATCCAGTTCAGTTTTCTGTCTCTACCTCTTCCACTCCATCCATCTATCTGAGAACATGAGGCTACACTTCTTTCGACGTCATATACAATCCTCTGCTGTACTTTCTTACAGAATCCAGTATTAACAACTGCACTGATTTGATAGACAATGTGCAGCAGTGAAATAGTTTTATATTTATACTTACATGCTTTGTATTATTTTCTTGCAGCTTTGTACTATTTTCTTTATCAATTGTGTGACTTTTGTTTAGGACTATGGGCCTTGATAAATAATGCTGGAACAGTAAATTTTGGAGATGTCGAGTTGACCCCATTAGAATCATATCGTAAAGTTATGGATGTCAACATTTTCGGCACAATCCGAGTAACTCAAGCATGCTTGCCATTGATTCGAACATCAAAGGGTATGTATAGTCTTGATGTAATCTAATATTTTAAAGTAAAATTCAGGTAATAAGTGATTTTGCGAAACAAAGCTTTACATTACTGATATAATCATAATCAAAACCCAAAAGATGACAGCTAAAAATAAAATGTAATACTGGGGTACAGGAAGCCTTTGCTTATTTTTTAAAATTATTACTAATCTTTTTATATTTTAAAAAGCATTAAAATATTTACGATCAACACGGATATATCTGTAATCTATACCAGAAAAGTAAATAATCAATACTAATTAATTTTCTTTAAAGGTCGCATTATCACATTAACCGGCATACAGGGACTGATGGCAACACCAGGTTTCTCTGCATTTTCAATATCTAAATTTGGATTGGAAGCTTTCAATGAATCTTTGCGTTTCGAAATGAAACAATTTAAAGTAAAAGTTATTACTGTCAGACCAGGTAACTTTTCTGGAGCAACAGCAATGCTCAATAAAGCTGGGGTAAGAAAAAGTGTATTCATTTAAACTTTATACAGTTTTTCAGTATCACATGTAAAATCCTAGAACACATAGATAGATGTAGCAACATCATAACCACTTAGACAAGCATATAATGTCCTTTTGGTATTGCTGGTTCATTGCACCAATGGATTCAGGATTTCCCGAAAGGGAGAGAACAAAACTGTAATAGTAAACGGTTCTAAAATCAGCACCAATAACTAACAGTAAACTCAGGTGTACCTGAAGGAACAGTTTTAGATACACTACTATTTGTAATTTACATAAATGATCTACAAAATTGCATTAGTTTAGGAACAGAAGTCAAATTATTAGCAGACGATTGCATTTAATATATATAACAATAAAAACAACACAAGATACTAAAATTTAAAAAAAGAATTAGATGAATTACAGAAATAAAAAATTGGAGTATGTCTTTCCAACCTGAAAAATGTGAGTAACATGAAAATCAGATTGGGGCATGTCTTTCCAACCAGAAAAATGTCAATTATAAAGAGTAACATAAAAAAAATAAAAAAAAAATAAATACCACTTATTCATGATACACTGACTATTATAATGAAAAATTATAATGGAATCCCCATATTGATGATATTATTAAAAAAATCAAACAAAACATTAGGGTATATTAAAAGAAATTTTTACAAATCAAATAAGAAAAACTAAAATGCTATTTAGCCTTGGTTAGGCCAATATTAAAATATTAACCCTCTGTTTGGGACCCCTCAACCCAAGAAAACATAAAGAAACTAGAATGGATGCAAAATAGAGCTGTGAGATTTATAACAAATGAATATTCACATATGATTAGATTATCACCTTTAGTAAAATAACAAAATTTAGAGACAGAAGACTAAAAAGTAAAGTAGCAACAATAGCCTACATAAAATACTGAACCATAATCTATAAATACAAAAACAAAACTTAATGCCTTTTGCCCATGGTACAAATATTCGTGACGCTGATATGACAATTTCCCAATTTAAGGCTCCGCACTGCTAAGACTGCCTCTGACTGGTACTCACTAACACTAGATGAAAAAAGGTGTACCTTCAAATCCTGATTAAAATTAGTCAATGAGAAAGCAATTGAAGGAACTTGGAATCAGCAAAACACAGATGTTTGCACAGTCTATATATCTATACTTTTTTATGTATAACTGATAGATTTATCATCATTAATATTATAAGAAAAGTTTGACATTCTGACCATATAAGTTTGGCTCATGGTACAAGTGGGCTTAGTTAAAAGTTAGTTAACAACTTTTATTTCATATAGATCTATTTTGAAATTTTAATAGGTTGTTTTAATTAATGAACTTTTTTAAAATATTACTTTGAATTATATTATTAATTACTCATATATAATAGACCCCTACAGAAAAGACTAAGACTGCTTTATTGATCCATATGGAAATTTGTTGTGATTACAAGGACTCTTTTCTCGTATAAAGACAACACAACAGAAACATACACATAAATAGAACAGACACAACATAAAGAGTTCATTCAGCGATTACACACATGCATCTTGGTCCTTTTCATGTTTCCAATCAACAGCTGGCTTTGATATAGTCTGACCGAGTAAGGTACAACAAGTTTTTATACCACTCTGTTCTTGTCTTGATTGACAGTAGTCGCCCACTTCGCGACGACTTGACATAGTTATGATGGAGCGGGTTGCTATTGAAAATCTAATGAATATATAATTAATTGTCACATAAAGCAGAGAATGTCACAATGAGCAAGTTATTTGTTCCTCATTTGTTTGCAAAGCAGGTTTAAAAGAGAAAACTTATTGATCTCATGGAATAAAATGATAACTTGAAGAAAATTTATAAAATTAAAAAGCGCAATAACTTCTCCAAGTAAGCCTACCTGGCAACTCAGTGTTATAAAAGTGTATTTATGTTGATTATAAATTTACCATTGAATATCAAATGCTTTCTTCAAACTTTATATAGCTAGCCTGGCTAGCATATGCTTCTGAAAGCAATGTGAAAATGCAATTAACATTTTCAAAATTGTTAGTATTTGGAAATTCCAGTTATCTCATGCTTTATAGTGTCTGTGACAATAATGGTATGTTCACTTGTTAACAACTTTGTAAATTTTTATATTTTGAACAATATATATATAAGATGCCAATAAAATAAATATTTCTATATTTTAAAAAAGGCAAGGTAGCCTATTTGATAAGTAACCAACTATATTATATTCTTTTCAGCTAGAGAAAATTAAAAAGTCTCTTGATGAAGTAAAAACTAAAGCCAGTCTTGAGGTGAGAACTGCTTATGGAGACAGCTATATTGATCAACAGTATACACAGGTCAGTAGTTTAAAAGAAATAGTTTATACAATGTTTTAAAGCCTAGAAAATGATCAGGATTTAAACATGTTCTTTGGACTGTCATCATTATGGCCCCATGTTGAACCCTGCCTGCTTCTACTCTCTGCTATCCTGCAGGATGTTTGAAGCTAGGACATAGCAATTCTCATTTCTGAGAGAATGTTCAAAACTTGTTAAAGCAAAACAAGTATCACTCCCTGCCTGTCTTTTGAGGATTACAGTGTAAATATATAACCTTTTTTTACCATAAAAACAAAACACTAATTAATTGTAGAACACTTAAGAATTTGCAGAAGAAAATAACATTAACATGCTCCAGTGGAATCAGCTTACTTTGAATTGGTAAGGAATAGAGGGTTCACTTGTAAGATATTTGTATTTTCTCTTCAAACGATGATACCATTCTGTTTACAACTTAGAAAAAAATATATAAATTGCTAGTTATTATTATTAAAATACACAGAGGTGAACATAATTGTGAGAGAGAAGGGTAATGGAAGTTATCGACCAGCTAGTCCTTGTCCCTCACTGGGTAAAACCACACAGTCTATTGGTGTTCATTCATGATGTAAGATACCATATGCAAAGTAAGAAATTGATTGAAGGACTGGTGAACACCACAAATCTACTGGCTGGTATATGTCGGTGAAACAGGCTACATCACACAGAATTTATTTTTTTATAAACCAATCGTCCAGAACCAGGCAAAACTGACTTTGAATAAAAGAAGGAAAAAAACAATGAAATGAATTCAAATTAAGCAGAATTTTGAAGTATGCAATTTATAATTATTTGTAGTCTACTGTATTTTCATTTAATATTACATCAGATTTTTTAAATGTGTTCACCAATGTAGGCTAAGTTAAAGTTTACTACTTATTCACCAATCCTTCAATCAATTTCTTACTTTGCTTAGTGTGTACATAGCGAATATGGTATCTTACATAATGTATGGACACCAATAGACTGTGTGGTGATGTGGTCGAGAGCCCAAGTATGCTTGACTTGGCTACCTGTGAAGGGGGCACCCAACTCGAGCAGAGTTGTGTTTACTGAGTGCCTAAAGGCAGCTGGGAAAGCCTTCTCCCAGATACACACCCCCCCCCCCCGGTCCACAAAAGATATTTTTATCATTTTTTTTTAAAATTAAACTAACATTCTTGCTCTACTTTCAAGTTAACACATCTCTCGAAATCAAGTGCCAACAACTGCAGTAACGTGATAGACACTTTAGAAAGTGCAGTCAGCAGTACTAATCCTTCTCCATCATATTTAGTTGATGGTGGGAACCAGCTGCTAGACTTAGGAAATGTAAGTCAAACATAGCAACTAAAAAATAATATGGAATTGCAATTTATTCTCTATTCTTAACCTTAAAAAAAAAGAGCACTAATCTATCTTACCCACTCTTAGCATATGTTTTTATTACAAAATAAAGAAAAGAATTATGAATTTAAAGTGCAAGTTGAACACAGCAATGACATTAATATACTAATCACTGAGTTGTGTAATGAGTACTATAATATGTGTTAAAATATTTGTTCAACAGCGGTAGGTTGACATTAAATTGCCAGGTAGACTTATTTCAGTTTACCTACATATGTTAGCTTAAAGAATACATTTTTAGCAATTCAAAAGTTTAATGAAATAGGCCTACATGTTATACTGTAGTCAAATTCTGCTATTACCAACTACTCCTGTTTACAAAACAAAGCAATGTAAATGTTACTAAACCATTTGGGCTAGCATCAGACCGATAATGGCACAATAAGGGTTATTCCTAATTGAGCCCTAATAAATATTTCAGTTACTTAACCATTAGGGCCAGCATCGGACCAATAATGGCACAATAAGGGTGTTACGTACGCATCTTAGTGTAAATGTGAAATGGTGCAAATGCGTGTTGAAAGGGAGAAGAAAACAAAATGGACGACTATGAACAAGAAAGTGTTTTCAGTGTTAATAAAGATTAAAGTATTTATAAACTGTGATTTGTCGTTTCCATGTCTAAAGAGTCTCATCTAATATGAAGACGTAACAAGTGGCGCCCAACGTAAAAGGTAAAACCCACATATCCCTCTATACACAGTGGATCTCCTGTCAACAGACAGTAGAGATAGTAAAGTCTAGATCTAGAGACAGGAGAACATTCGAGTCGATATTATTAGAAATAGACTATGGCGGACAAGGCTGAGGTAGCAGCGTTGAAGGAAGAGGGAAGGTTGTTGGAGCTTGAAGGGGCAGAACTAAGAAAATACGTACAAGAAAGGTTAATGGAGAGGGAGAGATTAGCGATGGAAAGAGATAAAGAAAAGGAGAGATTAGCGATGGAAAGAGATAAAGAAAAGGAGAGATTAGATAAGGAGGACAAAAGAGAAAAGGATAAGGAGATAGTAGCAATTGAAAGGGAAAAGAAAAATGAATTGGTGTTACGTGCGCATCTTAGTGTAAATGTGAAATGGTGCGAATGCGTGTTGAAAGGGAGAAGAAAACAAAATGGAGGACTATGAACAAGAAAGTGTTTTCAGTGGTAATAAAGATTGAAGTATTTATAAACTGTGATTTGTCGTTTCCATGTCTTCCCTATCAACCTATATACTCTGGTCTAAGATTTAGAATCAATTTTTTTTATAGTTGCTGCTCTGATTTGACATTGAATGTCAGTTAAAGTGTCAAAACTTTTGATTCAACTTCATCTTTAATACATAAAAATATAATGAAATCCCTCAGTTAGATGGCTGGCTGGTCATGCCTGCTGCTGCCATCCCCGTCATCCTGTGGGAGGTTTGGGCAAGAATGTAGATTATCTTTAACTCTGAAAGAACATCAGAAACATGTAAAACATTTTACAAAACAACAGTCAGTAGTTGCATTTGGAACAAGAGCATATCATCTTAAATTTACAATAAGTACATAAATATATATATTATGGCTGCTTGGTAAAGTGGTATGCGCTTAAATTCCTACTGTCGTCCAATGGTCCAGAGTTGGAGCTCTGCTGAACTCAACTCCTCCATTCTGCAGGAGATTTGGGCTAGGATGTAATAATCTTTTTTTCTGGAATGTCTGAATATTGTACAACAATTGTCTAGAGTTCACAATGAAACAGACTTATTGATTTCTTCTTTCTCTTGGAAAGTCAAAGTGATGTCAGCATGTTTGGCTAATAGGATTTGGAAATGTTATTATAACCTTAATTAGAACAACATTCATGGGGTTTGTCACCAAGTTATTAGCTATACAAGCTCTGAAACACACCTGAACTTATATATTATCAGTCGGGTATCCTTGCAAAGACACTTTCAAAAAAAAAAGGATGTATCAGTATTCTCATGAGCTGAGAAATATGATAGTATGCAATTACCTTGTCATTTTATTAAACAAAAAATATTTTTGCGCTCTTTTTTTTTCAATAAATCTAGTTATGAGGCAGGCCATTTGATTAGGTACATTATAAAATTTTATTATCATTAATGTTTTTCTTTATAGATTTTTGAACACCTTAATGTAAAAGGATGTCTTTCCACAGGTGCTAATTCGTCTACGTCCATATTTACCCACATTCTTGTATGAAGGCTTGATACAAAAATATTTTGGATGTTAAGCATAAATTTTATCATAACAAGTATATTTGTAGTGTATAAACCAGTGACACAATTTTCTAGTGAACATATCTTCATTGATTCATATTCTCAATGTAATAATATATGTGCAGCTTTTATTCATTGTGTTGTGTACATTTTCGAGACTGATGTGTGCTCTACATATATATATATATATATATAAAGACATACTTTATACAAAATCAGAGCAACAAAATTGAAATGTGTATCTTCATGAATAAATTATGTTTAAAAAGTTTCTTCATTTCTTTCTTCTTGGGTGTATGTGCCAGCCTATCAAATGGGATTATTTAGCTCCTAAATTGTATATCTACAACAATATTATGAAAGTTACATTGCAGAATGAGTGCCATGTCACAATAGCTTGATACAGTAGTGTACAGTACATAATATACAGTGAGTTAAGGGATGTAATTTATATACACATATTTATTTTTTTAACATATTAATCTGGCTTGCTCAGCTGATTTAGGCTTAGACCAGATCCATTGTCTTTCTACGTAGTACTGTATGGCTCCTCATTTAGGGCATAAGGTCTGCTGAAGGTCCTTTCATGAGATAAAGCTGTATGCAGGCACTCTATAGAAAAACCTTTAGGCCTATAGCACTGGAAATCAACAGAAGGAAGAACAAAGATGGGACCGACTCTCTCGAGGAGAAATAAGATAAGGCAAACTGGACTCCAGTCAATATGCTTGTACAGGGCAGGCCTTAGAAACTTGGAGGCTCTGGGGGAAGTGAATTTGGTGGACCCAAATGAAATAAAATTAAGCAATTGACTTCAAGCCTAGTAATCCAACAATATTACTGGGCACCAGTTTCGCTAGTTCGTCTAAACAAAAGACAAATGTAAGTCTTCTGCGAGACCTCCACCAATTAGAGTTTGCCAGCCCTGGTTTGTACCACAAAATAGTTCCTTCACCCATACGTGGTCCCGCGAAAATTGTCTCAAAATGTAAAGTGCTAAATTTTTAATAAAATAAGGGGGATAATTACAATTTCCACATTAATTATGTTTCCATTTAAATGTGATAAAATTTGAGCTGTAGATTTACGGAGAATGCATTTCTGCAGCTTGGAATGCAGTAAATCGATTGACAACTTTCACTAGACCAGGCTAACGGAGACAAGCTCACATTTTTTCCCATGAAAAAATGGGTGTGGGGGGCATAAAAAATAAAGTTTGAAGAATACTGCTTTAGGCATAAATCAGCCTACTAGTCACAAACAGATCCAGTTGTGAAGAGAGTGGATGCGTTGTATCATATTACAAATTGGTAGAATTGCCATATCAAGTTTTTTCTTATAAGTTATGTTTTAAAAAATCAAAGGACTGAAAACCTTCTCTCGTGTATTTAGGTCAGAAAGACCGCATGTGACGTTGAATTTCCATTCTTTTGCTGAAGAATTGATCAGAAGTGTCGGGGTTTCTATCCATCCATCCATCCCATTGGCGCTACAGCCCATGGAGGGCTTTAGCACATCTCTCCATTTTGATCTATCCTACTGGGCTTTACGTCTCCATGCCCGGACGTTTAGCTGTTGCAGATCTGCCTCTACGTCATCAAGCCACCTTACTCGTGGTCTGCCTTTGGGGCGCCTGCCTTTTGGTTTTTGTCTTCGTTCCTCTGTTCTCAAAATGTGTTGTTGTTTTTTTCATACAGCATACCGTGTTGTATGCAGCAATTTAATAGGGCGAGTATAATTTATAAGGCATTCAACGTAGTGTCGTACAAGGTGGTCAAGATTTAGCCTACATATTTTAATAAATTAATTTTAAAATTACTTTGTGTTTTCCAAAAGGAAAAGAACGTTGCATCCGCAGAGCGGTCATCTTTTAAGTTTCGTTTGATACAAAAGAAGTTCTATAATTCAAAACAGGTTGACTTGCCGCTGTTCTTTTCATTTAGATATATTGATGTAATAGATGCACTCGGGGGTCAGAAAAACTCATTTTTTTGGTATATTGATATGCTATCCACTGATAAAATAGTCATTTGATAATTTGATTTTATAATTGATGGACATAGCTATATTTTATCAATTTTCAGAAGTTTCTCAATTATAAGTGTTTTTGAAATGTAAATTTAAATGTAGGCCTAATAAGAAACATATAATAAAACATTGTTTGTCAATATGAATCACACAATAATTATCGTTACTTTTAATGAAGTCATATAGGTTAATCATTGAGTACCATTAAGCCTACTAGTAGTAGGTTGTAATTGAACTGAGTTTATTGGACACTATTATACTATATCAAGAGGCCCGAACAAGACTCTGGCCCCAAACCCTTCATACAGAAGGAAAACAACGAAGAACTGCCTGATCTGGAAACCACTGCGCGGTTCATCTCAGATGTAGGATTTGTTCTGTTGTCACAGATAAATAAATAAAATACTGTAGACATTAATTACTAATAAAAATAATAATAACAGACGCTGTGTATACAAGTAGACAGAAAACTATCATTGTATTTCTCACATCCTGTTACGTATTTTCTGACAAAACTTTCACAACAAACATTGACGCAATATACACATATTAGCGCAGGATTACGACGACCGTATGTTAAAGGCAATCTTGTTTTCTTTTGTTGAGATAAAATATGAACGGCGTAACAGAGGAGCCTCCCGGGAAAGCTTTAAAGACCAGAGTCGGCGCCAACTTGCTTGAACTGACATCAAATAGATCACCTAGTAACAGGCGACTTTCGAATGAAACAGCTCGAGGTTTCTTATAAAAAGAAAATCCACTCATAATGACAGACGTAGTAGGCGAAAAGAGAATCAAAATCGACCAACGCCGAACGTCTGCTCTGGATGTGGCAAAATATGCAGGTCGCATCTGGGACTGTGTAGTTATGTGAAATAGCCTATACTGTACTCCTTATTTGTCTTATCTTCGGACTTGGAGAAAAGCCTTTTTAAATTATTATTCTTATATCAGCATGGATGGTAACTATTTTTCAAACGAGATCTAAATAGGTGTACATTTAAAATTAGATGCTACAGAAGGATCCTAGGCATCACTTTCAAAGACCGCATCAAAAACCAAGAGATTAGAGACAGGGTTACTGCAGTGATCGGACCCCATGATGACCTGCTAACTATTGCAAAGAAACGCTAGCTTAAAATATATGGCCATTTTGCAAGATACAATGGACTCGCAAAGACCTTCCTTTAGGGAACAGCACCAGGAAAAAGAAGAAGAGGCAGACAGAGAAAGCGATGGGAGGACAACATAAAAGAATGGACGAGCCTACCATTGATAGAGGTTTTAAACAAGGCAAAAGACAGGGAGGAATGGAGAAAGACGGTCGACAAATCTTGCTTGGTGCCCCAACGGGCAACAGACTAAGCGATAGGTAAAGGTAAATACTTATAAACTACCCATGTACACCAAGCAACCAAATTGTCTTACTGACCGATGCCAAAAGTCCTTCAAAGCCTGAAAAACTCGAATACTTCCTATATAAAGCAATTCAGGACAGCTCTTGTAGGTAAACCTTAACATCGACAGAAAGGAAACTGTTGTTCAATGGGTTCCAGCGCACATTGAATTAGAAGGCATTGAAAGGGATGATCCAATGAAAAGGGGACATACTGGCCAAAGATAGAAGATCGAACAAACAAATGAAATCCCTCTCTATCCAGAAGAAATGATGAAAATATAGAGCGCCTATTATAAGCTATCTCTACATGACCAACGCATAATTTTTCGCCTCAGAACCGGACCCAACAGAATGAGACAACATATATTCTAGAAGCTAAAAGTGGGGACTAGCGAAACCTTCCCTTGTGGAGCATCACCAGAGAATGCACACCAGCGGTGGACTGAGTGTCAAAATAAAACCGGGCATTTCTATACAATACGGCCCACAAATTGTTTGTTACATGATGGGCATCCAATTATACCTGTCATCAAAACCATTGTGTAAAGTTTTATAATGCATCGAAAGTAGTTAACTATATGCATAATTTATTAGATGATAAGCTCTGTTACTAAATGAATAAAGATGAATAAAGTACCGGTATAACACTTGAAATGGGGAATCTCTTAATGTGAAAAAGTCCTGCTACCATATATATCAATATGGTATATACATTCACATTCAATATATGGGCATTCGGGCAAATGTCCGTTGGGCCGGTACCCAATTTGACCGGTAGGGCCACGAAAAGAGACGCATGAATGCAAATAAATTGTATTGAGATCTTATATTATACAGAAGTTATTTCAAAAAGATGATTACGTCCTACGCATCATACATATAGTCATGTATGTTAACCAATGACTTAAATTCTAGTCACTGGTTTTCCTGGCTGGCTCAAACAACCTATTCCATGCTCTAATAGCACTATGGAAGAAGGAGCATATGTACAAATTTGTCCTAGCATATGGAACGAGTAATGTACCTTTATCTTTGTCTTTCTGAGTATTTTATTAGATTTTGTTTTTTGTATTTGAAGATTATGGTTCAGTGTTTTATGTATAATTGCTACTTTACTTTTGAGTCTTCTCTCCTGGAGATTTTCTAAATTTAGGTGTTACTCTAGTCAACTGTGAATTAGAGATGGGAAACGAACCGAACTCGAACCTCTCTTACGACCGAACGGAACCAAACTCGAACTTTAAAACTAATCGGTACGAACCAAACTAATTCTCATAATACCTTGACCCAACTGAATCAAAGATTCTGCAATATTTTTTTTGATTAGTTTCAGCGAGATGATTTGACTGTTAGTATTCACTTTTGCAAAACTCAGCTTGATCATTTTGGGTCGTCTTCTTTTGATTCACCACAAATGGTACCGTCACATTGAATATTGGTGCGTTAATGAAATGGGCTTTGTTGCTGAACATAAAAATTATATATGTGTCAAACGCGAATAGCCCAATTTTTCAGTAAAAGAAATTACAAAAGTCATTTCTCTATAGAAGAAGTTACGAAGGCTATATAAAATACAACCACAGACCTATATGTACTACATTAAATATAGGTTTTTGATTTCTAGTTACGATTTATTTAGGTAGGTGCTGTTTTACTATTACATACCAAGTATTAGAGTTTAGAAAAACCCAGGTTCGTTTCTTGTGCAACGCTATTGGCTAACACCGCATATCATCTCTCCATTACTATCTTTAAATATATAATCTAATTCTAGTCTAGATCTATATATAAAAATCGAATAGATCTAGTAATAGTATAGATTTTATCTTGAGATTAGATTGCCGAGTCTAGCCTATGCTATGCATATAGTCAGTTTTTATTAGAATAACGTCTAGATATTACTAAAGCCTAAAGTTTATTAATTATTAGATTTAGACATAGGACAGTGATGCCCAAAATACGGCCCGGGGGCCAGATCCGGCCCGCGACGTGGTTCCATCCGGCCCACTGAATTGTCGGCACAAAGTGTAGAAATCTCTTTCCAAAAAAGAAAAGGTTGAAAAATGTATCTTTACCTACGTTTGGACCCTCTTTTTTTCTCCGATGGATTGGTATCATGATCTTTAACATTTGTGTGTTTATGCATTGGAACTCTGAATGTAGACTCTACCAGGAAAAGTGAACCTATCTTTACTGTTGTGTTGAATATGATAATAAGCCAACATATTTATTTGATCAAGAAAGTGTCTGGCTGTTGAATACAACGACAACATAGAAACGGCATTATAAAATAAATATGGCGGCATTCTTGGTTTGAGTCGCGAATAAAAGATTGTTAAACTACAGATTGGAGGATCCATGGGAATGTTTACCAAAAAGAGACCAAAAATGAGCCGGTGGTAAAACTACCTACACTGTTGTTCACATTTTAAGTAGCGAAATGAAGCTATTGTCTGACACGTAACAAAGATAATTGTCAAATAACCTATTAATTAAGTATTAAATCCACAAGTTTTAACCAAAATAGCTTCAGAACAATTTCATTTCGTTTTTTGTAACTTTTCGGTCATGTGGCCCGCTAGATGAGTGTCCGAAATTAAAACGGCCCGCGGGTGCGTACCGTCAAAAAAATGTATATCTCAATCTTCTTTCATTTAATTTTTTTTTGTGGGGTTATTGCTACTTTGTACATTGATACCGGATCGATTTATATAGGGCCTAAGTATACATGCAAGCAGGATCTCGAGCATTTCATAAATTTATTTTTTTAAATACAAAGTTTTATGGAAGAGGCAATATATTAGTTGTTTGAAGTTTGTAACTTCTTACATTCAGGCTAAAAATATCGAAGCCTACATTTTTACACTCATTTCTAAACAATTAGAAGAGATGGACTGACTCATAGTGCACCTTGTGTACATTTGCAAAAACAAAAACTTTCTTTGTAATATTATCAGTTAGACTTTCAAAACTATTAAAAATATATATAAAAATTATTAATTATTTTTACTGTATAATTCTATTATTATTCCTTTTTAGAATAAGGATATAAACAAAAATTTGCCATATGACTTTGTCTAACAGAAAAAAATTAAACTTACGTCTATTTATACAGTTATTTTTAGTTACCTAGTAATATAAACTATATTGAACTAACACGTACAGTAGAACGTCGTTTATCCGACTCAATTGGGACCGGACACCGTTCGGATACGCGATTGTTCGGATAACCGAAAACCGAACCGATCCATGCAGTATATGCAACCGGACACTATACGAATAATGACGCCTATAACGGGATATCCCTCACCTTGGGTTTTTCCGTCACTTTTCGCCTCGCGCGAAACAACTGTTGAGCATTGCCTGTTCGAAAACGTATTCATACAGTATATGTGCATTACAGTACATGTGGTTGATAAAAAAAAAAAAAAACTGGTCCGGATATTTGACGCTCCGGATAATAAACGTTCGGATAAACGACGTTCTACTGTACATTGATCATAATGCAGCGATGATGATTTTTTGTTTATGAACATAGCAATATTTAGGATCAATATTTTACAAAGGCTGCTTGGAAAAATCAGGTATACCCATTAGGAGAAAACACGACCCTTTTACTCAAGAAAAATTTAAGAAACTAGAACAGACACAAAATAGACAGTGACATTCATAACAAATTAATATTCAAAATTGATTAGAGTAACACCTTTTTAAGTAATCATTTAAAGTTTAAAATCACAATAATTTTTTTTTCAACAATTATTTTGTGTATGAAATTGTGTATCGGAAAATGCCGGGTACTTGAATTAAGCTAGTCCTAAAAAAACAACACAGATCTTGGGTAAAATACTCATCAAATAAAGTACTGTAAATGTGTAGTTTCACGCGCTAGTTTCAGGTCTTTTCTTTTTATAGCCTCTATCGGGTTTGATCCCAACTACCCGTATTTTTGTGCAGAATTGTTTTCTCTATCAGGCACACTTAAAATGATCGCATAATAATGTCAGTTTAATTTAAAAAGAGAACTGAAAAATACAAATATATAAAGGGAAAAGCGACTTCCGGCCCAATACTTTTTAATCAAAGAAACGAAACGTACTAGTCCAACATAGCCCATTGGAAAGTCAAAGAAATGAAAGACTCTAAATGTTGAAACTACCAGGAAAAGTGGACAGATTTTTACCTTTTTGTGGAGCACGAAAATAAGCCAATATACCAATAATATTGGTATAGAGATGCTTGTAGTTGTTTTTAAAAAACGTAACGTCTAGAGATTAGAGCAGGGGTCTCAAACTCATTTCAGCATGTGGGCCACTGTGGAAAGTAACAACCATTCAGCGGGCCACACCACAAAAAGGGAATGTTTTTTCATTAAATTTTACGAACACTACTGTCACTCTGTCACTGCAGTTAAATGCTAAAATAAAGTTTTTATAATTATTAATTACATTTAGTGTAGTTTATTACATGCACATGCAGTTTACTTTACTAAAATAAGTTGACGTTGTCTCTGTCACTAATTAAAAAGCAGAAACTGTAGTTTCCCCCCAAAAAACAACTATAATTACTAGGCCTACTGCAGATGGCTCGTCACTCATGTTTCTGTCCACTCAGCTGAGAGCGTTTGGCAGAGACCAGACCATCAAGGTTATGCCTGAAGTCGCGTGTATTGGCTAGCCGCAAGTTTGCTCTCAGATGCTCATCAGTCAGTCTTGATCGTAATGCTGTTTTGTTGATCTTCATTCTTGAAAAAAAACTGTTCGCAAACGTACGTACCCCCAAACATCGCAAGAATTCTAGCAGCTGCGCAGAATAAGTTTAGAAACTTCTCTCTGGGAAGAAACTGGTAAAAACCTGGAACACCTACATCAGCGTATTTTTGCTTCAGAACAGTGTGACACTGCAGGTCCAGTAGTTTCATCTGGACTTCCTCTGGAACGTTTTTCACTTCAACTGCGAACGGAGTGGCAACAAGGAAAAACTGTGAGTCGAGAGCAGTGAATTGCTGCAAGCGGTGTTCAAAATCTTCAAGTAGTCTGGAGAGGATGTCTGTGTAGTCTTTCAGGCGCTGTGGTTCAACCGTAATGCTCTGTAGAAAAAACAAATGAGCGAGGTTTCCATCTGCCAGATGAGTGGCCCACAAAGTCATCTTGTATCTGAATGATTTGAACATCACGGTAATCAGCTGCTTTGTGCCCTGTAGTTGTGAATTGAGTGCATTTAGATGTTGCGTGATGTCAGTAAGAAAAGCAAGATTCGACAAAACATTGGGTCACTGAGCTGAGGTATGTCTCTGTCTTTCATTGCCATGAACAATGCTATTTCCCGTCTCAGTTTTAAAAAATCTCTGCAGCACTTTTCCACGACTCAACCATCTGACTTCCGTATGATAAAGCAACTCTCCCTATTCCGTTTCTAAATCAGTTAGAAATGACACAAATTGTCTGTGGTTGAGACCCCGTGCACGTATGAAGTTCACCGTCTTCACGACAACATCCATCACGTTCTTCATTTGTAGACTTTTGCCACAGAGTGCTTCTTGGTGCAAAAGGTCCCGCTAAGCTGAGCTGATACCGTTTCTCTACCATTAATCCAACAACACCAACCTTCTCAGAACACATTGCTGGTTCACAGTCCGTAGCCTCTGAAACAAGTTTTTCCCACGGTAGCCCACACCTGTCAATACAAGCTTCCAGTTCTTTAAACACGTCGCGTCCAGTCGTCGTTCCTTTCATGGGTAGTAAGTCCAATAGCTCTTCAGCAATGTTCAAGTTTTCGTCGACCCCACGAATGAATACGGCACAGTATGCGGTGTCTGTTACACCAGTAGACTCGTCCACTGCAATGGAATATACTACAAAGTCTTTTGCAGCGGCAATCAGTTGCTGTTGAACATTTGTCGCTGACTCGGTGATCCTGCTTACAACTGTGTTCGCAGACAAACTTATACCTTCGAAGAGTTTCTTTTTCTCGGGGCAGATAATTTCACACGCCTATAGCATACACTCTTTTACAAACTGGCCTTCAGTGAATGGTCGTGATGCCATTTCGCTAACAACAAAGCTTGCCTTCACAGAATTTCGCTTGCAGTTGGCGGATACCTCATTTACTGATTTGTGCAGTTGTAAATCATTTCACGACTTATACATGTATGTGGTCATTGTAAATTTTATTTATTTTTTTTAATTCGCGGACGTGGCCACGGGCCACACAAATTTGTTTTGCGGTCCACATGTGGCCCGGGGGACACGTGATTGAGACCCCTGGATAGAGGATTGACGAGAATACCAAGAAGGGACAAGAAAATCAGTCGGCGGTAAGGGGATGGTTGCTCACATTTTAATTTTAAATAGTGAAATGAAGAGGTTTTTTTTTGTTTTTGTTTTGTTTTTTTTACGTCGGGAAATACTTTAGAGGGTGTTACTGTCAGTCATGTAAGAAACGTGTCATGAAAATAAGAAAGATTTATTAGAAAAATTGTCAGGTCAAACGAAACCTTGGTGGCAAAAAGTTGAATCCGGCTGAAACGAAATGACAACTCCTCATTGAGCCGACGGAAAGGAGCGAAAAGAAAGTGACGTTATCGCCTCAAAAACTTTCTACATCGAATGAATTAGTGTAAATATTATATTCACGTGAGAGGTAAAGCGCTTGGCTTTCGAACCGAGGGGTCCCGGGTTTAATATGGGGATCTTAAGGTCATCTCTGAGACCACCCAGCTCTAATGGCTACCTGACATTAGTTGGGGAAAAGTAAAGGTGGTTGGTCGTTGTGATGGTTACATGACAACCTCGTTAACCATGAACCACAGAAATAGATGCCCCTTACATTATCTGCCTTATAGATCATAAAGCCTGAAAGGGAAATTTTTAACAAATTATATCCTCGGGTTTTTAATAAAAGTCCCTTATTTTTTATTTAATTTTTTTTTGTGTATCTTTTCTGTTATGTGGCTTTGTAAAATTTCCATATCTTCAGTGGCGTAGCCAAGGGGGGGGGGATTTGAAGATCCCCCGGGCCCCCACTGGGGGTCCCCCAAATGAGTGTCTGAGTTGTATCCTCAAATAAATCAAATATTATGCCACTGTCATGTAATCTGGCTCTTCGCGTTGTTCTATAAGCTAGTGACCCTGTTGCATGTATTCCTAACACTTTCCGTGCGGGGTTACTCTCAATTTCAAGGAGTAGCGCTGACTAGTCCCGTTACTCTCAGGAAGTAGCTTGGTATATAAGTATATAGGGTAGTTTATTTCACCATCTATATCATTTATTTTCTGATGCGAGTGATTGTTCTTGGATTATATATAAAATTGGATGCCGCTCATTTAAGTTTTATCCTCAAAGGAGCTGCACATAGAAAAATGTTTTTTTTTCTATTGATTAGCATAAAGGTAAAATAATTGGCATTAGTTTACGTGAATCAGGTTTCTCTTATAGTTCAAGAATATGTAGAAAAAAATGCAGACTACACATTTGTAATTTGATTTCTCCGGAGATAAATAGTTTTTTGTTTTTTTTTAATATACGAGCGTACCGGTTATTCTAACAGTAGCTGACGTAATACCGCCACAGCGCCGGCTACGCTCCGAACAGGGAGATATGATTACATCACACCTAGATCTAGTTCTGCCGTGAAAACTACGATTGCACGTGTCGGCGCGTGTTGAAAGGTACGGAAGAAGAAAGGGAGAAAATAGCCACTGGTACGGTACGGTAGGAGAGAAAAACTGGCTCGGACTCCATAACAGAATATAATACAAGTGAACTTATGAAAAGAGAAGGGGAATCGCTACCCACCCCCGAGTTTACCCAAAATAAATCACAAAGTTTGACATCATCATGGTGCACTAGAAAGCTTCCAACAGGAGAAATGTGCAATCGATCTTGGCTTCTCCTCTCTCCACACTTGGGATGTCTGTTTTGTTTTTCATGTGTACTGTTTTCTGAGGCATCAGACAAGATATCTAGTACATTGAGCAAACCTGGAGTTGGTTTCACCAAATGGAAGAAACATGAGAGACTGATAGAACACGAAGAAGGAGTCCTACAAAGAAAAGCCTTTTTGAAGTGGAAGTTAGAAGAAGAAAAGCTTAAGGCAGAACGTCACGTATGTTTCATGCCAAATTTTGAAAAATCAGCAGTATTGGAGAGATATTCTGAAGCTTGTAGCAGCAGTTATTAAGTACTTAGCAAAAACAAACTCAAGCTTACGTGGTCACAACGAAAAAATGAATTCACCCAATACTGGGAACTTCCTTGCATCTTTGAAATCTCTTGCAGAATTTGATGAAGTTACGAAACACCACTTACATAGGATTGAATATGGGAAGACACATTATTTGTCACCGGAAATTCAAAAATGAGTTCATTAACTTGATGGGCAATAAAGTTAGGGAATCAATTGTTAGGAAAGTCAAGCAAGTTTGTTACTTTTCACTCATGCTTGATTCCACCCCCAGATGTTTCTCATCAAGAACAGGTATCCATAATAGTTCGTTACTTGGATGTTGATAATTTCGAAATTATTTCGAAGTTACTTTGAAATTTTGAAACCTGATGCACAACATTATAAAGAACTTGTTCTGGAAACTCTTAAAGCCATTGGACTGGACTTTGATCTGTGCAGAGGTCAACCTATGATAACGCAGCCACAATGAGTGGCCGTCTGTCTGGCCTTCAGAAACGTCTCCTTGACAAAAATCCAAAGGCAACATTTCTGAACTGTGATAATCACTCTCTGAACCTGGCAGCTCTTCATTCTGCCGAGATAGATCCAGCAATCGTAACATTTTTGGGAACTGTACATGAATTGTTCAACTTTTTTTTTTCAATTCACCCCAGAGATGGGCCAAACTGAAAGAAGCTGGAGTTGGGAGTTTTAAAAAAAAGGAGAGTAATACAAGATGGTCCTCAAGAGAAGAAGCTACGTCGGCAGTTTCCTTGCATCTCGACAAAATCAGTAAGCTGTTGGAGAAACTTTCTGAATCAACTGAAAGAATGGACACTAGAAGCAGTGCACAGAATCTTTTTAGTGCAGTGGAAAATTATGAATTATTTGCTTATCTGGAATTCTGATCAAATCTTCTGCGCCCAATTAATATAGTTCAGAAGAAGCTACAAAAGTCTGGACTGCACATACGGGAAGCTGTTGAAGAGATTAAAACTGTCACGTACACTATATCTATATTTAGCCATAGTCTATATTTAGCTTGTCGGCAGAATTTTAGCTACCTCGGGAATTTTCTATCACGCAACTAAATTATGTTTTGAAATGGATATGGTTGGTTTGAGATGTTGATTGTTGTACATTGAGCTGCATTTATTGGTCAGATTTTAACCAAGCGGCAAAGAGATATTTAGTCACATGACAAAACGCCCAAAGCTTTGTAAGCTGGGAGATTTTACCGCCAGTCTTGTGCGGAACGTGTTAGATATAACATGTACGAGAGTCTAGTGTTAGAACTCAATTATATTATTGTGTAGATCAGTTATTCTATTCAAGTACATTTCACCATTGTAATTATTTGTGAATAGCTTTTCTAAGTTTTGAATTAAAGTAATTGTTTAAGACGAAGAGAAGTTTCTTCATTGAATATATAATAATATACTTAGATCGTCTTGTCTTTTAGTACTTTCTAGATGATCCTCTTATCAACTGGCAACTTCTAGTTGATCCTCTTATCAATTGACAACTTCTAGATGATCATCTAATCAACTGACGATTTTTGAATCCTCGGCAATTGCGATCATTGATTGTGCTTCAACGTGACATCTTGGCATCAAGTTTGATCGTAATATCTAGCACCATTGATGATCGTAACATATGGTACCTCCGGCATTTGATAAAGATCATCAAAAGATCATCAAAAAGATCATCAAAATTATTTTTTTTCAAGATCTAAGGAAAAATTTTCAAAACTTCGTCAATTACAAAGCTTCGATTTTTTCAAATTGAAATTAGTTTTACTGTGTTCAAAGGTCAGTTTGGTTATTGATATCTTATCTTATCATAGATATAGATCTACGATCGAGTTTTCACTATAACTCTCGAGATCTAATATTATTATTTTGTATTGGCATTGGCAATAAGACGAATATCATTTAACTGGCACGATGCATAAGCCCAGTAATATTTAACTGGCATAACATAATTCCAGTACAATTTAACTGACACAGTAGATGTAATAAGAAATAAAGGAACACTGAAGAGTAACGTAAAACAAGGCTTTATTAAACTAGAACAACACATGAACTGACAAAAGAGACTTGGATAGTAGCACACTAAATCAATGTTGTGAACACATTCTCACGACGTTACACAAACATAAACAAATACTAACTATTTCACCACATTCACCCCGCCTAGAATTAAAATAGCAAGTATAGTAATATAGTAGCCCATAGCATAAATAAAAAGAGAATGCCAGTGCCTGCAATACAATAGATCAATAAATAGTGTCGAAATATTAGTTTCTCTTGTAAACAATAATGAGGAGTGATACAAAGAAATCTAAAAACCAGTATCTGTAGTCGGACGTATAAACAATTACTAGTTTCTGTTTTAAGCAATAGCAAATAGTGTAGTAAGTAAACATGTATGTAAGTAAGTGAACAAATAAATTCTAGTATCAGTAGCAAGGAATAAACAATGCCAGTTTATGTAGTCAGTATAAGTAGAGTAATAGAGAAACAACTCTAGACTCTATAGTTCGGTCTGGTTCTTCTCTCTCTTAAGTTGTAACGGGGTTGACTATCATGCTCTACAGTTTGGGAGTCACTAATGAGTTCCTGAGCGTCAAGTGGGGTATGATGGTTCTGTGTATTTTCAAGAGGAAGCTCTCGGAGATCCTCAGAGCCTTCCAGGGGTTCTTTCCTTTCTTGTATCACCGTAGGGGTGTTGACTGGTACTTCCATGTTTTGAGCTTCTGGAGGATATTCATTATCCTCACCCTGAGCGAAGAACGAAGATTCACTTGTTGTTGTGGATGAGGAGGGGTTGGGAGCCAAGCGTCTTAGAGAGACCGTCTCCTCTTTACCGCTGGGCAACCGTACCACGGCATATTGGGGGTTACTCATCAGTAATTCGACTTCTTCCGTGAGAGGATCATACTTTGAAGATCTGTTCTCTCTTCTCAGCAACACTCGACCTGGGCTGGATAGCCAAGTGGGGATATATATCCCGAAGGAGGATTTCCGGTTGAACCGGAAAACTCTCTCATGTGGAGTTTCGTTTGTTGCCGTAGATAGTAATGATCTAATCGAGTATAGGGCCTGGTTCAAGACAAGTTCCCATCTTGAGATCGGGAGATCGAGGTCTTTCAGTGCTAAAGTAACAGCGTCCCATAGAGTTTTGTTTAGTCGTTCAATTTGCCCGTTGCCTGAAGGATTAAAAGCGGTTGTTCTACTTGTAGCTATTCCCCTCTCGTGCAGAAAGGATTGCACCTCCTTCGACATAAAGGACGTACCTCTGTCGGAATGGACGTACTCTGGCATCCCAACTAAGGAAAACAGCTGATTTAAACACTTTATGACAGTAGATGAGGACATATCGGGACATGGGTAGGCAAATGGGAAGCGTGAGTACTCATCCACCATTGTTAATAAATATTTATTGTGAGTAGCAGATGGGAGTGGCCCCTTAAAATCGATGCTTACTCTCTGAAATGGTTGGGTAGCCTTGATGAGGGTGCCTGAAAACTGTTTAAAGAATCTAGGCTTCAGTTCAGCGCAACTTTTACATTGGTTTACCACTTTGCGGACGTCCTCTCAGGAAAAAGGTAAGTTCTTAGTCCGAACGAAATGGAGGAGTCTCGTGACCCCTGGGTGGCAGAGGTTGTTGTGTAACAGTTTGAGGTCTTCTCCAGTCATTGCTGACGCAAAGTGGTTTCTTGAAAAGGTATCCGCCGCAGCGTTTTGTTTCCCGGGTCGATATACGACGTCATATTGGAAACAACTAAGCTCCAGTCGCCATCTTTGTATCTTTTCGTTTTTGATCTTGCCCTTGTTTTGATGGTCAAACATAAAGGACACTGAGCGTTGATCTGTAAACAATGTGAAGGGTCTACTGATAAGGTAATGTTGCCATTTTCTCAGGGCTTCTACGATAGCGTATGCTTCCTTTTCAACTGCAGAGTGTCTGCGTTCACTATTAGTGAGTGTTCTTGAAAAGAAGGCGACAGGACGGCCGTCTTGATTAAGAGTGGCGGCGATCGCGATGTCAGAGGCATCTGTTTCGACTATTAGTGGTCGATTATAATCTATCGTCGACACAACAGCGTTTTCAAGTTCATGTTTTAGCTGTTTTAAAGCTTCCTGTACTTGTTCAGGGAGAGGAAAGATTTTGTTGTTCACCAATAAATGGATCTTGTTGGAGAAATTTGGGATCCATTGAGAATAATAGGACAGTAGTCCAATCACCCGCTTTTGTGATTTCATGTCTTGTGGTGGAGGTAGATTTCTCAACGCTTGAAATCTTTCGGGGTCTGGTCTTAATTGCCCTTGTGAGATTTCGTAGCCTAGGAGGCATACTTTATCAGTCGCAATAGCACTTTTATCATCGTTGAATGTGATACCGTACTTTTTAGCGGCGTTGAGAAATCTCTGTAGATTCTGGTCGTGGCTACTGGAGTCACGTCCGCAGATGGTAACGTTATCCACGTAAGCGAACGTATCCTGTAGCCCTTCCTCCTCAATTATTGTGTTGATCGTCCTTTGAAATGCAGCAACTCCGTTTGTCACTCCAAAAGGAATGCGGCAAAACTGATAAAGCTTTCCGCAAGCCTCGAACGCCGTGTACTGCTTTTCATCATCCCTGATAGGTATCTGGTGGTAAGCGCTTTTGAGGTCAAATGTACTGTATATTGAGTATTTAGATATTTCCTGCACCAGTTCATCAACTTTTGGCACGGGGTACGCGTCGAGGTAAGTGAATCGATTGATGGTTTGACTATAGTCGATAACCATTCTCTTTTTGTGCCTTTCATTCGTTGTTACAATTATTTGAGCTCTCCACGGGGACGTGGAAGGTTCAATAATTTTGTGAGATAGAAGTCTCTTGATTTCAGTTTGAATGAATTTGGAGTCAGGCATAGAATATTTTCTAGATTTAGTGGCTATGGGGTGGCAGTTAGGAGCAAGATTAGCGAAGAGGTGAGGGGCTTCAACTCGTGCAGCTTTCAGCGTACAGACCTGAAGAGTGCTTCGTTTTCCCTCAAATGGGATCATCAGTTTTTCGTGCTGGCTGATGAAATCTAGTCCTAAGATTACATCAGATACTAGTCCGTCTAGTAGTGAGAGCTTCACACTTTCGTATTGTTCGTCTTTGTACTTTATTTTGGCGAAAATATGTCCGTGAGTAGTGCGAGAAAGATGTGTAGAGGCCATGTAGATTCTGTTTCTGGACATTTCTAATTTCCATTTGTACCTTTTAGCAATTGAAGAAGATATATAGCTTTCACTGCTCCCCGTATCTACGAGAGCCTTCAATGGTACTCCATTGACCAGTATTGAAATTGTAGATTTAGTAAGGCCGGACGCTGGTGTCGATGCCCAGGAAGATCCAACGGTTGTAGTCCGTGACGTCTCATCATCTGCTTTCACTATGGCTGAGGTTATAGATTTGAGTGTCTGTCTGGTCGATCTACAGACTTTCTGAAAATGACCCCTCTTGCCGCACAAGTTGCATGTAGCGTCACGGGCTGGACATCTAGAGCGTTGATGTGGGCTGTATCCACAAAAGAAGCATCTTTAACTAGTCGCCGCACTCACCTCGTGTTCTAGTTTTGTTGTTGGAGAAAGGCTCTCCACGTCGGCGCTGGCTCCACATGGAGTTTCAGAGTAGATGTTATACGCCATGGCATGGTTATGGGCATATTCAAGTTGTCTTGCCTCTTCATAGGCACACTGTAGAGTTAGAGTAGATTTCTCTAAGAGTCGCAGCCTTATGCTGTTTGAAGCCAGTCCAGTAATGAAGGCGTCTCTTACAGCTTTGAAGTCACAGTCTTTGGCCATACTTTTAAGCTTAAGTAGGAAGGAGTCAACGGTTTGTCCGTTCTCTTGTCGACATAGAGTTATCATGTGCCGTGCAAAAATTTCGCTTTTAGGTTTCACGTAGACATTTTGTAGAACTTTGATTGATTCTTCGAACGTTGTACACTCACTTATGTACTGAAATACGCTAGAAGAAACGTAGTTTTCAAGTAATTTCTTTTTGTCAATCTCGCAATGAGATATTGAGGAGATGAAATTCTCAAATGTTCTGAGTCAGTGCAACCACTTCTCGGCAGCCGATGGCGTGCTAGGCTCTATGTCTAGCTCTTTTGGCCTAAATAGACGCTCCATTTGTATTACAATTTTTACTTACAGACTGAGAATAGTGTTGAACGAAAATCCAAATAAGATACACGAGACACATAGATCCATAGAATTGAAAATTTCTAGTTTAATAAATTGTAATAAGAAATAAAGGAACACTGAAGAGTAACCTAAAACAAGGCTTTATTAAACTAGAACGACACATGAACTGACGAAAGAGACTTGGATAGTAGCACACTAAATCAATGTTGTGAACACATTCTCACGACGTTACACAAACATAAACAAATACTAACTATTTCACCACAGTAGATAAGCCCAGTATCATTTAACTGGCATTATTATTATAGATAAGCCCAGTAGAATTTACCTGGCACTATAATCTATCAAGTAACATTTTTTTACTATTACATATCAGGTCAATCGTACAAAACGACGACGTTACTACAATTTCTACTAGATCTTAAATCTCAAGTGAGAAAAAGTTCATAGCCAGTACGGCTCAGCAATATTTCATTAACCTGATACGGTTGAATAAATCTACACTTCCCTCGACGACTCCAGTAGTAGATATAATCCTACTGTTCAAGATTACTAGCCAGTTACGGCATAACTAACATTGTTATATTCAAAAAGTACTATATTTGTATATTCAAGCTCATATATTTATAAACATAATAGAACTATACAATGGATTCAAGCTATAGAACTCAACGAGTATTGGAGTTAATCGAGATAGCCAAAGAAAAACAAATCTCTAAACCCGATCAATGGGCAGAACGAATGGAAAAAAACGAATTTGAAGAAAAACAAAAAGAATATGAAGCAAAGCAACGTCAAGAAGATAAAGAAGCTGAAGAAAAACGAAGACAAGAAGCAGAAAGACAAAGAGAATATGAGACAAAGAAACGTCAAGAAGATAAAGAAGCTGCTGAAAGACAAAGAGAACATGAAAGAGAAAAATGGAATTTGAAAAACAGAAAATGCAATATGAAGAAAATAAACTCAAGACAGATTCAAAATCAACAGAAGCCAACACTACTCAAGCAAGTTCTAATGTCTTTGATCGATATAAACTCATGTCAAAGATTCATTCATTCAATGAGTCTACAGACAACATGGACTCATACCTTATTAGATTCGAGGAATTAGCAACAACGTCAGGCTTACCAGAAGACCAGTGGTCAAGTTCCCTCCTTAGTTTACTGACAGGAAAAGCAGTTGACATGTGTTCGCAGTTGTCAGTCAACGAGCGCAGTGACTATCATGATATTATAAAGCATTATTACGTCAATACGGAGCAACCTCAGACAATTACAGAAAGAAATTCTATAGCTCAAGACCAAAACAAGATGATGATCCTCAAATTTTCGTTTCCAACATGACCATGTGGTTCGACAGATGGATATCTCTTGCTAAAGTTGAAAAACACTTATCAAGCTATCAGACAACATATCATCATTGACAATATCACGCATGCTCATTCAGAAGACATCCAATCTTATATAATTGAAAGAAGTCCTTCTGATATTCCAACGTTAACCAAAATCATCACACAATATAAAGTTGCTTATCCAAACAAGCCAGTCTAACCAGCAGAAGACGAAAACTTTTTCTGTTTTTTAACAAGACAAAACAAATTTACAGAATACAAAGTATGACAAAATCATTTGCAACAGATGCAACAAAATAGGACATTTTGCTTCTCAATGCCGCACCAAGATTATTGAATGTTCACATTGTCATATGAAAGGTCATCAAGTTCACGAATGCAGAAGAAAGCAGTTCAACACCAGCAATCCATACCATGGCAAGCAATCTACAAGAAATCAAAGATATAATAAAAGACCCTCGTTACAGAAGCCACTCTCAAGACTCTAGACCACGATATGTATATAAGAAGAACTTTTCTACCAGAAATGATAGCGCGGAACATTCAACCATGACTGTCATAGCGAAAACAAATGGTCTTAAACTCTATCCAGGTTTGGTAGGAAATCAAAAAGTACAGGTGCTACGTGACACCGGAAGCACATCTATATTAATCAAGAAACGTTTTGTCAAGTAAAACCAACTAACAGGCAAATCAGTTCAAGCCACAGCATTCAATGGCACTGCCAGCAGTCTACCAGAAGCCATAATACACATTAAGACGCCATTCTTTAGTGGGTCAACCGAAGCCTTGGTTGTCAGCAACTTAACAGTAGACTTAATCATTGGCAACATTGAAGGAGTCAGAGACTGCACCCCACAAGAACTTTTAGAGTGGGCAAACAACATTGAACTAAATCAAGAATGTTATGCAGTAGTAACCAGATCAATGACCAAACCAAAAGAACATTTTGAATCCGAACGAGCAAGCCAAAATGAATCAATACCTAAGACACAATTACAGACCATTCAAGATGAAACAGATCCAGTAATCAGAGCATTACCTGAAAATGACGATGTACTGCCACAATTCCAACATGATGAATTCAAATATGAACAGAAGATCGATTCATCATTGCAAAGACTTTACAAAAAGGCGCAAGCAAACAAACAATCAAAATTCACAGATGAACCATATTTTCAAAATGGTATTCTTATGAAGAATAGTCACAATAAAAAACGAAACAATACAAAAAGTACTTGTACCTCAAAAATACAGAAAAGAAATATTGGCAACAGGACATAATCTTCCACATGCAGGTGATATGGGTGCAACCAGAACGATGAAAAGAATTTTTCAAGAAATCTATTGGCCAAGCATCACCAAAGATGTCAAGAAATATGTAAGCTCTTGCCATGTTTGCCAAATGAAAGGTCCTAAAAGCAACAGAATACAGGCACCAATTCAAGCAATGGAATTGACAGACAAGCCTTTTCAAAAATTGTCAGTCGATTTGATAGGTCCTATGCCAGTAGCTTCAGACAGAAATCACAAGTACATTTTAACTCTGGTTGATACAGGTAGCAGATGGCCAGAGGCAAATCCTTTACTCAATATATCAGCAATAATTACCAGAGCTCTGTCAGAAATATTTTCCAGAAAAGGTTTCCCAGAAGTCATCCTTTCTGATAGAGGCACACAATTCACCGCAGATGTAACCAAAGCCTTTATGGACATGTACAAAGTCAAGATGAAGTTCACAACGCCTTACCATCCTCAAAGCAACGATCTCTGTGAACGATTTAATGGTACTCTGAAGAAAATCTTATCGAAAATCGCTCACGACAATCCACAAAACTGGGATGTTCTCCTACCTGCAGCACTATTCGCTTATAGAGAATGTCAACACGAAACTACAGGGTTCTCTCCTTTTGAGATGACATATGGCGCCAACCCACGAGGACCCATGTCAATACTCAAAGAATCTCTAATACAACCAGATTCAAATTCACCAGAGACAAAAACAGCATTTCAACATGTCATAGATATCAGAAACTTTGTCATATCAGCATGTGAACAAGCTAAAGAAGCCACAGATAAAGCAAACAGAAATACTCAAGCTAGAGTCAACAGAACCAGAAAACTCAGACAATTTGAACCAGGAGGCAAAGTATGTATATTGTTACCAAATAAGAACAACAAGCTATTTATCAAATGGCAAGGTTCATTCTCAGTACTCAGAAAAATCACAGATGTTGATTATGAAATTGACATTCATAACAAGAAGAAAATATACCATATCAACATGCTACAAAAGTACAAAACTGAAACAGATGATGATACAATTACAGAACAAACAGAAAGAGTTGTGTCATGTTTAGCAGTCATACCTGAAGAAGAAGAAAATGATATGGATGATTGCAATGATTTCATAATGCCAGATACACCACCGAAGCAAACTGAATTTTGGCACGATATCGGAATTGATAAATTATTACCTCAAAGACAAAAAGAATTGACAAACATTCTCAAAGAACATTCAGAAATATTCACAGATGTTCCAGGAAAATATTTATATTGTCGAACATGAAATAATACTTACAAATTCCAAGCCTACAAAATCAAGACCTTATCCTTTACCAATACACTACAGATATTTCCTTAAACAAGAAATTAATCAACTTTTAGAACAAGGTATCATAGAACATTCTAATTCACCATCTGCTGCACCAGTTGTACTTGTCAAACGTAAACAAGCATCAACTCTAAGAATGTGTGTCGATTTCAGACAATTAAACAAAATAACTCGCCTCGATTCATATCCCATGCCTAACCCTGAAGATCTTATGACACAATTTTCAGAGGCATGATTTTTCACCAAACTAGATTTATCTAGAGGTTATTACCAGATACCTATGAAGGAGGAATCCAAACCTTTTACAGCCTTTACAACAGCTTTCGAACTATTCCAGTTCAACTACATGCCATTTGGATTGGTCAACGCCAACAGCACAGAGCTATACATAGAATACTGAACCAACGAAAATACACAGTATCTTACATAGATGACATTTGCATATTCCATAAAACATGGAATGAACACATGAAAGGATTACATGACGTATTCAACATAATACAACACTACGGCTTCACGATAAAACCCAGCAAGGATGAATTGGCCATGACTGAAGTATCTTTCCTAGGTCATAGAGTTAGCTACAATTCACTTAGACCACAAGAAGATATCATCAAACGCATTTTAGACATCAAAGTTCCCACAACTAAGAAGCAAGTTAGAAGCATTCTGGGACTGTGTAATTTTTACAGAACATTTATTCTTAATTACACAGTACTCACATCAACATTGACCAACCTCACAAAGAAGGGTCAACCTATCAAGATTCCATGGTCTACGGAACTACATGTCACAATTGAGAATATCAAAGCAACTTTTTCCAGAGACAGTATACTCAAAAATCCGAACCGAGAAAAGCCTTTTCATATCGCCACCGACGCATCTTCATCAGCCATAGGAGCATGTTTAATGCAGGATTACCAAGGGACTTTACATCCTGTATTTTTTATCAGCAGGAAACTCTCACCAGCCGAAACGAGATACTCCACTATTGAACGTGAATATTTGACCATTGTCTGGGCCATTTCCAAATTCACCAAATATTTATTGGGTGCACACTTCACGCTACTTACAGACCATGCACCATTAGCTTTTCTGAATTCGAAGAAGATGGCAAACGGACGATTAACACGTTGGAGTCTACAACTCATGGACTATCAGTTTGATGTCAAGACAATACCAGGTCAATTGAATGTATTCGCTGACACACTGTCCAGATGTATATAGTTAATTACTTAGTTTCGTCATTACATTTTCTCTTCACAGATATTTTATTATCAGATTGTACAGTTTGTAATATGTTTATCACAGATCCAAAGTACCTTTTAAGAAAAGATGCTCATCTTTATCATATTTCATTATAATCTTATTTTATTTCGAATATGACACCAAGTGTACATCAACTTGTTATGTTTGAGGACATTACACATATTTTTTAAAAACCATGACTACAAATGTAATTATTCATTGCTTACGTATTGCAACTTACTGTGTAACAATAATCATCTTGTAGTATCTCAAACATTTTTTTTTCATATGTAATGTTTTTAGATGTGTACATGTTCACATTAGTACTAACCAAATGAGTTATAATGTCATAATTATTTTTTTATATTTCAAAATGATGACATTTTACATGTATTATTTTATACGCATTTCTATTACCATACAAATGCTTAAGAAAGCGGGGGGTAATATGTCACGTACACTATATCTATATTTAGCCATGGTCTATATTTAGCTTGTCGGCAGAATTTTAGCTACCTCGGGAATTTTCTATCACGCAACTAAATTATGTTTTGAAATGGATATGGTTGGTTTGAGATGTTGATTGTTGTACATTGGTCAGATTTTAACCAAGCGGCAAAGAGATATTTAGTCACATGACAAAACGCCCAAAGCTTTGAAAGCTGGGAGATTTTACCGCCAGTCTTGTGCGGAACGTGTTAGATGTAACATGTACGAAAGTCTAGTGTTAGAACTCAATTATATTATTGTGTAGATCAGTTATTCTATTCAAGTACATTTAACCATTGTAATTATTTGTGAATAGCTTTTCCAAGTTTTGAATTAAAGTAATTGTTTAAGACGAAGAGAAGTTTCTTCATTGAATATATAATAATATACTTAGATCGTCTTGTCAACTAGTAACTTCTAGATGATCCTCTTATCAACTGGCAACTTCTAATTGATCCTCTTATCAATTGGCAACTTCTAGATGATCATCTTAGCAACTGACGATTTCTGAATCCTCGGCAATTACGATCATTGATTTTGCTTCAACGTGACATCTTAGCATCAAGTTTGATCGTGATATCTAGCACCATTGATGATCGTAAGAAAAACCCTTTCATTCTTTCTGAAAAATTATGAGAAACGGACGATACTGCTCACACAATCCATCGAAAGAGCAAAAGCAGGTAGTGAATGCTATGGATTTCCTATCAACCAGAAGAAAGAAAAGACTTGATGGGGAGTTGAGTTCTGATGTAGAACTGTCAATAGAACTACAATTTAAACGTGTTGCGACAGAAGTGCTGGACAGACTTCATATGGAGATGAAGGACAGATTCCAATGGCTGGAAAACCATGTGGACACCTTTGGGTTTCTTCTTGAACCAAGACATCTGTTGGAGTCTATGGATGACGACTCGCGGATAAAAAACTGTGTCACGTTTTCCTGTTTGTATGATGAAATACAGGCAAATCGCTTGTTCAATAATGTCATTGATGTGCGTTCACTTTTCATCAACAAACCATTGCCACAATCACCAATTGACATATTGAGGAAGCTGGCTTCATATGGTAATGATGTGTGCTCAAGCCTTGAAACCTCCATCCGAATACTGCTAACTCAGGGCACTTCCATTGTGTTATGTGAGAGATCATTCTCAAAACTCAAGTTAATCAAAAACTATCTCAGGAGCACAATGAATCAAGAAAGGCTTGGCAGCATGGCTTTAATGTCTGGAGTCACAAATACTAGACAGTATCGATGTAGATGATGTTATAGATGCCTTTGCTGCACAGAAAGCACGACGTGAAGCGATATGAATTGAGATGTGTCATGTGCATTATTTCGCTAAGAAACAACGGTATTATTCATTAAAAGAGTCCAAATGATTATTTTTTGTTAATTTTACTGTTATACTGTACCAATTTGAGCTTATATCATGTCATGACGTCGAATGTCAAAATCTAAGGGGCCCCCTAAAAGGTCAATCCCCCCGGGACCCCAAATCTCTAGTTATACACCCCTGCGTATCTTGTGTTGTTTTTATTGTTTTATAAATTATGCAATCGTCTGCTAATAATATGACTTTTGTTCCTGAACTAATGCAATTTGGAAAATCATTTATGTAAATTAAAAATAGTAGTGGACCTGAGACTGTTCCTTGAGGTACGACTGAGTTAACTGTTATCGGTGTTGATTAAGAGCAATTTATTATTAGTTTTTTCTCTTCCTATCAGAAAATCATTAATCCACTGATGCAATGATCCATCAATGCCCAAATATTTTATTTTTTAAAGCAATTTATGGTGGTGAACTTTATCAAAAGCCTTGGGAAAAGGTATGATTGGATGCCTATCATATGGCATACAATTTTTGGGTCGGATTATACAGAAATGGGTGATCGCTTTTTAAATGTAATTTTTTAAAGGGATCAACCTGAATCCAAACGTGTGGGCCTTCTCAGGGTAACGCGGTAAGTACTCTGCTAGCGAAGAGTCTATGAACATCGAAAATTGTATAGTTATCTATTGTTTCTATTCCATGTTTCTGTTCACGACAAGCTAAAATAAAGGGGACGTGCTCGTATAGGCCTAATCGTAGGCTACGTGGTTGAACACCCACTCCCGGAACCTCCTTCCTGGAAACGTTTTTAGTTGGCAGCATAGCGAGCACTGAAACTCGATAAAACGAGAAAATCCGAGGTTTTGACTGCATTACATAGATTTACTTATTCTACTGTGATACTAGATATATAGATCTAGATCTTTAATAGTAATACACTTAATAATAGAATCTAGATCTATTTCCTATATAAGATAGAATACAAGATTCAAAGCCCTAGATCTAGTCTATACGAGAAGTTATAGATCTAGATTCTACTTATTTTTAAAGTTAAAAGTAATTCACAATTAAATTGAATGTTGTGTTAATAATATTGATATGGTTATTTTTATAGTTAGTATAATATTTATAATTGTAATTTTATACTATGCGAAATTCCCGGACGTAATCATCTTCTTTTTAATTTTTTGAAGTAACGTCTGTATCATTATCTATACTAGACCTATAAGTAGCTATGCGAAATTCCCCGGATGTTTACTAATTTTGAGTGGCGCGAAAAGTGTGCCGCCATTTTGAACTTTTATTTTTATTTGAAGTAATAGTGCTATTGATTTTTAATTAACAATAAATAAATAGTTGTGTTAGAAAGGATTTCAACTGTTATTTTAGAAGTGGGAACATATTTTCTAAAATAATTAATTTAAAAAATGACAAGAAAATTTTTTTTTTATGTAAAAAAATTTCTTTTACATAATCTCGATAAAAGTTTGTCATTTTTGCAGAACTACCACAAAATGTAGGTTGAATTATTTTTTTAGAAGCTTTGTTTTTTGTGTAGTTAATTAATGCAACCATATAATCAGTGAAAAGTAACTATCCTATCTAATGCACATCTAATTCTATTTTGATTTCTGTGAGGTGACCGTGAGTTGCTAGTTTACAAAATGGCGTCCAATGGGACAGATCGACATGACCTTGCCGTATTGTATAGTTCTAGCTGAAAAAAATACATTTATGTGTTTTGCTTTCATTGAAATTTATTTCATTGTGTAGAATATGCATTTGTGCATTTATTTTATATGGTTTTCATATGTTTTAAAATGCACAAATGCTCCTATTCAGTTTTTAATCATACAGGTTATATGTTAAAAGGCGAATACAAATTATTTGGTCACATGATTAAAAATACAATTTTGCCCCGTAGTCAGGTGTAAACATTCCATTCGAGAATGGAAGATCTTAGATCTAAATACTAGATATAGGTCTAGATTCTAGATCAAATTGTTTATTCAGTAATAAGTTGAATCTATATATAGTATTGACTTAGTGAAAGATCAATACTAGGTACATTATTCTAAAGTGTAGATTAGATTAATTATTAGATCTAGACTATAGACTGATACTTAATACTAATAGTAATAGTATAGACATATCATCATATGAGATCATAATAAATAAATATTAATAATTATTTATTAGCAATACTCCAATACTAATTATCTAATAGATCTAAATCTACAGTATAGTCATAGTCAGTATAGAATAGTATAATACTATAGATCTAGATCTAATTATACTCTACTCTATATCTTTATAGTGTATATGATTTTATGATATATCTAACTATCTTATATTAAAATCTAGATTCTAAATCAATCATCAGGAGTCATGATGATCTAAATCTAATAAGTTATAACTAAGAGTCCAAGTATAGACATAGGAAACTAAAGTGATCTAAACCTAATAAATAAGTTATAACTAGAGTCTACTAAGTATAGACCATAGACTAGACATAGGAAACTAAAGTTTCTAACTAAGAATAATAAGATGAATATTAATTATAATATTTTAACTCAAATATTACTATATTATATATATATTTTACTATTACTCAAATATTACTAAATCTAGATATATAAGCTAAAATGAAATGATTTTTGTGATGATAATGATTATCATTATATATCATATATATAATATATAGAGTATATTAAATTATCCAATCATCCATATTGTATTATATCAATTTGAGTGGATTAAATCACCATCTAGATATAGATCTATAATAGTAATAGATAGTATATATTACAAATTTAGCTTTTATATAGTGCTACTTTCATGCTTATCGCGCTTTTGGTCCAATCTCATTTGTGGACCAGTGAGGGGGTATCTAGGAGTTGGTTTTCCGTGCTGCCTTTAGCCGCTCAGTAAACACAACTCTGCCCAAGTCAGGTGTCAAACCTCGAGCCCCCTTCTAGGTAGCCAAGTTCAAGTGCACTTGGCCTCTCGACCATGCTTCCCATTTATAGTAAATCTATAATATAACTTTGCGGTGCATTCACTGTCTTGTTATATCTATACTGGGTAGCTATATAGAATATAATTATATTTACATTATATGTCTAGTTTGTCTTTATATAGATCTAGACCTATTAAAAGAGTATCTTGATCTAGAATTTTTTTTTTTTTTTAGAAAAAGAAATCATGCTAAATCTTTATATTGGTTTATATATAAATTTACTTTAAATAGTGACTAATTAGGCCTGTATAAGTTTTTTTTTTTCCTAAATGATGGTAATTGACAATTTAAAAATTGTCTCTATTGACCTTAATACCTTATTTTTCTTTATGACTCGTGGATTTTTTTAAATTTATATAATTAAATTACTTCAAGTATCACTAGTGATACTTATTCAAGATTGTATATAATTTTAGTGTCAGTTTTAAAAATATAAATATCTCAGTATATTAGATATATTCATTTAATATTTATTTTTTATTTTCTTTATGTTAGTATAACTTTAAAATTATTAAACCTACATATTGTTTTAAAATGTGAAGATTTTTTTCCCATTGCATCACATACAATACTGCAATTTTTAAATTGAACAATGATCATGACTTACCAACATACTAAGTGTTTTTCTAATCCTCAAAGTAGATCTGAAATAACACCAGTTGTTGTCTACCTATACTTTGCATTGTCAATAATGCTTTTTTAGCACACTTTTTTTTATAATAGCATCTACTTAAATAAAGCTAATTAACTAACTTTCTTTGCCATTTTTACTATATTGAGATTAATGATATGTGGTACATCAACACTTTTTAGATACTGTTCCTTTGTAAAATTCTATGTGATAGTAAATAAACAATTTAAAGTATGTGTAATGTAAAGCTATAACTTTAAAGTTGAAATCTTTATTTAATAATTTTATATACATTAATATTTCTATTTTTATAAAATTTTCTTCACTTCAAGTTTGTGACTATAAAGATATGTAAACTTTCCTTTTTATATTTATGTACTGCTTAATATTGATTTTTTTTTAAAGTAGTTTTTCCAACAATAATCATTGTATATCCTATAAACCTTTCCATAAATTCCAAAATAAACTTCTTTTTTTTTTTTTTTTTTCAAATTCATTTATTGCAAAGCCTTTATTAAATCCAAAATTTAAACATTTCAAAATTCCCACATGTGCCCTATAGTCATTGTTTTATTTATACTGTTATGCAGTCCTTCCACTACTTGAATGTTGTCATAGCCCCTACAATACTAACAAATAAACCACCATTGACTTAATCATCATTCTATGCTGCTTACTTTGCATGATATCTGATTCATGATGCTATTAACAAAGAAGCCACCATTCACTTAATCATCATTCAGTACAGCCTAACTTGCATGTTATAAGATTCACTCTGTTACTAAGACTTCATCATCATTTTGTGGATATTAATGTATATGTCGTCACATTCATCTTTTACGTTATCAGCACAAATTCAGCAATCATTTGTGCCTTCTATAATCAATAAACGTGGTCAGCTTACCATCATATACTTTACAATGAACGTCATATAATCAATTTCAATTACCATTTTAAAAAAAAATCTATGTAAGCACTTAATTTTTTTATTTTTTTTTACTATTCAAAATAATTTAGTTTTTTTTTTTTCTTTAAATAAACATGAAGATAAGTATCGCTGTTTGTTTCAAATGTTCCTACTGAGTTTTTAGTTTTTTAAGATCATTATATCTATTAGATATACATGTATATAAATATGATATAACATATTACTAAGTAATGTCTTTCTACAAAAAAAAACACAACAAAGTAAATATATCACAAAAATAATTCAATAGAATCTAAATGTAAAAAAAAAAACAGTATACTTTTATTAAGCACATCCTAATCTTTATATATATATACAAAGCTTTTAGCTGTGAGGTAAAAATTAGCGAACTGTTACACATTTTCAGAAAACCCTTTACAATATAAGTGAAAACGCGTTAAAATTTTATATATTTTTTTAACCGTTGAGCCTATAGCAAAAATCTATATATCATTGGAAAGCTCAGAACAAGTGGTTTAATATTATACTATTCATAAAATTAAAAAAAAAAAAAAAAATTAAAGTTTTATTTAATAAATTAAAAATAACAATGTCATATTGGCTTATTAAAAAAAAAAAAAAAAAAATTATAAATAAATTGTATTAAACAATACCATACTTCAATTAAGCACACTATGAGCTTTATTTTGATACATGGTTTTTAAATGGGCTTTGAAAATTGGTGAAAATATTAGCGATTTTCCTTCAATTTTCATAAAATCTGGTGTCATCATTTCCATTGACTTAATGTTAAGTGAAAATGCGTAAAAAAATTTTTTTTAAATTTATTCGCTGCACCTATACCAACAATCTATATATCATTGGAAAGCTCAGAAAAAGCACTTTAACAATCTGATATCATATTATTTTTTTTTTTATTTTAAAAATTTTTGTCACATACCTACAGTATAAGATAAGATAGATCTGATCATCGACTGTTGGTATTACTAGATCTAGTTAAGTTAGTATTACAGTAAATTAGTTTACCGTAGTTTTAAGTTTACATGACGATCTCTTTTAACTTTTAGTCTTTAGTTTAAATTCTGATGATTGGATTGTTACTTACTGTAGAGTAGACTGTTCTGACTGTAGTGTTGTCTGTTACACTTTTACACTACCTACAGTGTAGTCAAAGTGTAGAGTACTAGTACTGTATTAACTGTAGACAGAAAATAGAGTGTGTGTACTGTGTAGTCGTAGTCTTGATTAACTAACTTCAAACTAACTTGATAGTGTCAAAGTGATCTAATCTAGATAATAATCCTAAGATAAGAGTATTAAGAGATCTAGATTAAATAGTCATAGATCTAGATAAATATACTAGATCATATCTAAATTATAATCTAGAAATCTAGCTAGTCACTACTGTTGAGTCTTGATCTAGACTAGTTATAATTATAACATTCTGTAGTTGTGACAGTTGTTTTTTTTTTTTTTTTTTAGAGATAGTGGCGCATTGTTGGACACTGCCTTACAGATATAAGGGTATGTGAAGTGGTTGACAACATTAAGCAGATGGACTTCTGGAGTATGACCTCCACCTTTTTAGGTTGATTGACCAAATGATGCAGTAGCCTCAGCAAATTCATTGTCAGCAATTGAAGCTCCTGCTTGTTATTTAAAATCTACACAAATGTATCTGTCCACACTAAGTCTAAGTTGACTTAAAAGTTCCACTCTACAGTTGCTGTTGTTACACTGTTGTATGCTTGCTTTACACCTTCATCTTTAACTTTTTGCTACATTTTTATTCATTTTCATTGTTTTCCAGGAAAGACACAGAAATGCCATTAGAACTTTGTGAAATTGACCCAAGACGTCAAGTATTAGGACCAGGAGACAAAGGTTTTTTGATTAGCTTAACAAAATCAAAATGGAGCAAACCAGCTGGAGCTGAAATCATTAAAGTTTTTAAAATGTTTGCTCCAAAATACTATGAATACAAGGTACTTTATTACATTTAAGTTGTTCTTTTTTTTACTTCAGAAAATTGTGCTTTATTCATAATTTTGTTATACATATTAGAGATTGAATCAAAGAAATGTAGGTAAATTGTTGTACAAAGGACTAAATGGATCAAGGAAATAATTAAAAGATTGGCGTGAAAGGAAACATTTCTAAGTATACAAATTATATTGCACAAATTACTTTATTTTCATCTAAATAACACTTTAATGCTAATTTATTTGATTTGAATATTAACCATCCATGAGTCTGAAACACTTTCATGTGGAACTATTTCTCTGCATTATGTAAACTTATTATTTAAGCATCAAGTTTAGTTTCACACATTTTGTATCATTTTTCATTGAAAATAATTTTGTTCCTATTGCAGTGTCCAGAGGAAGCAAAGAATAAAAAGAGCAGTAATGATAAGGATAACTGCTGTGGAATACAGTTTATACAAAGAGAATTAGTTTACAATAACTGTGGATTTGTGGCATCTAATCTGGAGGATCCTGCAGAATTCGCCCATTTTGTGTTCGCTAAAATATCTGAACAAAGATTTGATGCTTACAAGACCTCTAAAGCCATTCGAGTCATGCCAGTAGAAGCAGTTTGTGAAGCTAAAGCTAGGGCTGTGGAAGCAGCAATACTTCCTTCCGTTTTAAAAAAGCTTGGACAAACTCAGGACGCTTTAAGATTTTCCCTTATTTTTCGGGGGCATAGTACTGTAAACAGTCTACCACAACCGGAAGCTAAAGCAGTAATCCGAAATTGCATCTGGTCTGTGAATCCAAACTGCGTTCAATGCATCAAATATCAAGACTATGCTGTTCTTATGCATATGTTGCCCCCAGTCTTCCTTGTTGGGGTCTGTAAAGATTTTCAAAGATTAGGTGGTTACAACACTTGGACAGCCCGCCAAGGACCAGACCTGACTGATTTGGGAGAGGATAGTGAAGATGAAATCAGTGATGACCCAGAGCTAGAGGAAGATGATGAGAAAAAAAGAAAGCTTAGAATCAAAAGAAAGCGGCGTGCAGAGAAGGCCGGACTAAAGACTCTTGAAAGTTCTTTGAAAAAGTCAACAGAAAAGACTGAGCAGGAAGAGGAGCACAATGATGATGATCATGATGAAGATGACCAAGATCATTACGAGGAACATATTGATGGTAATTTGAAAGAAGAAAATTGGGACGAGCCACAAGACAATGATCATTCCCAACACTAAATGATATCTTAGAATATTTTGAAAACATTTGTGTAAGATATGCCTACCTTTCTTTGACAAACTTTTGTTTAATGTTTCCATCATAGTATGTTTAAAATGTTAGCATGATATTCACAGCTAACATTGAAATACAAATGAATTTGTGAACTTGATGGTGTGACAAGGTTGAACTGAAAATGAGTTGTTTATTTTAATTGAATGAATTCACACATTACTGCAAGAGAGCACAATAGTTAACTCAGACTTGAACTTAGGCCACCCACTTACATCACTTTAGTAACAAGTTCATTTACATTGGTTAGTCATGGGTTCATGTCCTACAAATGGTTCTAAGTGTGTTAGTTGTTTTCTGAAAATCTGAATGCAGTGAGGTTTCTCATCTATTTTGTTTTTGGTACGGGTACCTGTAGATAGTTTAGTGTCTTTGTAGCATAAATGAATAATAGTGGCAAAGAATTTAATTATAAATAAAGTACAACATCAGTACTTTTACTTATTCTATTTAAAAAAATGGTTACTATCCCAACATACTCTATTTAATGCTGATTTTTAAATAATTTCATTAAAGTGATTGTAAAGGGATTTATCACCACAAACTCTTTAACTGGTAGCAAGTGTTTTTGTATTGTCTAAATTAATTAATGGTATACATACCTTTTGTTTTTCCTATCATTCATTTCATTTTGAAATCTTTTGTTCATTACATTGAAACTGTTTTGTCATTTTAGTTTTGTTTTGTAAGGAAATAAACAAATAAAATGAATATTTAAAATATAAATAAATACACAAGAGTAGTTTTTTTTTCACATTTGTATATTAGTTGTGTTCATTTTGTTTACAGACCAATGACTTGAAAAGAAAAAGACAGAAAAAATGAAATGATAACAATACATACATAGAACAAAAGCTGGATTTTTGGGAGTGACCAAGAAGCTTTCAATGTTTACACAAGAAAATACATGAACTTTAATGACTACATTTAAGCACAACAAATGATATCAGAAAAGTCTTGTCAGGTTAATAAAGATATTGCACAACAGTGATGCATGTATTTGACACCACTTATATAGTACATAATGGATTTTGTCCCTCATTGCAGATCCTTCAAGTGCTTGATGGTCAAGAACAAAGTTGACTAAAATGGAATTTTTTTTCTCTAGGCATGTCTCTGAACAAATATAGAGAAGGAACATGCTGGATAAATAATAGCAATCTCTCCACAAGTCTGGCATCTGGATAAAATGTACAGCGCAATAGTTAAGGCACACAGGCCAGCAAATTATTTCATAGGTGACATACAGCTGTACTTCATACAATACAAAACAAAAATATAAACATAACTAAGGAATAAATATTTTTGCTTTGACATGTGCACTCTATAGGAATATAGATCTAGAATTTCACTAATCATTGGACTGTTCACAGTTGACCATTTTATAAAATTTTCCACAGTAGACCATAAATTATAATTTAATGTTAACTAATTTCTAATGCAAAGTTGTCAAAATTTTAAGTTACAATATAAAATGAACAACTACAATGTGAAAAAAACATGAGCACCACTTTAGAAAATGTATTTCAAGCATTTGAGACAGAGTCAAACTACAACACATATTCTTTAAGTACGAGTAAGAGTGACAATGGGGTTGATATCTTTGACAATGTTGTTGTTGAGACTATCTTACTCCAGCCAGACCATATTGCAGCACTGCCAAATACTGTTACAAAACTTGTTAAGTGGGGAGTGCAAAAGTTCACATAAAACATCATACAAAACAAAGTTTTACTTTACAAAAAAACAATTTTTAAAAAATCAAATTCTAATTGGTACTCTAAGGAAAGTAGATTGACAAACTATCACCAGAGCTATTATTATTATTACCAAATGATAACAAAACTATCATCATCATCAAAATTCTGTCTACTGATTGATTGAAACTTGCTGAGATTTGAATGTCTCCAAATAGACGAATTTGGTCAAAATCACAACCAACAAAGAAATATAAATTAATGAGTAACATAAAAAAAAATATCTGAATCATTTTTTTTTTCTTTTTGACTATCATACACACAATATTATAAACAAACTGAAATACTTAGTATTAGATTTGTCTTTGCACAAGATAACTTGTCTCCTTTCATACAGCTAATTCTTTCATACAGCCTTTTATAATTATTTTCTATTATACAGCTTCTACTTTTCATGATTTCTACTGTACCAATAAATATACCGGTAATTCACACAACACAGTATTTAGAAACTTTTTTATCTCACATAATGGAAATGTTCTGAAATTAAGTTAATCATAGTTTTTATTTTCTAAATACATTTTCCTTCGATAGCTTCAGTTTAAGTAAAAAAAAAATTTTAAATAAAGAAAGTAATTGAAAGCAATATAAAGAAATGAATGGACCTTGATAAAAGGAGAGAATGAAGCAAAATCAAAGAGAGAATGTGCTATGAATGCCAACTAGACATCTTTTGTGTTTGTTGTGAAGTTTGAAGTTTTGAAAATCTAAATTATCATTAACATTTTGACTCAAGAAAGCTTCCCCACTGGAAAAGTTAATTTAGCTGTGATACAGCACAAGCTGATGTCAAGTAGATTTTTAAAATCAGCTTTTGATGTGTTTTTTTTTTTTTCAAAGTTAAGTAGAAACATTTCATTTATTGTCGTATTAATTATACTTAGTGCAGATAACCTACGCTCATGTCAGAGCACTAAAAAGTGCATAGAAAATTAAGATTTAAGTTTAATACAAATATAAACATAATTTGCCATCACATTCTTTAAACCAAAAAGTACAGCCTCTAATATGTCTCTAATTTAGAACAGCTCAGTTTAACACTTAAAAACATCCATATCCCACACAATAAAACATTTCAAACTAGTAGTATATCCCATACTATATATATATAAAATTTTAAACTTGTATATCCCATACAATATATAACTTATAAAACATGTATACATTCCATACATGTAACTTTTCAAACATGTATATCCCATACTATATATAAACTTACAAACATCCAATTTAGTATGGCATGCATGGAGAAAAATAATTTCAAAGGCCCTGTGATGTGGAGATGTCTGAAACTAGTTTAAATGCTAGATATTAAATCATCTGAAAGTCTGTGTGTTATAATTGAGATTCGTGGTATCAGCAAGGACTAGTCTGTAATTTTTAGGAACACTAGTAATGTTGACCAGTGCGGAAAAAAAAAAAAAGAAAATTAATCTCAATCAAAAAAATCTTGACATATTTTGTTGTCATTGATTGGTGCATTTATCCCAACCATGTACTGTAGGTTTTTCATTTTAAAATGTTCATCAGCTGGAATTGATCCTTAACTTTAATGAGATAGATTGCAATGATTAGTTGAGCTTTGGGTTAAACCAACATAATGTAATACAGGTTCAGCAAGTGCTTCGGGAGGAGGGGGGGGGGGGTCACTAACAATGAGAAGTACAGCTGAAAAAACCTAAGATATTGAATCAATGAACCTGGCAGATCACACCACTCAATGATAGGTGTAATAAAAACCTATTTACTTTCATAAATTTTGGCTTAAATAAAAAATGACAATACATCTTTCTTCCCAAAATATTTCAGTATATAATATCAAGACAAGAACTTTGCTAGAGGTAATTCATCTTTAAGTATTAAGTCAGAAGCTTATTAGACTAACATAGATGTACAAATAGAGTTTAATTGTAACTATGCCTTTAAACTTGTTATACATTACACACAAAAATAAAATCTACAAGAACCTTTTATGCAATAATATGTATACCATCACAGAGTAAAATATATTTCAATTTAAAAGCTTTAACACTTAACAAACAAACAAATAATAAAAATGAAAAAAAAAAACTAGTTATAAATTAACCATTTAATGTTTCTGATATTTCAAATACCAAAATTTTTGTTTTTAAAAAAAGGAGGTTTTGCGAAGAAAACATCTGAAGTAAAATATATATAAAAACTATATATTGTCACTTATGTTATTCACAAAGAAACTTTAAAACAGTTAGTGAAACAAAATCACACTGACGAGTTGGAAGTGAAATGTTTATCTTCTTTAATATACTGACTGTTGCTGGGGGTCACAATGTATATAGTTTGTTCAACCAAATGTCTCAATTGAAACTCTTGACATAATACATCACCAAAGAACTATCAAGTTAAATTTATTACATCTAAGAGGATTTGGGTTACAACAACACAATAACAAATACACAACAATTACATAAAAACTTGTCAACTTTTTTTTTTTTAAAAAGATATGTCAGTTTGACTAAAAGAAAGAATGTTTCCCCTCAAATTTTTATAAGCAAGCAGAAAAACCTCCAGACATCAATCACTTGTCCTGTGATGTACAATATAAGTGAAAAAAAAAAAAAACTTGACTTCAATCTGTTATTAAGTAAAACAGAACCTTGCTGGTTTTTAAATGCAATAAAAGTAATTAACAAGAATAAATATTTAAATAACCAGAAAGAAAGAAAAAAAAATACATATCTCTAAATTAATTATAATGATCATGGTTTCAATTTGTGAATTTGTTGATATCAGTGTCAAGTAATTTAAATGTTCTTTTCATTTTTTTTTTAAATTTTCAATAATCTGTCAGAAATATTATTTAGAAAATAGGATGTTAGCAAAAACTGTTAATGTTGTCTGGAAATACAATATGTAGTCTAAAAGTTTCAATCTGCAGTCACATTCTGGTTGTGCCTATCATTTTCAAATTCTACAAAGTCATCCAATAGGCTGGGCCAGGCTTCTGTATCATCATAGCTGCTTAAGTCCTCCCCGACCTGTTCTGTGAAATTAAGAAACATGTCCCATGTGTCTTTTGGAATACCCCTGATACTGGTGTGCTTCTCCAAGAACTCTAACCACCGCTGGAGGACCAGAGGCTCATTTTGAGAAAACACAAGCTTCCACAGACTAATTGCCATATCTGTGGGCAACGTTCGCTGACCTGAGGCACTATCTAATCCGAATTTGTAGGTCCAACGATAAAGATCCTTAAATGCTTGCTTATCACGCACTTCTACAAGAAGTTCTGGAAATTTGCTTTGAATGCCCCTAAGTGAATCGACTTTCAAGGCTTTACAACCCTGAACAAACTCTGAACGTTTAAACTCACACATAGTTTCAGCCCCAAATTTCCAAGCAAGCACAAGAACAATAAACTCTTCTGGTTTGACTTCAAGGTCCATACACAGCCTTTCAATACCATCCGCTAGAATGCAATCTTCATTTTTATCTTTATAGTTGTCAAAAAGTGACAAGATTTTATTCTCAAAGACCTGATTAGACATGAGTGACAATCGCTTGGTCTCAACACCAACACCCTGCTTTTTTATAGGAGGTAGTTTGGGATAGGGTGTAAACATTTTCCACTCTGAGTTGGGTGTAGTGACTGGAGGATTGGGCTCAGCGCAGTTCTCTTTGCTGTCACTCACTGGTATGCCAGCTAGGTACTGAGTGCGTGAGTGATTAGGATGGCCAGTGTCACCTATACTGCTCACTGGACTGTTCAGCCCCTGCTTCTCACAACACGGAGATAAGCACTGACCCATTGACATCAAGCTGGTCCCCCTTACTAGCACATCCTAGCAACCTAGAAGAAAAAATGGGAGTCAATTTTTTGTGTGTATAATTTGCAAACAAAGTACATCATTTTTTAAATATTAAAAAGACTTTTATATAATAGTATTATGATAGGGCAGTAATAAAAGGAAAGGGAGATAAGTTTTATTTAGCAACATTTACACATAATGTTTCATTAGTTATCAAAAGCATTCTATTTTAAAAAAATTATCTACTATATAAAATTCTTGGTACTGATCACTCATAATCACTAATTCTCCCACTGGCCGTGGGCAATAAAATATGAAAATTTAACCTATTCTTACTTAACTGAAACTTAGAACAATTTTCAAGATAGAAACTGCAGCTGTTAAATTTACAACATTTTTTTTTTTTTCGCAATTACCAATAACAACGTATTTGACAGCTCAAATTTTAATGTCATAAAAGTAAAGCAAAGAAAAGTTCCCTTTCAGACCTTGCGATCTATAGAGCAGATGATGTAGAGGTCATTTGTTTCTGTGGCTCATGGTTAACAAAGGTGTCATGTGGCCAGCATAACAACAAATCGCCATTGCTTTTCCCCAACTGACATAAGGTACCAGTAAGAGCTGGGTGGACTCAGAGACACCAATAAGATCCCGAAATTAAAAATCTCAGTCTTCACCTGGATTCAAACTTGGGACCCCTTGGTTCGGAGTTTGAATTTGTGTTTAGGCACATCGGCACAATTTAGGCCTTGGTTCGGAAGTCAAGCACTTTAACGGTCAGCCACACACTGACAAGTAGACTGTCTTAAGTACAAAACAATATTTCCTTTCACTTAAGCACCTATGTACACTTTCTTGGTGTGTAACTTTCTTTCAATTTAAAGATTGTAGTTAATAATAATGTGTAGATCAATTTTGAAATGACTAGATCTAGAGCTTCAAGCATGACTCTATTCTAAGGTAAAAATTCAAAATCCTAAAAAAAAGTGTCACAGTCAATATAAGAGCCTATTAAAAGGGTGAGTGAATTTTTTTTTTTTGAGGGGTTTCTGAAAATGGGTTATTGTAAATAAAATGCCTATCTAGATCTATGACTGACAAAATAAACAAAATATGTAAAGAGTATTCAGCCCAAAAAAATATAATATTTTAACCATAGTGTAGCACAGGTATCATAATTTTGTTATTTCCCTATGGTGTTAAACCAAGTGTGACGTGAATAGGTAAAAAGAAGGAATATTGCTGCATGTGGGTACATATGAAGGCAAATGATGGGATCCATTTAAGTTACCCAGCTGTACTGTGGCAAGTTTATTATAGCCTAATATAGCATGTTCATATTTATTTACATTCTGACTTCATGTAAGAGATACAACAAGTTACAATACAAAAAGATTTTTTTTTAAAAGGGGAGGGGGAGAGAAATGGACACAGTAGTGTATACGTATGAAAAAAATGTAATGGAGTGGGGTGGGGGACAACGGAGAAATAAATGCATGTGGTGAAATTTTGAATACATTTTTTTGTGTGTTAAGTCTTGAGGATATTTTCATATATAATTTATTCATCGACCATGTTCAATTATATCATGGACAAGGTGTGAGTTCAGTCTCAAATTGATCAGTAAGACTTGTGAAACCACGCAACATATTTTTTTACACTATTTTATTACTATTTTGCCACAATTCACTAATGTGCTACACAATTTTAAAAGACAAAGGCAATTTAAAGAAATAGGCTACTATAGCAAAAAATATGCTAATACAATTAACAAACACAATGACAGACACAACCCTGCTCTCCCTCTCTCTTATTCTGTCCCTCCTTGGCACCCTATAGATCAACCAGGTAGGTACTAAGCCTAAGCATTGTATCCTCAACACACCTTTAACATAATGTCTTTAACAATTAAAAAAAATATATATTTATTTAAATATTTTGCATTGAAAGTATTTACATTTTTATTTTTGCTGATACTTATCACAGATAAGTCCTACCATGTTGATTTTTTTCCTGCTAATAGTACATGTGTCTAGCTATATTCCTACCAATTTTCAGATCGATCTATCGTCAACATTGTACAAACTTGAAAAAAAAGAAATAACATTGACCTCAATGGGCTTTTCAGGTTTTATTTTTTTTTAATAGAAGATATTCTTTGTCATCAACAAGTGAAATTATAATCTTGTAGCAGATATTATTAGCTACAGATCTAGATACTTTTTTAAAGTGTTTTTACCTTGCAATTTAAAAAAAAAACGCATTTGAATTTTTTTCAAATGCGTTAAAAAAAATTGTTTCATGCGATTTTGATCCCACTTTTTAAATATTTTGTTATTTTCTGCCATCACAACGCCGCCATTTTGTCCCCGCCTCTCTGACATTTCTTGTAGATCTAGACCCGATAATTTGTTTATTTCATCAATATTTACATTTTAAACAAGTAAAGTTCATAAATATAAATGAAATCAGATTTGTGAGCTAGAAATTTACTACAAATACTAGATCTATTAAATTTCTTATTTAATAAGTAGATTTATCCTCTACGAAACTCAATTCCAAATTTTAACTTTTTGAGCGAGGGGTGTGTCTCGCTTGCTTAGCGATCGAGACGTTCTCATCACACTTTTTCCATGTCAACCTATGTTAAGCCAAAACGACACAAAAAAAATCATAACTTTCTAACTATTAAACATACAGTCATAATTTTTACATCGATGGACAGTTCTAATAAAGTACTTTAATGATTTACTAAGCAAAATTTTTTTTGTTCACCTCCCTATATACTAGAGACTAGCTAGAAAGGCTAGATCTATGTCTATTCAATATAATACAGTGAGAGTATACTATTAATTATAAAATACAGTTTATACACTATAATAGTATAATACAGGTTTCCAACTTGAAGTTAAGAGTCTAGTTTAGTAGTTAATTTTACTAGTTAAACTAGTCTAGTAAGTAGATCTATTCTACTCTACACTACTAGTATTAACTTAGTACTATTAGTATTAGTAACTAGTTTTAGTTACCAACCCCTTCAAAACCGTTCCAATTAATTTCTTTACAATTAGATGCATCACGAGGAATGGTAGAAGGCTGCCATTTGTTATTTAATTAGTTTCCTTCAGCTCTATTTTCATGTCATTTCATAGAGGCTGAGGATTCAGTTAATCTAATTCTAAAATAGTTTAGCAGCTTAATACAGAAACAACAAAGGCGTCAACTGCTGTGATATAAAAGATAGCTTCCTGTTTGTGATATGACGTCAGAACGTCAGAGTAAAAAATGTAGAGCTATGAGCAACATTTTCGCATACAACCCACAACCTTTTATTTTTATTTTATTATTATTATTTTTTTTAGATAGAAAAAACACCAATACAACACTAATTTCTTCAATAAATGATGTTGCTATTTAAAAAAAAAATTTTAATAGTCCTAATTACAAACCCGTATTGCATTAAAGTTATTAAATATATTTTTCATAATTTAATATAGATTAGGTTTGTGAAGTAGGAAAAGCATGGGAGACTTACCTGTAGGTAATTCATACGTTCAATCATTAATTCTTATGGCTATGGCATCCCTGTAAAAAAACATAACAAACAAAGAAAAAAAACACCAAGGTTACAAGACAGTTTGTGTTGAAACACAAACTCGAAATCGGCCACCGAAGTGGTCCACCCAGGCAGGAAAAAAGGCAGGTTTCAATATTGTTAGAGAAAATATCATAATGAAATTCTATGAAAGGCTAATGACAGAGAAGAATGGAGAAAGAAGGTTGACTGATCCTGTGTGGGGCCTCAAAGGTCCAGCAGACCAAGGGATAGGTGAAAGTGAATGCTAAGCCTAACTGATGTCTTATAATGAATATCTAATTGATCTAATTGTTTTGTAAAGGGTCAATCTCTTATTCCTCAAGAAAAAACATTTCCGTAAAAAAAAATCCTTTAGTTTTGTGTTTTAGGGTGTTATGGCTGCTCTGCAGTTCACGCGATAATATGAAAAACTACTTATTAATTGTTGTTTTAAGTTATGTCCAACTTATTTCCAGAGTAAATAGATTTTTTCTCTTTAAAAAATAGTTAAAATTTTCTTTGTAAATGTAGTAGTTAGTATGACAGAACTTTCATATCTTATGTTGCCATTGCATAACAATTAAAAATTTTGTTAATCTTTTTCCTAAATGTGTTAAAAATATGATAGATTGTAATCTCCCTAAACAAAAAGCCTCCAGTGTTTGTTACTATTAATAGTGAATAGTTGTAAAAGTGGTGTATACTATTTTTATGAAAAAAAACAACTGCTTGCATAATTGATTTTTAAAAAAAAGTTTTTTTCGCTTTCAGAAAAGAAAAAAAGTAGACGTTACATCAGAACTTTGAATGATCTAAAATATCATGATATCCGATTTTTATGTTCTCTTCTAGTTTCTGAGATCTAAATGGGATGGACGGGCAGACAGGCCACACAAAACTAATAGCGTCTTTTCACCTTTCGGGGGCAGCTAAAAAACGATAAAGAGGTTGTTCTAACCCCCCCCCCCTGGCTACGCCCATGGAATTTAGCTTTACCTGTGTCCATGATGGCCTTAAGAAGATAAACTTAAAATATTATCTCATCATTTGCCTGTTCTCCTTAAATTCGTCTATTTGCCATCCTCACAGTCATTTGCTGCTTTATTCACTTGAAAATCTTGTCTTTTTACAAAGATTATATCAACTCACTCCGTCTATGTTAAATTGTCAGGTCCTAAAGTTGACTTGTTTGAAGAGAACTTAAAAGGTGTGTGGTAAGTTCGAAAAAAAAAACCTGTGGGAAAACAATGTTGTAGATGAAATTGTATAATGCAGTAAAGCCACTGTTTATACCATTTGGTGCTGGATTTACGAGCATTGGCCCAAATGCCCATAGTCCATAGTATGTTTTGATTATAATGAGTATGATACTACCGTTTTTAGCGGCCCCCGAAGTTACCCATAAACCATATTTTTAACACTTTTATTCAAGAGGTTTTTAGATTATTTTTCAAAAAACATTTTTTTTATTTGTATTGCTAAATTAAATAAGTTCTGTTATACTAACTAGTACATTTTCACACAAAAATGTTTATTCTTTTTTATGATATTATCGACTGAACTGCAGCTTTGCGCTTATACAACGGAACACTTAGGCCTACATAAAGTCTAAAGGATTTTTTTTTACGGAAATGTTTTTTCTTGAGGAATAAGAGATTGACCCTTTACAAAACAATTAGATCAATTAGATATTCATTATAAGACATCAGTTAGGCTTAGCATTCACTTTCACCTATCCCTTGGTCTGATGGACCGCTGGGGCACCACACAAGATCTGTCAACCTTCTTTCTCTATTCTTCTCTGACATTAGCCTTTCATAGAATTTCGTTCTGATGTTCTTTCTGAAAATATTGATACCTGCCTTTTTACTTGCCTGGTTGGACCACTTCGGGGGCCAATTTTGAGTTTGTGTTTCACACAAACTGTCTTTGTAACCTTGTTTTTTTTTTAAATTCAGAATTAAGATTTATTTGATTTGCATTGAACATACATGCATGAAACATAATACAGAAGACAACCAAAAACAATATGATGAACATTTCCGAGAGCGCAGTTACCCTGACTGAATGTTTTAGGGCGAACGAGGCCAACTTCACATGGGACAAATGTTATTGATCACATTTGAGCTGAGCTATCCAGGAAAACTAGTGACTTGGCAGAATTTAAGTCATTGGTTAATATGCTTGACTGAATTCATGACGCGTAGGACGTAATCATCTTCTTTTTTTGAAATAACGTCCGTATTATATAAGATAAGATATATATTAAGTCATTCTGTTGTTTATCACTGACAGAAAGGTTTTGAATCACGTCTATAAATCATTTCGTTGTTTACCACAAACACTAACGCTATTTCACGCTAGTAGCTTTCTCACTTGACTGGACCAGATTGGAAAACATGGGGGCGGGGGACACAGGGGGAAGAAAGAAAGGGATACCTGTGTGAATTTTACCTTAATCTCTTTTCAAAAGAATTTATAAAACAAAATAGGGGGATCAACCTTAATTCGAACTCATGGCTCAAGCCGACATACTAACCACTCTGCTATTGATGTGCTCATGAAAAAAAAGAGTGTATAGTTAAATATTATTCGTTTCTACCTTACTTTAAAGCGGCGACCTATAAAGGTGAATAATTCAGCTAATACTACCACTTCTATCAAGTACAATTTCTTTTCCTTATTCGATATAACAAAAAAATATTATAATTTATAACCAATAGTTAATTAACGAGTTATGTTCTCTGATAAAATGAATTACGCATACGGTACCAAGAGTTGCAATGGCATGTAGGTCAATACGAGGAAAGCGCAAACAGGGACGTCCTCATATAACTTGGCGCCACACTTTCATGCAGGACCTCAGAGCAGTGGAAACCAGGTGGGAAGAGGCTTCAGATATTGCCAGCGACGGATCTTTGTGGACACAGCTTGCCGCCCAATGCGCCGAACGGCGTGGGAGGATCTAAGTGTAAGTTAATTAACTAATTGTTTTTTTTTATTAATTGTTGTGTTGTCAGGTAAAAGAAATAATTCTGCAAAATTTCAGCTTGATCCGAGATTGGGTGTTGGAGAAATAGTGTACAAAATTTTAACAGAGTTGAAATAAGATTTGTAAAAAGGAAATTACTATGATAAATATTTTGCAATGGATTTATTTTTGTTGAAACGAACCAGTTGCTGCTGCTTGGTGGAGTTGTCATGTCGGAGGAGTCTAAAGTTCGAGTTCTGGTCAGGACAGTATACTATTTCGCTATTAAGACTAATGTACCAACTGCTGACATCAATTGGTTCAGCGCTTAGCTTCACATTTGTATTTTCCTGTACATTTGAGCTGGATACCAAAACAATTTCGGTAAAGCACTAATTACCTAACAAAAACACTCAAGTAAAAAAAAAAGTAAATAAAAGCAAGTCACGATGTCAATAAAACACAAAGTCCTGAGAATTGGAGCAAAGCTTTATTGAAAATATAAGGCTAGTGTAAGGTTTTGATAAGGGCGAGCATCACACGGCATTCAAACTGCAAGGCATCAAACAATCATTCTTCAAACAGTATAGAACACAATCATCCAAAATGGCACAGCCTTCAACAATCATTCAAAACCATAAAGCGTCATCATGCACTCCTTCAGACAGCAGTGTGCCCAACATGTAGGCCGGCAGGTGTGCCCAACATGTAGGCCTGCAGGTGTGCCCAACATGTAGGCCTGCAGGTGTGCCCAACATGAAGCCTGCAGGTGTGCCCAACATGTAGCCTGCAGGTTTGCCCAACATGTAGGCCTGCAGGTGTGTCCAACATGGAGGCCTGCATGTGTGTCAGGAACATCTTGTGTGAGGGTGATTCCTGACCACCAGCAAGATGTCACAGTACAACTGCACTCTGGGATGAAATGCTATTGACATACATTTGAAAGTTTGCTCAGACCAACACATTTAGCAAGCCAGAACATGATATGGAGACTGGACATAAATGGTTTGATTGGATGAGTATAGATCTAGTAATACATAAAGAGAGGTTTGATTAATGAATGATTACAAAATACATGAAATAAATACTATTATGAAAGGCAACACAAATCTACTCTCTAGTTGAAAGAATTGAAGTTAATTATCTCTGTTCAATGATACCCTCTCATTGAAAACAATCACTTGAAGTTCAGACTAAATAAAAGACAACAAATCTTGAGTTAAAATGTCTAATAAATGCTAAGCAAGGCCTAATAGATGTGCCAAATGTAAATTAAAAATAGCAAATAAACTAAATGGCTAAACCAAATAGAAATCAATGAAAAGAAAGGTAAAGTCTATAGCTAAATAAATAAATCAAAGGATATAGTAATACTCGCTCCCCACCAGTGGCGAGCACACCAGTTGAATGTGTGTTTTCAATGTTTCCATTAAACTATTATAACATATACACAAGTATTGTATGGTACATTGTAATTAAGACAGAGTAAAGAGTCAACTATATACAAGAGTTGATACAGACACAAGTTTTGAGCTTGAAGTACACCAGGTTCATTTTCTTGCAGCATAAAATATTACTTGAAAAAAAAAAATGCATATTTTGAGTGTGAACAATAAAAAAAAAAAAATCACTCCTTAAATTTGTGTGTTGTTAGAAAGTGCAGTTTATATTAAGTTTTGAACAAGAAACAACAGAATATGAAAGAATGTTAGATAAAAGAAAATAGCCTTTATAAAATTTACTTTTCAACAGTGTCAAAATCTCAATCTGTTCAATGTTCATGTACATAGATCAAATAAACAAAAAGATCAGTTTCAAAGTATTTGACAAGACATGACCCAAATGTAGAAACCTATCCCAAGCTAAAAACAAACTAAATAGACAGACTGGTGAAGACAAATGGGCTACAACTTGTATCAGACTTTTTTGTTTTGTTTATGATGTGTCAGATAGCCACTATTTTTTTTTTAAATGCCAGTTGCTAATTGTATCCATGTCACATGGTGGTATCTTGAAATATCTTGAAGCATTATTATTAATAATTAAAACTGTGTGTTGAATATATTAACAATCTATGAGAAAAAAGTATCAACTAAGATGTGCATTAGAAATAAATTACATCAATCCCCACAAAAAATGTTTTTTTTTTCTTTTATTGGCAGATGACATTTTCTAAAAACAAATTAAAAATTTAGTAACTTCTGTGAGACAGGCGGGCATCACCTACTGTTGACAAGCATCCTTAATCAAAGAGATAATCTTCTCTTCTAAACTTGTAAGTTTAGAACATAGCCAATCATTTGATATTTAAGACCTCAATATGGATTTAGTCCATTTATTAGGTGAAGCTGACATACTAGTCTATCACATACAAAAAAAAACAAACAAAAAAAACCTAACAGAAATTTAACCAAGATAGATATTTTATAAAACTATTATACTATTGATCAGTTTTTGACATCAGTATTTAATGTGTTCATATTTGTTAGTGAAAATAATTTATGGTAAACAATTTATAAAATCTTTATAAAAACTACCCCAGCAACTAGTTGGTTCTATACAAACTCAGATGTATGTCAATGTAATAAACATGATGTGAATAGAGATGAGACTGAACACTCCTAACATCAGTTGGTATTAAATTAATGACAGAATAAAAATGATTTTCAATGACAAAGCAATGTCCAGTGGGATGAAATACTGTTAAGAATGTCATCAATGATGCTAATTAGGTCAACACATCTCACTAATGTCACAATCTAAGACTAGAAAGAGATTAGTGTTCCAACACTTGACAAAAAATAAAAACCAACCAAAAAGGAACACGCACACACACCAGAGTGTTAACACAGCAAGCTGTTAACTCTACAAGGGAGTCCAACAGGAACTAGAAGATTACATGAACAAGCCAAACTGAGGTCTTATAGAACAGTGAGTAAGGTGATGGAGGAAGAGCTAGGAATGAAAATCAATCGGCCTATACATTGAGTTGAAATTTAACAAAAAAAAATAAAAAAATTGGATACTTTCCATTCAGTAAATTTCATGGCAGCAAAAAAAAAAAAAAAAATAACTTAAGCCTTCTCAACACAATAAGTCCAATGTGTACTCTGATCAAATTATGGGAGAAGGCATAAAAATAAAATTTCTTAAATGTTCTAATAAATAGAATTGTGGGAATGCATTAAGTATATCAGTGTTACCAGGTACAGAAAGATTAACATTGAAACAAGACAACTGGGTCCTAGTCCAATATATGGGTGTTTGCTTCTACTAATGAATTGCTTCCAAAAAGATAATGACTACTCATGCAAACCTCTTGCAGGAGGTGACTGCACCAAGAGTGGAACTTACAACATTGTTACTTAACTGACATGATGACTTTCTAGCAAAGCAACCATGTACATCATGTCCCAACAAAAGTGTACATGCACTATGTCTTCATAGCCAGAAATCCCCATGTACCTGTTTGTTTTTCATTTCACTATCAATCTTTCTGTGACGGCACACAATAAATTAAATTTTCTATTATGTTGCCACTGCGCAATGCTGAGATGCAAACAAAAGTGTCCTTTGAGGTTTAGGATGCTCAAAAGAAATACAAGAATAAATATTGTGGAGGAAAAGACAGGCTGGTTTGTTACAGTTCATTAAATTAAACCTACAGGTGATCAAGGAAAAAAAGAACTAAAATGGATCTTAAAATTCTAGGGGGCTGCTAGATCTAAAGGCAGTTCTGCAGGGGAATGTTCTTAACCATTGCCCTTCATTGTCATGGAACGACTATTAATTTAATTACCCATTGAGGTACAGAATCATTCTCTAACCATACATCACATGGGCTTGAATATTTCCTAAATAATTATATCTACTTAAACTAAATGTTACATTATTTCTGTTTAAAAACAAAAAGTTCATTAACCAGAAGTATTGAAATTCACATGAATACAAGGCTTCTACTGGGCTGGTAATTTAAACAGGGTTACTGTAAACTTAATCAGTACATAAATCTATTTTCTGTTGGTCACAAGACACAATGGTCAATGTTCTGTAAAGATTAGAGTGGAAAGAGGGAGTGATGGTTTGGGGGGGGGGGGGGTGCAAACAAAACAAAAACAAAAGTTCACTAAGTACTTAGCAAACAGCCCTGTAAATTTGGTCATAGTTTTTGGGTGGTCCCTGTTGTTTCCACATTCACAAAGTCTCAAAGCCTCTGGTGTTAAGCAACAGTTTTCAGATCAGGGCTTGTGGATGTCACATATATCTTTGAAATCATCACAAGACAAGTGCTTGTCCAAATAACAATTGTGTTTTTATTAGAGTTCATTGTTTTGGAAATTGGTTAAACTTTAGAGGATGGCCCTTAGCAGAGAAAACTGGAATGCATAGTTTAAGATAGAAAAAAAATGACAAGAAATCTGCAGAATAAGTTAAACAGACTATACTGATGAATAAGATTAGATATTATATAAAATTAAGGACAAATGACTAATATATTAATAAGGAACTGGAACAGAAAAAACTCCACCAAATTGAATATAATGATACCAATAAAGAGGGATTAGTGGACCCAAATAAAGGCACATCAAGCCCATGCAAAGTGGAACAAATGATTAAGAGTGTAGATAAATAGTTTTCTAGTTCTATATACAGTTCAAACACAAGCTTATTATACAGCAAGTCCAGCAACACACACATTACATACAACAGACACATCTTTTTTATCAGTCTTTCATTATTCTTCTTGTAGTTAAAAAATACAAACAAATTCTAGCGCAATTCTCATATATTCTAGCACAACATTTAGATATTTTAGCACACTAGGTATCATAACGTAATATCCACATAGATCAAAAGACTTGAAAGTCTCATTTGTCTTTGTTAATTGTTTTAGGTAGGATACAATTGAAGAATAAAGCAAAAGGGTATAAACAATCTGATTTTATAAAAAAATTAACATTGTAAAAAATAAATCAATTGGCAAAACGCACTCTGAATTCATTATGAATGTTTCCAATGGATCAAGAGCAAGCTCTTTCCTTGTTAATTCAGACTTTGACAAGTAAAGGATAGGCTAAATGTAAATCGGAAACAACTTTGTCTTCTTTCCCACAATGGGGTCACCAACAGTTTGGCTTGAACAAAGTAAAATAGTTACTGATAGGGAAGTGACCCTCTTGTCATGATCTATAGTAGAATGTTCAGGCCTAGACAGTCTTCACCACATACTTTCTATAAGCCTCAACATAAAAAATCCAAATCTCAAAACAAAGTGAAATGCTCAGTAGACTAGGAAAATATAGATAATTAAGAAAAATAAACAACTACTTTATGAACAGAAAAAACAAATGGAACAATTCTTAATGTTACAACGTTTTCACACAACACACCTAACCAGTAGAAGACAACTGTTTCATTACATTTGCACCTTTCTATAGATCAGTTGGAAAAAAATATTAAATATATATAGGTATCCTCTCTTAACTAATCTGTAGAATTAACATTAAATCTATTTTTTTTGGTGTTTAAAAAAATGTAGTCAATAAAAAATATATATATAATTGTTACTCTTTGCAACAAATATCAATCTAGTGATCTAGGGCCCTTCTTGCCTAACTATCAAGTAGTCACAGCCATCTCTATGGGTAAAGATTATGCTAACTTGAGTAGAATGCAAACATCTTCAGTATAATACTGTCAACAACAATATAGATTTAAGAATAACAGAGCAAGGTACACCTTTCACTCTTTGGTCAATATTGGTCAAACAACAGTCTAATCGCAAAGTTAACAATTACATTGTGTTTTTTTTATCTTCCCATAATAATTATCATAGATTATTTTGTTTAAAGTATGAAAACAAGCCATAAATGACAACAAAATATAAATACTTTTTTTCTGTTGCTATGTTAATATGTGAAGATGAATAACTTAATAAGTAGTTTGAATGGATATGACACATTTGAAAAAAAAAAATGTTTTTAAGCCTATATACTCATGATGTAATCTCTATGCACACAATAGATTGAATGACAATGTACATACAAGTCAAAACAAAATAATCTTAATTTATATAAAACTATGTCTTTGTCTACCTGGTGAACTAAATCAAACACATGTATGATATGAGGTACCAAATCAATCTCATAGATGTTCTAATTATCACTTCATTGTAAAGAAAAAAACACAACAATTTTAATTGAATACATCTGAAAACTTTATAGACTCTTTTACCAATAACAAACATCACAGCAAAGTAGGAAACATGCACACACACACACACATATTTGTACTACACACAACCTTCCACACAAAAAAAAACTGCTTTAAGCAAGTGTAATTCTATTTGAGAAGGTAATCACACACAAAAGTCTTTAAAAAAATTAAATAGTAGCAACAAGAAAACAAACATAACTGTGGCTCCCATGAGCTTTATCAAACAACAGTATTTCATTATAAGTCAGGCGTTCTGTTCAAGTTATGAGTAATAACATTAAAGATCAGCAGAACTAACAACACCAAAAAAACATAGAAATCAATTGATATTAATACACAAGAGCAAAATTTGATCCTTTTTTTTTTGTTTATTTAATACCACAGAAACTTAGGCACTTGGTCCGATTGAGGAAATCACAGACAAGATGATCAAATGGGAGGATACATGGGGTGGGCTGAACAAGCAGCACACATTAGAAAACAAAAAGAACTCATTCTGCAATGCTAGTTTCCTCATGTTGGCTCTAGGAAGGAAACATCTCAATACACACTGAGCCCCATTAGTGAAACTATGCAGATGTTAGAGACACATTCAAAGCATGCAGGGTAGACCTTGGCAAAGGCCCAAATTTAATTACAGCATTTTGTTTTAATATAAATAAATATTTCTTTGATATGTAGTCTACTATCTCCAACAAAATGTTATCAGAGGAGCGTAAGCAGTGTTTGTTTACACTATAATACATATAGAAAAGCATCAAGATTAGTGGCTGAATGAAACAGTTCACAATTAGGACATTAGTAGCCATTGTGTTGTCTTTTTTTTTCTTTTCTCAGCAATTCCATTCAGAAATGACCTTCATTTCTCTTCTTCAGCAATTCCTTTTAGATATGGCTCCTTACCTTTCTCCTAATGAATGAACACATAAACAAAGTACCTCACAAGTTAGTGCACTCAATGGCTGTAGTCTAATTTATCCCAATCATAGAGGGTGTGAAATCTGAATCGTCAAAGTTAAAGATGTCAAACACATCCTGTTGTGATCTCGGGGTCAGGATGGGGTCAGCTGTAAAGGAAACATTCGAAACTGCAGGCATAATGTGGTTGACAGGCAGACTAGCATTGGGCATGATCACATCTAGCCAGTCTGACATGTCCATTTGGCTTGATGGGTCAACTGTGTCACTTGAATCCCCACCCAGCCCAAGGACAGTTAAATCTGGTTCAGAGCCATGCCTGCTAGGTGTGTGAAGTCCATTACTATTGCCATTGGTGATCATGTCGCTGTCCAATTGAGGGTTCGATTTATATGGAGGGGAGAAATGCTCCATGCCTAGAAGGAAATTGTATCGAGAGTCTAAAGTCTCTGACCTGTAGGATGGAGAAAAATGGTCAATCAGTGCCCCTGAATTAAGATCAGTGTTGCCCTGTATATTTTCTGCAGATTTGGTCTCAAGGTTAAGGCTAGAGTCTCCAAGGTCAATATGACTGAAGCCAGGTTCTGATGACCAGTCCATATTGGAGAGGTCAGGGGAAGGCAACATCTCTCCCCAGTCTAATAGCTCCCCATTGTCTGACTGTGAGGTCAAAGAGGAGACAGGCCCCATGTCCCCATTACAAGGGGAGGTGTTGCAGTTGTCATTCAGGAAAGAGTCGTACATGCCAGTGTGGACAGAGGCCAGAGTCTGGTCCCTGGGGCTGCTGGAGTTGTGCTGATTGCTTAGTTGCTGACTGCTGAGAGGGTGCATGCTGCCAGCAGATGAGAATGGAGAGTGACATTGAGCCAGTGAGCTGTGGCTGACAGGAGATGTGCAAGTTGTCACAGACAAACTGGTGAATGAGGATGAGCTGGTAGAAACAATTGGCTGGGTAACTGTTGTGTTCAGTTTAGGTGTAGGTAGAGGTTCAGTAGCAGCACTGGGCGGTAAATCTGTGGAACATTCAAACACTTTTAGAACATCATTAAAAATATGTTTACCATACCTTCTAGATAAGTAATTACTTTATATAAATTTAAAATTACATATGGACAGGAAGATAATCTTAAGGTGAAAATTTTTTATTTTTTTTTCTTCAAAGATCTTTTACAAGAAGATTAAAAGCCAACACCTTTTAAACAATATTTTTAGTTGCAAGGAAAAAAGTTTTCTTGGTAATGATATTTACCTCCATTACGAATGAGAATCTCTAATACATCATCCATTGTCTGAGATTTAACATCAGTTTGTGTCTGCTTCAAACCCAATGGTTTATTATGAGAACCACCCACAGAAATTGTACTGTTGGATCCTAGAGTGACTTTGTTGCTGTTCATATTTTTGCCAAGAGATGGTGCCTGGAAACAATGAGATAAAACTTAAGAAAAGGATTTACATTCAAATATGAGATGGAGAGATATGATATGAGATCTTTGCCTGGTGAAAAGATTTTTGGCAGAAATCCTGTTGGAGACAATGGGATTTTTATTTAGAATCCATACTGAAGTTTCTGAGTTAACCTGTCTTTAAAAACAAAGATGGTCTTGGGGAAAGTAGATGTAGATTTCTCTAAATCTCTGAGTACTGTCAATACACTGGTTAACTTAAAATTTTTATTCTTTGACAGAAAATGGTTGGGGAGGTTAAAAAAAAACTTGTCAGCCTATATACAGCAGCCTTACAGCCTGAACCTCCAGAAGATCATTCAAGTTATTCTAAGACTCAATCCCCGAGTCTGCTTAAAGTTATTCTGACTCAATCCCCAAGTCTGCTTAAAGTTATTCCAAGACTCAATCTTCAGGTCGGCTTCAAGTTATTCCATTACTCAAACCTTAGGTCTGGTTAACATTATTCTTATATTTATACCTCAGGTCTAACTTAAGGTTATTCCAATATTCGTACCTCAGCTTTTCTCAAAGATTTTGATCCAGTGTAATTCTTCTCAATCCTAGACTATTATAAAACTTAGAGCCACTGAAGTTAACCCCCGCTTCCCCCATACCTTAAAGTATTCACAACTTAACCTATGGTTGTTTTTATAATTCAAATCCTCAAAGCCTTAAAAAAAAGCCTTCTTATGAAAATTGTATTGTTACTGGATATAGCCTAAATAAAGTAGATCTGCTTAGAAATGTAACAAGTAACAAAAGCTCTATTACTGTTTGCTGTTGTTTAATCTTGATTGCCTCATCATAGCGAGGAGGTTCCTTGAAAGGGCCATTGAAGAAAGGATTTGATGTACACCTTTGAATGGCAGTCTGCTTCTGTGCTTGTTCACTAACTAGAGGAGTTGATGGAAGTGAGGCAGTTCTGCAAAATCAAATTATTTTTTTGTTTAATGAATAATGAAATGTTTTTAAAAATCATAATAGAAGATTTCATTGTATCAGATTGGGACAGAATTGTTGCATCATGGAAAAACTGCCAATACTTTGACTAACCTTGTGATAATACCATTGGTGTGACCAGTGATCAAAGCACTAGAAACAGGATTCATCAAAAAAGGTTGAATGCTACTTATCTGTGACTTTGGTACAGTGGTGGTAGCAGGAGGACCTATATGTGAAAAGAAGACAAATTAAATAACATCACATCATAATGAGGCTATTTCCCTAGTACACACAGACTTTTTAACGAATAGTACTGGAGGACCTGCTTAATTGCATGCTGCATAATCAAATGATTGGTCAAAAGCTCCCAGCCCACATTTACTTTTCAAACAAGTGCTTTGCCTAAATGCATAACTAGATATTGTGCAACAGGCTTGAAATTTTTCCAGCTGTCATTGTCATCTCATTGATTTTTTTCAAAACAAACATACATATATACTCCTTACAATATGCTTTATATATTAGACATATCGCCTCAATTTGTCCTGTTTCAGTTTGACCAAAAAAAAAAGCATAATTACACACTTTAACTAGTATGATAGTTGTAAACACCTTAGACTATGATAGCTACAGCAGTAAAATAGTTGGTACTAATAGTTACAAACAATCCAACACAAACATTATAGAATAATAGCAAATAGATAAAAAAAACGTACCCATTGTTTGAGCAATCCCAGGCTCTGTTTTGATTGACTGAGCATTCTGCATGGGCTCTGTTTTGATTGGCTGAGTACTTGGTGAGGGCTCTGGTTTGATTGGCTGAGCATTCAGCAAACTCTGGGAATGAGCATTAAGTAGTAACTGAGCAGGCAGCTGAAGGGAGGGCAAAGTGGGGGATTTGACTGCTGTCACAGCTGACGCAGTTGAGGTAGTAATGGGCTGCAGCTGCGGAGGAAGCTTCATTTGACCAGAGCTGGTAAGATTGATATGAATGGCATACGGAAGAGAAACAGCCGGCTGACCGTTTGCACTGGTAACCATACTTATCAAATTGCTTTCACTGGTAACAGTGGAAAGACTGTTCAGATTGAGGCTATTGGATGCTGTGCTGACATTGGAGGAATTGCTAACAGTAACTGATGTCTGCTGTTGCTGTTTCTGCTGTTGCATTCCTGTTGAGATATATAAATATATTCTTAGAAAAAAAAAGGTTGTCATGATAAATACAATCAAAAAAAAAAAAATAAATAAAAAAAATTAAAATATAGTACCCATTTCAAAGAAGTCAATATTTCATTTTTTTAAATGCTCATGAAATTTTTAGAAAGACGTTCATAAAAAAAAGGAGCACTTATGTGAATTAGTACTAGCATATGGAATAAGAAATATGTCTCTTTGTCTTATACTTCTGTTGAGTATTTTAGGCAACTAACATGCAAACAAGTGATTTTGATAGTGATATATTCTATATGCATTTGATAATTCCTACAGTGAGTCTCATAAAAGAGACAATGTGTATGTATGAGGAAAAAGAATGTCAAATAGAAATAACTCTTAAATGGGCGGAAAAAGTGGTTGACAGTTTATAGATATATTATTATTATATAGATATTATTATTATATATTATTTATTTTTTCCATTTGATATTTAATCTAAACTTGGAGTTTAAGATTTATGCATAATCCTAAAAAAATACAAAGATTTGTAGATCACTTCTTTTTAACATCTTACCTGACATGATGAGTGGGGTTTGTTGGAGACTGTGACCATTTAAAAATATAGATGTAGTTGGCTGTTGCTGTTGTTGCTGCTGTTGCTGCTGCACAACACTAGCCATTGTCTGCTGGGCAGCAAGCGAATTCTGAAGCTGGACAGGCCCAGCCAACACCTGACTTATTTGCTGTGGGATTGTCAGCTGCTCTTGGCTTAGCTTGGTTAGCAAGGAATTCTACAAATAAAAAAAACAGTGACCAAAGTAGTACATAGGATAACAAAAGACTAGAGCTGTATAATATAGAATGACACTAACTATTTCATGAGTTTTCTTATGATAATTATGGTTATAAATACGGTGATAAATACATTAGCTCAGCTACTAAATCTACTAGTCCTTTAGTTTTCTGTGACCATTGTAGAGGTAAGTATACTGAGTTGATAGTCACTGAAAGTTGTATAAAATGGTATTGAGACTACACATACACAAAAAGTAGGGAACCATTGCTCCATATCTTCTGGCAATACATCAATCTCATAAATATCAAACCACAAGGTCGTATGGCAAAAAAAAACAAAAACAAAAAATAATGATCCCAAAAATATTGATTGTGTGTGTTTTTTTCTACCTCTCTTGAAATGCATCTGGACTTGTTCTCTATTTTTGTTTTTGTCACAAGAAATTGTGATGATGCTAAACAATACATGGAGGCCCACAGGTATAACAGGCTGGAGTGGAGGGCGGCAATCAGTCTCCTTCACCTAACCCACAGGTAAATTCCAGTGCTGAGAGCAATATGGGAGCACAATGTCAAGGGGAAACAAACCTTAAGACTTGTAGCATGGGAGAATTCTCTCCCTTTCCTCCTGCCTTCTCCCCCCCCCCCCCCCTGCTCAGGTTTCTGGCCAGGAATAACAAGATTTTCTCAGGCAATTAAGCCAAGAAGAAGCCAAGTTAAACTGAATAATACTTTTGGTGCAGGTAGTCAAGGAGGTGGCAGCAGCCAAGATGTTTTCTATGTTAATACTCATCTTAAGTGCAGTTTCATAATTCTTTTATTTGGTTTTTACTTGAACATCATGAGTTAAAAATAGTTCACAATACAATTTTCTTCTGGCTTTCTCTGGTCCAGAAATGTCTGTTTTAAGCATCACTAACTTTTAAAGCAGACGCATATCACTAAGGAAAATGTTGGCTGAGTTAATAATCATTTAAATTACTTTTTCATTACTTAAATAGAAATGACTTTTTTTTATTGTACCATTTAACATTTCTAAATTACAAATAAAAAATAAGTGAGGACTGCAGGTGAAGCAACATGGAGTCAGACTTTCTTAGTCAAAGAAAAATAAGTTTTTTGTTGAATTGTTCTTATCACATTGTGAAAAATATTTACATTTACAAATAATAGATTTTCATTTTTTTTTCATTTGTTTATTTCCAATAGTACAGCCAAATACAGATAAGGCAAAAAAAATCTGGGCATGAGTGTTTATTTTTTTTTGGTCTCATCTTTAATGTATAAAGAATTTTATATATATATATATATATATATATATGTATATATATATATATATATACCAGGGCACTCCTTATGCCAGTTGTTCTAAATTGGCAGTGGCCTCACAATTTACATACATTTAGCATATCACTATTAGTCATGGCTATCAGGCTTTTAAAGATGTAGGACTAAGAGGGTTAACATATTTAGTGTACCTTACGACTAACGTAACTTTAATGGAGCCACTAGTGCCTATTGCATTTGAGTTGCTGCCTATGTATGTTGTATAATAAATGTCGATATAATGATCTAAGTAATAATAATAGTTGTTATTATAAAATAATTTAGAAGAGGGGCCTAGCAAGGATCCATTAAATTGGGCCCCACAATTTGTAAGGCCGGCCATATATATACATATACACACACACTTGAATTGTAAGCAATCAAAAAACAAAATTTTACATCTATTTTTTGGTGTATCAATTTCTTTTCCCACTACACACATAGAAATAATCATTAACCAAGTGTACTATGAGTGCAGTGGTTGAAAACACAAATAGAAAAGACTCTGGGAAAATCCCAGACAGTTGAATGTGATCAGAGTGTCATGAAGCACAGCACATTCCATAGCTCACCTTTCAACAGTCCCTGCTACTCAAACAAAACACACAAAGCATACTTGTTAGTGCTTTCAGTTATGTTAAATCAAAACCCAGTGTCAGGAGTCAAAGTAACATAATCAGATGGGATACAAGTCAAACTAGAGCTCAAATGACTAAACAGTTAGTTTATGAGATTCATCATGAGACTTCAGGTCATAGTGATGAGACACACAGTAAGTACCAGGAGAGGAGGGGGTGGGAGAGAGAGGGTAAGAGAAAGGTATGAAGAGGGTTAAAAAAAAAACATTACAACCAAATGATTAATTAGTTTACCTGAGGAAAGTTGGATGGTATACGCACTTGCCACATCTGCTGTTGCTGTTGTTGCAGCTGCATTTGCTGCTGTTGTAGCTGTTGAAGCTTGAGTTTCAAATGGGACTCCTGCAGTTGCCTCTGAAGCTCTTCAATCTGCTTGGCCTGGGCTAAGACAACATGGTCATTGGTGGTCAAGGCCACAGAGTTCTGCTGTTGTAGGGCCTGCTGTTGGAGCTGTTGCTGAGCTTGTGTCTGCTGGAGTAGCTGCTGCAATGTCTGTAGCTGTTGCAGCTGCTGCAGTTGAATCAGAGAGGCTTGTGATGTCAGCTGTACAGAGCAAATATTGACAAAGAAATACATAAATGCTTCTATATCCTTTTAAAATAAGGAACACTTGATTGCAAAAACTTATAGATCATATAAATGAAATCAGCATTACTAAGTGAAACTGTACAAATATCTGAAGTGTAGCCAATGATAAGATAATATAGTTTTATTGATCCAATCAATCCAATCAGTTTGACTACAATTGACAAGATTAAGAAGTCATCAGTGCTATGACCAGCTTCACTAAAGTGTAATATAATTGTATCAAGAATGATGCAGGCAGTCTAAAGTTGTGTCAGGCATGGACTAGCTGCCCATCCTGATTTCACATAGAGCTTTAATAAACAAACAATTTTAAATGAAGTATTCAAGTGATCAGTTACACTGATATCACATACCTAAATGTAAGCTGCATATACTGAAATCACACATTAGTGACAAGTACTCTAAGGACCAACTCCATGATTTATTGTGGTTCTGTATCTAATAGCTAAGAATCAGGTACACAACGGACCATCTATCTCACACTTAATAGCTAGCTTAGTATCTAAGTAGCTAAGTGACCAACTGGCTCACATCTTTTATATAGCTTGGTAACTAAATAGATAAGAATCATGTACTTGAGGGACCAGCTCCATCACATCTTATAACTTAGTATCTAATAGCTTGGTACACAATGGACCACCTCCACCTTATCTTACAGCTTAGTATCTAACAGCCAAGCATCAGACCCACAAGAAGTCAGTAGTCTAAAATGCAATCACACAGAAAATGTAAGGTAAATAAGGAATATAGCCACCTGATATTACATACACACAATGTATGAGTGTCATAATTCCTATCACTGAGATAGAATTCTCAAATCTTGTTTATACAAATTTTAAAAATACAGATGAAATGGCAAAAACCACTTCTTTAACATGCTATATTTCTGGTAAATTAATCTATGACCTTCAATAGACAGAATAAAAACCAAGAATAACCAAGAGTAGATAATCCAAAAAGTAGTAATATTGAAATTTTATACTTTAAATCATAACAATGCAAATGTAAACTTTTTTTTAGTGGCACCCCGAAAGGGGAAAAGACGCTATTTGTTTTGTGTGGCCTGTCTGTCCGTCCGTCCTGTTTAGATCTCGTAAACTAGAAAAGATAGTGAAAATCCAACATCACAATATATTAGACCATTCAAAGTTCTGATGCAACAGCTACTTTTTCTTTTCTGAAAGCGAAAAATCAAATTTTTAAAATCACTTATGCAAGCAGTTTTTTCATAAAAATACACCACTTTTACAACTATTATAATAGTAACAAACACTTGAGGCTCTTTATTAGGAGAGATGACAATTTACCATAGTTTTAACACATTTATGCAAATGGTTGTAGATTTTTTGTCAAAAATTATTTTTGTTTATATTGGTATTGTTAAGTTATGTAAGTTCTGTTATACTAAGTACTATATTTACACTACAAAAAAAAAAAATTTTTAAAGAGAAAAAATCTTTTTTTTTTTTTTTTTTTACAGAAATGTTTTATTGTTGAGGAATAAGAGATTGGCCCTTAACAAAAAAATTAGATCAATTAGATATTCATTATAAGACATCAGTTAGGCCAGGTTCACATCTAACTTCACATTCACTTTCACCTATCTTTCGGTCTGCTTTACCGCTGCGGCATGACACGAGATCTGTTAGCCTTTTTTTCTTCATTATTTTCTGTCATATTTGTCTTTGATAGAATTTCATTCTGATAATATTGAAACCTGCCTTTTTACCTGCCTGGGTGGACCACTTTGGGGGGATATTTTCAGTTTGTGTTTCCACACAAACTGTCTTTGTAACCTTGTTATGTGGTGCTTTTTTCAAAAGAGTTGCAGATTATTCAACATAATCTCATAAGTTAGAATGCAAATCCAATGCAGGTGAAATACTACAATAAGCAAAGTATTCAAAAAAGGAAAAACATCTCTCAGGTAGGCCTACAAAAGACTTTTTAAAAAACAGAGCTTTCTTTAAGTGAAGGGAAAGCACCATTCAAATGCTGCCATAGTTTACACCATTGCAAGGTTTATCTCTCCTTGTTTATATAAAACAAAATTAATTACCACTACTTGAATTATTATTTTTTATTATTATTATTATATTATTAAATTTTTATAATGTATTCATGTGTTATCATCGACAATGAATCATTGTGAAAAGTTTCAACTTGATGTTAGAATAGGAAGTGGGAGAAATAAGTGTACAAGAGTCCACCCAAACTAAGCTTTGTAATAAAATTAAAAACTTTATTGAACAAAGTGAAAAACTAAAACAGGTTACAAAGACAGTTTGTGTGGAAACACAAACTCAAATTTGGCCCCCTGAAGTGATCCACCCAGGCAGGTAAAAAGGCAGGTATCAATATTTTCAGAAAGAACATCAGAATTAAATTCGATCAAAGACAAATGACAGCAGAATAGAGAAAGAAGGTTGACAGATCTTGTGTGGTGCCAAAGCGGTCCAGCAAACCAAAGGATAGGTGAAAGTGAATGTGAAGTTGAATGTGAATCTGGCCTAACTGATGTCTTATAATGAATATCTAATTGATCTAATTGTTTTGTAAAGGGTCAATCTCTTATTCAAATCCCCAAAAAAACATATAAAAAAAAAATTTCTGTACAAAAAATTTGTTTAGTTAAGTGTTCTACGGATATGTTGCAACGCTGCAGTTTACGCGATAATATGAAAAACTACTTATTAATTTTTGTTTTAAATTATATCCAACTTATATGCATAATAGATTTTTTCTCTTAAAAAAAAAAGGAAACATTTTTGGGTAAATGTAGTAGTTAGTAGGTTGATCTTACATAATGTACCAATACAAATGTAAAAAAAAATAATAATTTTTAGACAAAAAATCTAAAACCATTTGCATAAATGTGTTACAAATATGACAAATAGCCATCTCCCCAACTAAAGAGCCTCCAATGTTTGTTACTATTAATAGTGAATAGTTGTAAAGGTGGTGTATTTTTATGAAAAAACTGTTTGCATAAGTGATTTAAAAAATTTGATTTTTCACTTTCAGAAAAGAAAAAAGTAGCCGTTGCATCAGAACTTTGAATGGACTAAATATTATGATGTCAGATTTTCACTATCTTTTCTAGTTTAAGAGATCTAAACAGAACGGACGGAAAGACATTTCACACAAAACTAATAGCGTCTTTTCCCCTTTTGGGGGCCGCTTAAAAGAAATTATATTTGTTGAATCTAAATGTTCTGTACTTAGGTTACTTTCAATAAACTAATCTCATTACACTCAACAAAAACTTTATGGGGGTGTTACATGCTCAGCAGAATAATCAACCATTAGAAGTTGAATTTTGTAGCTTCCTACCACCTTATCGTGAAGCTAAATAGTTTTTAAACTGAAATTTAGCATATGCAAGTGATTTATTCCAACACTAGAGTTCAAGCTTCAATGGAGATGTCATTTTCACCAGTTTCAGTTTCTTGAGGTTAAGAAAAGTATTAAGTGAACAGCATAAGAATTTATTGATTTAAAAAATTTCAGGTAGCCATTAGATTTGAGAGACATCACTAACATAAAAGACCTTTATAGTAGTATTCAAAGCAAAACAAAAAGATTGTTTTCTTATATACTTACTGTCTGTGATAGTGGTGCAGTAAGCTGGACAGGAGAGAGATGAGTTGGTGATAGCTGCGACAAAGGAACCTTTACTGTCTTCAGTAAAGAATTACTATCACTGGAAGAATTAGGTCCTATAGTTTTAAAACCAGTTAAATCAGTGTTGGGGCTAAGATTCAGTGTCTTCAAAGAGGACATGCTATCAGGACTGCAACCTAAGTTGACAGCCTTAACAGTTCCAGCTTCTGTGTTTGGACTTAAACTGACACTCTTGATGGTGTTGTTGGTTTCATAGTTGGGACTTAGGTTGACAGTTTTGATACTACTTGTGTCCAGAAAATTTGTGTTGATCTTTATAGGATTTGTGTCAAGTGAATTTTGACTCAGGCTAATTGTTTTGAAGTTGCTATTGCTCATGGGTTGGATTAAAGTTTTGAAGTTTACAGAATCTAAACTGTGTCCCAGGCTGGCCGCCTTGAAAGCAGTGTCATCCACCCCCTGGTTTAGGTCTACGGAGACAGAGTCCACTTCCATTGGCATCATCTCTGCTGGTACTACAGAGCTGGGCTGTGTGTGGTCAGTGCTCATGGAGACCACAGTCTGTCCTGGTGCCATGACAGTGTGACAAGTATTTAGTACTAGCTGGTTGGCAGAAGATTTCAAGAGGCTTTGTGAAACTTGCGGAGACATCTTGGATGTTACAGGTGGAGGTGATGTGCTGTCGTAATCTGGTGTCATGGGGGTGCGAGGACACTGACCAGCACTCACATAACTTTGGGGAGAGTTTGGTGGGGATATATCAGTTGTAGCCATAGGCTCTTCTTTAATCATTGGCTTGACACTAACAACAGTCTTAAGACCAAAGGTTGTTAATGGTAAATGAATGGGCATGTTGGAGCTCTGGAGTGTTGACCCAGAGGTCAGGTACACTGGTGTAGATGTGGTGGAAGGAATGGGTCTTATAATAGAGGTGGCATTAGAATCTCCATTAGGTTCCTGCTTGATCTGAAAGCTGGTCTGGCTAAACTGAAGTGGTGTGGATACCCGTGAAGGAGGGAGTGGAGTACTAGTCTTTGAAACTGTTGCTGAAGGAACCAGTAAGTTATTTGAGCCCATACTCTCAGTGAAAGGCTTCAATCGCTCAATAAGTTGAGGTTTTGGACCGGATACAGGTAGACTGCGTTTCTTGAGTTCTGCTTTAAGGTCTGCAACTTTCATTTCCTCCAGGTTCCCAGTTAGTTTGGGTAAGCTTAAGGCATTGGCTGGTATGGCAGTCAATGCCTTTGCAGCTGTTCTAGGGGCTACAGACTGGGTAGGTCTAGACGGGGGAAGTGGTGGTGGTGGAGGAGGAATAGGGGGAGTCTGGGAGATATGAGTGACAAGTTGCCCTGGCTGTTGGTTAAGCAAAGCTTGAGAACCAGAGGGTTGAACCTGAGGCTGCTGGAGTGAGACAGTGGAAACAAGGTTACTGCCTACAGACAAGGGCTGGATGAAAGAAGGGGAGGTACATGTGCTTGAGATCACAGGTGAAGTGACAATGACATTTGGCTGGTTGGAGGAGGCATCACCCATACTTGAGGTGGGTATGCCTGGGCTGACAGCAGAACCCTGTTGCTGTTGCTTTTGTTGAAACTCCAGCTGCCACTGAAGGAAGAGCTGCTGCTGCTGCAACATAATATGGTAGGGTGTATCCTCTGTTGTGGGATTGTTGTTGTTGTTGGTGTTGCTGTTGGTAGTGAAAGTGGGTGCTGGGGTGGAGGATGTGGTGGACTGGTTCTTTACAACTGATGGGGGGCCTTTATACTCATGGAATTTTATTATTCTAGCTTTTGAAGTCGCTTTTGGCTTGAGCTTTTTTGAACGAGGCTTTCCACTGTTGGAGTGAGAATTGATGTTGGCCACAGTTGTGACAGCCACTGGCTGCTTGGACAATGCCATTGCTGCAAGAGATGTGCTAGATGGCACCAGTGGAATCTGCTGTCCTTTGCTAATAGTGACAGGGATGGCAATGCTCTTAGAAAAGGTGAAAGAAATAGGAAAGGACTCTGCAGTGGTAATGGGTGTTGTTGAACTGGGGCTGCTGACATCAGATAACCCAGAAGATTCATCCATTTGTGGTGATGGAGCTCCATCACTCCCGACACTTTCTTCGTCAAAGGTGTAAGATGATCCTGACTGATCCATATCTTCAGTGTCACATGTGGGAATAAACTGGATAGTTCCATCTGTAATGAAGCAGAAATAATGATCCACAATAAAAAAAAAGCAAACAGGAAAATAAAGGGGGGGGGGTACGAGTTTAGAGTCAAAAGTTCAAGTCTAAAAGATATTTTTAACATTTTACAAACTTTTTTTTTTACAAGATATTACCTTTGATAGCATTGGCAAGCTCATTAGATGGCTGAAGTATATTGCCTTGAACCAACTCTAAGGGGCCGGGTCTGTGTGCTAATTTGTCATTGAGGCCATCCAGTAAGCGAGAACGCTTCAAAAGCCTTTGCCTTTCATGTAATGATGGATCAATGGTAGTATCTGGCAACGAAAAAATCATAAGATAAACCAAAACATTGTCATGATAGAAGCTATTTCTTATCTTCAAATACTTGTAATGTATTTACCTTCCAAGATATGTTGCTGTACAAGTGCCTGCCTGTCTGGTCGATGCTGAATTTTGTGCCTCAACAAATCACCAGTCTACATAAGAATGCACAGTTTATAATTTAACACATTATGACATACTATTATTTTTACTGTACATATAATAGGATGGACATTGCTTTACAAGCATGGCTCTTAAGAACTTTGAATAACTTACTTTAGCACGCTCCAGCTGTTTAGTCTTTTCTGCAAATGCTGGGGGGGTCTTTAATGCTGCAAATATAACACAATGTCTGCTGTATTTAAAAATAGGATTTTTCTTAAGCTCAACAACTGTATACATTTATATTTTCATTTTAAACTATAACTTTTCTTCAAAAGGAAATAACAGAAAATCATTTCCTTATGAGTTTTTTAAAATCAATTTGTATCATCTGTTATTTTATTTCTTTATTATTATCAAAAATTCTCTTCCAGATATTCATGACAGTGTTAAAGCCACTTTGGCAAGATGTGGAAGAAAAGGAGAGATAAAAGATGTAGGTAAAGAAGTCAATGAACACTGAGAAATATTTTTTGTAGCTCTGCTCATTTGTCTTGGTTTATTCTCTGCAGACAAGGCAAAACATAAAGGTGATGGGTGGGGGTGAGGGGGGGATGAGAAGAATAACAAACACAATGATCTACAGGCAATAGGAACAAATCTGATCTCTTGTAGAAGACAATTGTGTGTCAAGTTTCTGTCAAGTCTTCTCTTCACAAACACTGCTGCTTGAGTCATCGAGTGCTGCTTTGTGCTAGGAGAAAGAATGACATACCATTTTTTATGGTCGAATATACTGAGAGTCAAGAAATGACAGCTTCTTAATTATCATGCGAACAAGATTTTTGTCGATACCAAAGCTGATTGGACCCCATTAAATTGAATTATTTTTTGGTTTTATAAACATGAATCATTGTTATATAAAAATGCATGCATTTTCCTACAATGATATACCGAAAAAAACAATTCCTGATTACATACAAAATCCTGATTACATACAAAAAGTTTTGGAAGTTTAATTGTAACAGGATAGTGAGACACTACTGAGCAATATGAACAATTCCATCCGAACTTAAAAAATAACTACAGAGAGAAAGAGTTAATTTTTCTTTTCTCACAATGTTGGCTAAACACCAAAATTCTAAAATATTGATTGGAGGTATCTTCAAATGTTTGGTAGAAATAAAGAAAACTGATTACATGCAAGTTATGAGAATAATTGAACAAGTTCCTTTATAAGGAAACAAAGGATTCATCAGTTCTGTACACCTTTAACCTAACCATTAGTTCAATAAGACCAGTTTGATTGAAGGCAGCCTCACAGCTCAGTTCAGTCACAAAGATTGACAAACAGAGAGATGCAGTGGGTAGAGCATCTGCCTGCCTCCTACTGCACAGACTCAGCATGAACTGAGTAACTTGACAAGTGAGCCAAAAGACTACCTGTCCAGCAGGTGTTTGGAAACAAATCATATTTCGAAGTCCTCAGCTTAATTGAACACATAGCATTTTATAAACAAAATTCTAACAGCTGTTGGACTGAGCAACAGTTAGGAGGGGACGTCATTACAAGCATGTACTATTAGCAGCCTAACTAGTGGCTGAAACTTGTAGGTCGGCTAAGGGTGGAGGTAGGCCAGGTAAAGGTGGATCGTGAAGGGGGGGGGGGATATATATTTTTTACTCTAGTATAAAGGGGTAATGGTTGATTTCAATAGGTCTGTAAAACCCAAATTTGATCTGATGTGTCAATGACATTTATTTGTCTTAAATAACAGAATGGACATTGAAAGCAGATTATACATTTTTTATTTGGATTACAGTAATCTAATAATCTAAGACAGAATGGACACTGATTACAAAATTAGTATTTAGAGCACATTAATCCTGAGCAGAATGGCCAGAGATATCCCATATGAAATGTCACAGGACTTCTATCCTTCCAAAAAATAAAAAAAAACACACTTTATTTCAACACTGATGTTAGCCATATTTCATAGCTCAACCAGAAATAAGAGTTACATATTCAAGTAATCAGGTGTTCTATACAAGACAAGGTTACAAAGACAGTTTGCGTGGAAACACAAACTCAAAATAGGCCCCTGAAGTGGTTCACCCTGGCAGGTAAAAAGGCAGGTTTCAATATTTTCAGAAAGAACATCAGAGTGGAATTCTATCAAAGACAAAAGACAGAGAAGAATGGAGAAAGAACATACTTAACTTAGCAATACAAATGTAAAAAAAAATATGGTAAGTAGTCATCTCTCCTACTAAAAAACCTCCCAAGTTTGTTACTATTAATAGTGAATAGTTGTAAAAGTGGTGTATTTTTATGAAAAAACTGCTTGCATAAGTGATTTAAAAAATTAGATTTTTCGCTTTCAGAAAAGAAAAAAGTAGCTGTTGCATCAGAACTTTAAATGGCCTAAAATATTATGATGTCGGATTTTCACTATCTTATCTAGTTTACGAGATAACGGGATAGACGGACAGACAGATGGACGGACAGACAGACATTCCACACAAAACTAATAGCGTCTTTTCCCCTTTTGGGGGCGCTAAAAATGAGTTTTTGACAATATTGTTTTTGGCTCCACCTACTTCCTGACTCTAGGCAAAAGACTAATTAGGTTGAGTGAATCCCTGCATAGCATATCTTGACTTCTATCCATTGGACTTATTATTTTGTCAGACTTTTCAAGCAACTCTGAAGGCAAAAAGCTAGCATGGCCAAACATTTTAGAAATCATTGCCAAGATAAAGCCTGAAAGTTTAAGTCTTGTTGTTTGTTTTTTTAAACCTTTTTACTCAATTTGATTCTCCCCGATGTTCAAGGTTAGTGAAATCAGTTCAAGTAACATCATGAACACAATCTCCTGTTTCCCTGATTTTCTATGTGTTCTACTCTCATCACAGTTGTATTTTCCAATAGAAGTGTTGCAGAGCTAGAGAGTTACTTTCATCCCTGTCTTATGTAACCAGACACTAATGTTCTTTAGCTGCACAAGAACCAGAGCATAACATGAGTATTTAGGTCAGCATTTAGCTTTTCAATTAACTTTATAGTCTGGTTTATTTCAGCTTTAGAAGTAGACACAACCAAGTAGAAAACTGTAGGTAACTTTAGTCTGAAAGTCATACCATCTGTACCAGTAGTTTAGTTCTCAGCTGTTTTCATTAGAACATCTATCATACCATTTACAGGATAACAAATTGGACAAATATTGTGTTTTTTTTTTTTAACCTTAAACAATTTCACATTTTCTTTTTTATGATTTGATATGTAACCAAAAACACTGACACTCAAGAGGGAAAATATTCTTTTTGTTTGTTGTATTGAAACCGTGATAATTCTCATAGAATGTTAAAACCAAGACATAATTCAGAGAAAGTTAAACCATGACATGTTTCAGAGAAAGTTAAATATGTTTCAGAGTTAAAACAAAATGTTTCAGAGTAAGAGAGAGAGAGAGAGAGAGAGAGTTAAAACCATGATATGTTTCAGAGAATGTTTTCTACAAAGAATGTTAAAACTGTATGGTAGTCAGGAAAGAGAAAAATACAGTGTCTATTGTAAACACATATTGATGAGAACAAATCTAAATGGAGCAATAAGGAAAAGACAAACACCATTACATAAGGTAAGTCAATACCAAATGCTTCTAAGGAAATTTTAATATAATAACTTTTCACTTAATGACTCTTGAAATGTCTCTGCTTGAAAAAAAAACTTTTTACAGGTATTTCTGAAATAATTTAATTTGCTAATTCAGCAGAAAAAAAAAGACTCCCAATAATAAATATAACATTGAAAACAAATCTTTTTTTTGTTGTTGTGCAAAGCTAAAAATGAGCCTAGCTAAGATTCATATTTATACTTATTAACTAAATGATGTCTTTATTGGGTTTTTTTAAATTAAAAACTCCCCCCTGCTCTTTGGCTGCTGCTGGTACACTGCTATTTAGTGTTGTTGATAAATAACTGTGGTGTTATCATTTCTTAGACTTTTGATAAACACTCTACAGCAGTCATGACATCTAATCAATAGTGTCTACATTCTAGGTTGAATGTAGATCTTCTGTCTTAACACCAATAAACTACAAATGGTACGTTACAATGTTAAAAGTGTTTTTTTTTTGTTTTGGAAAGAGAAGAAAGAAAAAATCTAAGTCAGAAATCAACAAAAGTACTTTCCCCATAAATGAGGTCATCCCAGCATGATGACAATAACAGGTAGGTTGGCTTAACAAGTAAGAAATACCTAGGTTATTAGCCCCAGTATCTCCCCTTTCCCTCTCCTAGTCTGTTCCTAACATTGCTACTTTCCTCAAGCTTCCAAGATGAATGCATAGCTAGCACAAAAACTCTGAGTCAGCATAGCCTGTCAACTAACTCATCTTTGTAAGTAATGGAGTTATTAAGCATTCTGGCTAGATCTGGTCAGCAATGGAAAGTTTTCCAATAGAAGGTAAAAGTTATAAGCTATAACAATGCTTTCTGATTGATGATATCCTATATATTTTGTTGTTGGACAACAGATGAGTTTTTGTCAATGAACTAAGTTAAAGAGTGTAATCAGAGAGAAAAGTTCTGAACAGTTTTACATTATAAAAATTTATGTTTGATTTATACCAAGTCTGTCTGGAAAGACAATGGAAGGGCCAAGAGCATGATTTCATCCCCGTGATTTTGAGCAGAAGATGTTGTGACTGGATGATAAATGAATTTCTGCACTAGTTCAACATTCATGAAAAAATACAAGTGGACAACTTTGTCTTTAGATTGTGAGCAGAATGCCTCACACTGAGTCAATGAAGACACATTTTTGATATTTGTGTGCAGAGGTGGCACCCAAGACCCAACTGTAAGGAGGCTGTGTGTGGCAGAGGTCCTCGCCACAATCAATGTGTCAACAAAGGTGACATGAATGACTGGGTGAGGAAGAGGTTTAATTAAATTGTGTGTGGCAGGACATTGGTCTATGTTGATTTCATTCAGGCATTAATAGAACTTTTAAAAACCCTATGTACATCTCAACTATCCCATGGGCCAACTGAAGCTTGGCAGACACAAGGAATGTTTTAAAGATATGCCCTTCACCAAGCTAAAAGTCACTCAGAGAAGACAGCTAGTGCAAAATAGGTATTTTGAACAATTAAAATAAGCAAATAGCAAAGTTCTGAAGGAATTGAAAAGATATTTAAATGTTTAATTTTGATTCAAATCTTTCAATTACTAAATTTTTAACTCTATGAAATGCTGAATCAATGTACTAGGTGAACCTATAATGCTTATCTATTATAAGACATTATGTTCAAACTCATTCAAAGTTCAATCAATCATTTTATGGTATTTTTTTTTTTCAAACCTGCATTCCATTCAAGAAAAGAACAAACATGTTATTCATTGTGATATTACCCCTAACTGGGACACCAAGACTCAAACTGAAAACTGATTGGTTTGGAAAGTGAGAGCTTTACCAATCACTCACCATGCTCTGAATTCTATTTTTCTATAATTATAATGTAAGACAAATTTCCTTATGGATAATAAATATTATTATTATTATTAATGATTTTGTTTTGTTTGGTTTGGTTTTGATTTTTGGCACATTGGCACAATTTAGGCCATGTCGTACCTGCAGTCCCTTAAGGACTACTCTCTCTCTACATAAGGGCTTAATTCTATTTAGTTAAATCATTAAAATCAAGGTCTTTTCACAGTTAAAATAGTAAAGGTAGTAAAAATTTAATTATTTGGTAAAAATCTAATGTAAATAGTACATGTTCACAAATTCATAAATCAGATCTTCATAGACAATCCCACTTCCCGGATAAAGCCCAGCACCTTCCCAGGGTCGACATTATCGAATAGCATTTTTAAGTTAGTAGCTCTAAAATATTTCTCCCTGACATCCTGGTATCTGGGGCAATCAACGAGGATATGTTCCACGGTGAGGCGAGAGTCACAGTACTCACAAAGTGGGGGCTCCTCTCTCTTCAGCACAAAAGAGTGCGTGGTGTAGGTGTGGCCAATCCTAAGTCTGGACATGGTCGTGCTACCACGCCTTGTCAGACCCTTAGATGTGGGCCACCACCTGACATCCCCCATAATCTGCCTGAGTTTATTGTGAGTTTAATGATTTTGTTCTTGCAAGTGAAAATCGCAGTTATATATAATACTTACGTGGGTAGATGCCTCGATCCACCAACTCATTGACAGATCTCCTCAGCATCAGCTTTCTCTTTAATGCTGAAAGTATAGTAGATGATTTCAAGTAAACTACAGATAGCTTTATGAATGACTGGCTTACTATATTAAGAGAAGTTACAGCAAGCAAATACAGGTAGCTTTATGAATGACTGGCTTACTATATAAAGAGAAGTTACAGCAAGCAAATGCTGGTAGCTTTATGAATGACTAACTATATTCAGAAAAGTTACAGAAAGAAAATGCTGGTAATTTTTATTGAATGACTAACTAGACTGAGAGATGTTCAAGCTAGCAAATGATGGTATACTAATACATTTTTTTTTCTTAATATGTAACTCTTAGAACACAATGCTGAAGTGAAACATATACAGAGGAGAGTTACATACTTCAAGTTAGGTAAAGTTTTGAGTGACATGGGTGTAGTAGGAATGTTATATGAAGTAAAAATAAAAACAAAACAAAAAAACAAAACAAAAAAGAACTAGTGACATAAGATATTCTGCCAATCAATCAATCCCATGGTAAATAACCGAGGTAGATAACTACTTCCAATTAGTTTCTGACAAATGTATGCATTTTCCAACAGACACTGGTACATGCCATAATACCCAGACATACCTTCACATTTTACCAGGCTCATCTCTAGCCAAGAAATTTAGAAATGCTTTTCTCTATTTTTGATGAACATCCAAGTTAAATTGAAACTGACAGTTTGACAACTAGCACCATTATTAAGGCTGTTTCTTTATGCTTCTTAATATTGGCTGTTTCTTTAGACCTTCAAATATGGCTGTTTCTTTAGACCTTCAAATATGGCTATTTCTTTGGACCTTCAAATATCGCTATTTCTTTGGACCTTAAACTTCATTTTATTCTCCTTCTTCTTCTCCAAGACAACTTTTTGATGCTAAGCTGTGAGCTCTTTTGCAGAGACTGTGCCAAGTAAAAATAGTGTGCTGTCTCTTCAGTAAACAGAGTTGGTTATGTCGGGCTGTTGTGGTAGGAATGCTTAAGTTGGATTTGGAAGGGGCATTGAAAGAGGATGTGGTTTACAGTTTCATAAGTGTGGGTGGGTAGGTGTGTGGGATTTATGTTGTTAAGATGGTAATTTAACAGAGGTGTGTGTCCTGTTCTTAGTTGAAAGATTGTAGATTGCTCTTTGCGGGGGAGGAAGTAAATACTGTCCGGTTTGTTTGGCATGGTCTTTTCTTTCTTATTCTCCTTAAGCTTGGCTTTTCTTTAATTGCAAATCTTATATCAGCTCACTATGTCTGTCGGTCGTGGTAAAAAGTTTGTGCACATTTTTTCTCCCACAACCATTCTACGATCAAGTTGAAACCTCGCACAATTATTAAATGGTGTAGAAAATACATCAATACATGAATCAATAAAAAATTGAACTAATTAGTCAATCCATTACTGGTAATATAGTTTTTTTTATGCCAACAAGGTATATTAATTAATTGATTAATCCTTCAGTATTCACATATTTAGTTAAATATGTAGGGTTTTGTCCCTTAGATAATTGTACACCTTATTTCTTGCACACCCATTCTCAGATCATGTTGAACCTTTAAACTATTATTTATTGAACCTAACAAAACATGAATCAATCAAGAAATTAACCAATTAGTCAAGTAATCATTGGTAATTAAGTATTTTTGTTTGATTTGGAATAAGGGAAATAATTTCTACATTGTAGAGATATGGTTGTAAGTGCAGATTTCTTTCCCTTAGATAACCTTTTGTTGTTGATTTTTAAGGCTGTTTCTTTTATTCCCCTAAAACAGGGGTGGGCAACCTTTTTGTATCGAGGGCCGCATTAAAAAATTTTGGGAATGGAGTGCCGCATGCATATATATGTTTGTGTGTGTGTGGGCATGCATGTATGTACTTACTTACAACTTAGAAAAATGCGGTTCTAACTAACCGTATAATGTCTTTTAATTCATATTTATACTGTAGTATACATTCACTTTTCCTTTTTTCACACTCCCAAATGAGGAATTACAACAAGAGTTTGCGATTTAAAAAAAAAATGCTGCTGTCTTTTTATATCACAATACTTCACAAAAAATGTACAATTGTAGTAACTGTGAAGTATTTAACTGTTTATTCTCGTTCTTAATGTTCCGGAACTGTGGAACTAGCTTACTAGTTGTTATACTTGTGACTGCTGTCAAATTACAGTCAGTCACCATCGACCTGTGATTACACTTGTTTATTTTCACACAAACAAAAGGTTGTATGTATACCCAAAAAATGTTAAAGCTTAGTAGCAAAGTTTTTGAAAGTGTGGAAATACAGCTTCTGGCATTCATTAAGCTACAGTGGAAGTACGGGCTTGAACTTCTCTTATAGGTTATAATTTGCATGAAGCTATGTTCTATGGAGCTGAAGCAGCTACTGTACTAAATTGTGAGCTGATCGTATTGAAAATTGTTTTTTTGACGTCTTAAAATTTGCTTTTATTTATTCCATAATTAAGGAATGCAATAAGTCTTTTTACTTTTAACCATTTCACTAGAAATATTTTCGCTTTTCAACAAAGGAAAATGACAAAACCTGTTTTCACTTAACGGCCTGCACAGGAGAAAATGGAAAACCTTGTTTGAAAAGATTTAATATGCACTTACTTTTCATATGCAAGCAGCCTATTGCAATGGCTGCCATGAAAAACATGAAGTCTGTCTTCCACTCTTCATGGAAATATTAGTAACAATGTCACAGTCAATGTCCTTCAAGGAACATAGAAATTTCTTCCTTTAGATATTATATTCTTCTCATTACCTTGCCCATGCTAAGCTAGCGGAGAGATCAGAATATTTTGTTTCTAATCTTAAAGTACTTTTCTAAACTGCCTGCGGTTAAGACCCCCTAGCTCTCATGGCTTTGGTCATTTAGATGTTGGAGTTTCAAATATGTCGGTATATCATGCAGCCTCGAGCAAACTTTCTTGTTTAGAGTTTATAGATGGGATACTTTTTAACAAAAATGTTTTTCCCAGTCAAAGATCGAGCTCTATCAGTTTTTACACTAGCCATCTTGTTCCAAGCATACCCAACACTCAACACAGTTCTTTATAGCATTGAATAAATACTGGCCTGAGATTATGTCTTAGACTGAGTGTATTGAAATACAGCCAATAAAAGTAATCTTTTTTAACGAGAGAGTTTCAATAATTAATTGATATTTAGAATTATTTTTAATATATTAGCAATTTTATTTCTATATAATGTGGGCACATCTGATTTCCGTAGGTGTTTGCGGGCCGCATAAAACACTTTGGCGGGCCGCATGTGGCCTGCGGTCCGTAATTTGCCCACCCCTGCCCTAAAACTTGGCTGTTTCTTTTATTGTCCTTAAACTAGGCTGTTTCTTTAATCCTGAGAAATTGGTTTTAGCAAACAAGATATTAACAGCCAACTTGAACATGACCTTATTTGTCATTCAAAACTCTAAAGGTCATTGATGTCTATTACAAATGGACAAGAGAAGAAAACACTTCACTGAAGCCAAGATGTGTCCTGGTGTATATTTTAGAAGGTATAGATAGGGTTTGGATAAGTTCATTTCCAAGGTTCTAGTTTGATAATATCTTATGTAAGAACAATGAGTATTCTTTCATTCTTTTTCTTCTCAGATGCTCAAGTAATAACAAAACCATGTTTCTCTCAAGGCACCTTTCACTAGGAATCTAGTGGCAGTAGAGATCACCTTGTCGCACCAAAACCAAATCCAGCCCAAGATGTTATTTTTATAAGGTCAATGCCATGAAAGTCTCAACCTGAACATGTCTGAAAGCTGGGTGAAAGTCCTCGAGTTTTTTTTTATAAGGTCAAAGAGCAATCTATCTATGTTTGTGTGCTGTCGGCACATCTTGTAAGTACACAATTCTAAATATTTGATGTGACAAACTTTTTGTTGACCTCATGGCACTAAACGGTCAAATGATTTGCATGTTGTTATAAAAAGTACATTTAAAAGTCCTGTGTCTGAATAATGTCACTTCAAAGTCCTTTTTACACTACCTCTTCATGGAGTGAGGGCAGATGCTGATCTCAAAAATGGCTGATTTTCCTAGAAATTGTATATATATATATATCGCTGAGAAAAGAATTACTAACTCCTTGACCACATGGGGAAAACTCTAGTTGGACTGTTATAATTTTTCAAAGTAAAAATAAATAAATGTAAATTTATCTAGAGACTAAATCTAGGTTTAGATCATATATTGGTTCTGAAAGGAATATTGAGTTCCTGAAAGGACTATCGAGTTCGGGAATTTCTGAATGTTAGGCTTTATTCATTCAAGAGTTTAATAAATGTTCAGGAACATTTTGAGTCTTCTAAGTGTAGATCTAAATGCTTATCATTGGAATGTTACATCAATACATTTTGTCTTGGGTAGACGGGGAAAGGGTACAAAAAAATGTTTTTAAATCTAACATTCATTCATTTTGAAGAGAAAAACAATCACTCAATAAGTTGCATAAAGGAGGTATTGTCTTTTTTTTAAATATAATTTTTAAAATGTTTTTCTTCTTGTATATATTTGGTCACTTTGAAATCAGTTTCATAAGGGCCTTTAAGAATGCTACATACCTGTTTAAGTCCAATATGTCTGTAAAAGGTCATATGTCTCTGTAAGAGGTTACTTTAAAGTCATGTGTCTGTATCCTGGTGTCCCTCTAATGTCCTATTTGTATGGACAATGCCATTTTTAAAAGTCCTATGTGTCTGTATGAGGTCACTTTAAAGTCCTACTTATAGGTATATGGTCACTTTAAAATCCTATGTGTCTATATAAGGGCTCTTAAAATGTTCTATGTTTAAGGTCACTTTGAAAAACTAGAGGGTCAATTTAGAATCCTACAAGTCCCAAGATGACAAGGTAACATGAAGTGATGGGCCAGGAATTAAGCCAAGACTTGTAAGACAATAGGACAAAATGTAATTGAAATAAAGCGTGTTGTATGTCTAGAGTTGAACACCAACATTTGTGTGTTTACATGAGTAGAAAAGTTAGGTAAAGCAGTGCTATTTCACGGGACTGTACTCTGTTCAGAAGAGGGGTGCTAACTGGTTAGTGGACTTAGTCCACAGACAGGAGAAGACTATTCTCAGGCTATCAGTCTCTATTCAGGTGTCTGAAACCTACTTTCAACGATGTACCTCTAAGTAAACAAAACAAAAACTGATATCTCCACGAAACGAAACAAAAAAGTTATCTAAGGCAGAAGACGTTAAAAATAATCGTTTATCTTAAATGAAATCAGGGAGCAGGTTAAACTGACGTCACAGCAATGCAGGTGAAATGATGCCTAAGGTGTATATATGTCAAGAAACAAAAGGAAGAGTGCGTGGGTGAAAAGGTGTGTGTGTGTGTGTGCGTCGAGGTTTACGGAGGATCACTTTTGATGGAGCATTAAAATACGTCATTGACATCTTTGGTTTTGTCATCATTTCAAAAGTCCAGTCTTCAGCTCACTGAACACTAGGACTACATACAGTGAGTTGGCCACATTTGCTTTCAATGTCTTCCTTAAACCTACCATATAGTAGCACTAATCAAATTTGATGAAGTAAAATGGTCATTTTGAAAATCCGAAATAAGGTTTCAGCAGCGCATTTAAACAAAAAAGGTAATAAAGGCATCATTCCAACTCCCCCTTTCCACGCCAGCTATGCCCCTGTATTAAGTGTCTGTTAAATCCCATCCCGTGCTTAGTTGAGTCATTGAGGAAGACCTACAAGTGTGGAAATGCGCTTTATTTGGGGGCTATAACGATTGCATGTAACATGAACTACTTTTCTCCTGGCCATAATGAACGTCTCAAAAAGCAGCGTCAAGGAAGAGAACTCCAGGTGAGATTATTTTGATCGTCAGACACAGACTGAAGCTTATGTCACATTTATGTCGTAAATAGAATGTAGGTTTCTGAGCTTCAAATTCTTTCTACTGACGTCTACAACACCTTTCTCTCGTCTACAACCTTTCTCTCTTCTACCACCTTTCTCTCGTCTACAACATCTTTCTCTCTTCTACAAAACTTTCTCTCGTCTACAAAACTTTCTCTCGTCTACAACATCTTTCTCTCGTCTACAACATCTTTCTCTCTTCTACAAAACTTTCTCTCGTCTACAACATCTTTCTCTCTTCTACAAAACTTTCTCTCGTCTACAACATCTTTCTCTCGTCTACAACATCTTTCTCTCGTCTACAACATCTTTCTCTCTTCTACAAAACTTTCTCTCGTCTACAACATCTTTCTCTCGTCTACAACATCTTTCTCTCTTCTACAAAACTTTCTCTCGTCTACAACATCTTTCTCTCTTCTACAAAACTTTCTCTCGTCTACAACATCTTTCTCTCGTCTACAACATCTTTCTCTCGTCTACAACCTTTCTCTCGTCTACAACACCTTTCTCTCGTCTACAACACCTTTCTCTCGTCTACAACCTTTCTCTCGTCTACAACACCTTTCTCTCGTCTACAACACCTTTCTCTCGTCTACAACCTTTCTCTCGTCTACAACACCTTTCTCTCGTCTACAGCACCTTTCTCTCGTCTACAACACCTTTCTCTCGTCTACAACACCTTTCTCTCGTCTACAACACCTTTCTCTCTTCTACAACACCTTTCTCTCTTCTACAACCTTCCTCTCGTCTACAACACCTTTCTCTCGTCTACAACCTTTCTCTCGTCTACAACCTTTCTCTCGTCTACAACACATTTCTCTCGTCTACAACCTTTCTCTCGTCTACAACACCTTTCTCTCGTCTACAACACCTTTCTCTCGTCTACAACACCTTTCTCTCGTCTACAACACCTTTCTCTCGTCTACAACACCTTTCTCTCGTCTACAACACCTTTCTCTCATCTACAACACCTTTCTCTCGTCTACAACACCTTTCTCTCGTCTACAACACCTTTCTCTCGTCTACAACACCTTTCTCTCGTCTACAACCTTTCTCTCGTCTACAACACCTTTTTCTCGTCTACAACACCTTTCTCTCGTCTACAACACCTTTCTCTCGTCTACAACACCTTTCTCGCGTCTACAATCTTTCTCTCGTCTACAACACCTTTCTTTCGTCTACAACACCTTTCTCTCGTCTACAACACCTTTCTCGCGTCTACAATTTTTCTCTCGTCTACAACACCTTTTTCTCGTCTACAACACCTTTCTCTCGTCTACAACACCTTTCTCTCGTCTACAACACCTTTCTCTCGTCTACAACACCTTTCTCTCGTCTACAACACCTTTCTCTCGTCTACAACACCTTTCTCTCGTCTACAACACCTTTCTCTCGTCTACAACACCTTTCTCGCGTCTACAATCTTTCTCTCATCTACAAAATCTTTCTCTTTTCTACAACCTTTCTCTCGTCTACAACATCTTTCTCTCTTCTACAACCTTTCTCTCGTCTACAACATCTTTCTCTCGTCTACAACATCTTTCTCTCTTCTACAACCTTTCTCTCGTCTCCTACACCTTTCTCTCGTCTACAACACCTTTCTGATTTGATTTTGATTTTAGGCCCATCGTCACAATTTAGGCCATGTCGTGCCTGCAGTCCCTTAAGGACAACTCTCTCTCTAAACAACAAGGGCCAAATTCTATACCAAATTCTATATCATTAAAATCAAGGTCTATTCACAGTTAAAATAGTAAAGGTAGAAAAAAAATTAATTATTTGGTAAAAATCTAATGTAAATAGTACATGTTCACAGATTCACAAATCAGATCTTCGTAGATAACCCCACTTCCCGGATAAAGCCCAGTACCTTCCCAGGGTCGACATTATCAAATAGTGTTTTTAAGTAAGTGGCTCTAATGTGGATATGTTCCACGGTGAGGCGAGAGTCACAGTACTCACAAAGTGGGGGCTTGTCTCTCTTCAGCATATAAGAGTGCGTGATGTAGGTGTGGCCAATCCTAAGTCTGGACATGGTCGTGCTACCATGCTTGTCAGACCCTTAGATGTGGGCCGCCACCTGACATCCGCCACAATCTGCCTGAGTTTATTGTGAGTCTCAGCCTCCCATCGGTTCTGCCACTCTCGATAGGTGGCAGAGGCAATACTTTGTCTCAGGTCCGAGCAGGGAACTTGGGTTCCTGACACTGCATGATTTAGGGCTCTCTTTGCTTCTCTGTCTGCGGCTTCGTTTCCCTCAATGCCGACATGGGAGGGGACCCAGATGAAGGTGACATCCCTATGGTCGGCTGTTATTTGGTCCAACAGCTTCAGGCTCTTATGTACCAATGGGATGTCAGTCTTCATCCGTCCCAAAGCTTGCAATGCAGATTTTGAGTCGGAGCAGATTATAAATTTCCTCCTTTCTGATGCTTTAACGGCCATAAGTGCAAGCGATATTGCATGCAATTCGACCGTAAAGATGGAGCAGCCATCGGGGAGTCTACGGGAGATTGTTTTGTTCCGAAAGGAGCAGATTGTTTTGTTCCGAAAGAAGCAGGCACACGCGACCTTTCCATCCATTTTGGATCCGTCTGTGTAGATGGTGCCACAATCTCCGTAGCTCTCCTGCAGTTCCCTAAAGTGGACTTGTAGTATGCTTGGGTCTGTATTTTCTTTTTTGAAATTAAGGAGGGACGTTAGGCCTTCGATTGTATAATTCTACCTCTGTGGGGTTAAATATGGAGTCGAAAGCAGGGTTCGTGGGGTTGGATTTTAGCTTGACTATATACTGCATTGCAAGCTTTTTCATTCTTATATCCATGGGGAGTTCTCCAGCCTCCACATGGAGAATTGGGATAGGTGATGTACGAAACGCGCCGAGACAGAGACGCAGGGCAGCATTTTGTATTGGTTCCAGTATTTTTAGGTACGACTTCCTTGCTGCTCCATATATTATGGATCCGTAGTCTAGCTTGGATCGAATTAGACTCCGATATAGCAGAAGCAAGGTATCTCTGTCAGCTCCCCAGTCCGTATGGCTGAGTATTCTAAGTATGTTTAATGCCTTTTGGCATTTCTTCTTAACTTCCTTAATGTGGGGGAGAAAATTAAATTTGGAATCTAAGGTGAGGCCTAAAAATTTTGTAGTTTTCACGACAACACCTTTCTCTCGTCTACAACACTTTTCATTCTCGTAGTAAGAAGAGCGCATGCCCCCGCCCCAAAAAAAAGATTAAACTAAAAAAGAGTATGACGTTTCAAATTTGGTTTCTTTCAGTCAGTGCTGAGAAATGCATTCTCCTGGCTTCTAGAGCACACTGTTCATCTTAGCACAAGAAAATATGCAGGTCAAACTAAGTCCCATAAAGAATTAGGCAGCGCACGCCATGTTTGTGATTGGTGAGATCATCGTAAAGTCCTTTTGTGTTAATTTACACATCGCTGACACTTATATTTTTTGGTTACACAAAAGACGTTAACATAAACAAAGTTGACAGTCATGAAAGACAGTCATGAACATTTTGAGCATTCTCACATAAGAAAAGTCAAGAAGAATCAATGGAGACGTTTTGAAATGTTTTCTTCAAAACTTTTTGAGTCGATATGATTGCATACATTTTATAGAAGATGGAACAACTTCTCTTGCTTAAAATAAGAAACGTCACAATATTACAAACGGCACAACAATGCAGACGTCTCAATATTACAGACGACACAATATGACAGACAGGATGAACTTACATTCTTTATTCTTGTCCATGCTACTCTGTATCGACGCCTGGTCCGGCGGGGTTCTCGGCGGAGCCAGGGGCGTCCCCACAATGGGAGTCTGTGATGCGCTGGACGTCGATAAAGCAGCGGCAGCAGCCTCGGCCATGGCGCCCGCCTGGCAGTGCATCTGGTGTTGACCAGGGGCGCCAGTGGACGCCAGCTTCTCCATGCGACAGTCCTTGCAGTAGATGCAGTGGATGAGTTTGAGAGCGTTGGGGTCAAGACTAGAGCCTCCCCCTAGAAGGGGGGACCAGAGTGGTGTGGTGCTGCTGTTAACACAGTCTGTAGAACAAACGGAAAGATATATTGAATGTATGTATAAATAGATAGTTTATACATTTATAAAGATTAGGGTTAATAACTGTCATCAGTATTTTCGTATTTATTTTAACAAAAATATTTTTTTTATCGAAGACTCCACTTTGTCCTTAATTGTGTTGGACTCCTGAATATTTTTAAGTTGTTAATGTATAGGTAAGTGTTGTTTTTTTTTTGTTTTTTTTTTATACTGATCAGAGGCGCTGCAAGTTTGACTAAGAGGATTAGTGTTATGTTGCCTTGATATTAACCATGTATGTTTCAGAAACCTTGTCAGTTGAGTTGCTATACACTTTTAATTGGGCCAGTTTCTGTGTGCCTTCAAACTCTGCACCACCGCTGAGTGAAGCTTTTAGGGCCTAAACCTGTTCAAGTATAGTTTGTACTTAATTGTCTTTGCTCTATTATGAAGTACATTTGTTGTCTTGCTTTCGTTGACTGGGAAACATGAAAAGGATCACGATGTCTGTGGCTAGTCACTCAATTGTCTCTCTTGCTATTCTCTATCTGTTCTATTTATGTACATGTAGTTGTTGTGGTTTCTATTCTCGATAGTAAGAGTCCTTGACCTTATAATCACAACAAATTTCCATAAGGATCAATAAAGCAGTCTTAGTCTTAATTTTCACAAATAACCTACTTATGTTGAGTCTACTTCAAATATAGTATTACTAATAGTTTGTTTTTTGTACTAGATAATGATTAACAGTTATTCATCATACTGTCATGCTAGTATTAGCATTATAGGGGGAAATTAAGTCAGTTTCTATCTCGGATGTATAATAATAATTATAATAATAGCTTTTATATAGCGCTACTTTCATGCTTATAGCATGCTCAGAGCGCTATGATCCAATCTCTTTTGTGGGGGGAGGGGGTATCTGGGAGAAGGTTTTTCCGTGCTGCCTTTAGGCGCTCAGTAAACACAACTCTACTCCAGTCGGGTGTCGAACCTCGAGCCCCCTACATAGGTAGCCAAGACAAGCCGAGTTCAAGCGTACATAGCCTCTCGACCACGCATTCCGATAACATGTATCGTTAATCGTAATGAGGTTTCATCAGATTTCAAGCTGTAATCAACAGTTCAGAACACGTAGAAAGACTTTATCAGATTTGTACAGATTCTATCATAACATTTCATAACTTGTACAAAAGCTTCATTAGATTTGTACAGATTCTATCATAACATTTCATAACTTGTACAAAAGCTTCAATAGATTTGTACAGATTCTATCATAACATTTCATAACTTGTACAAAAGCTTCATTAGATTTGTACAGATTCTATCATAACATTTCACAACTTGTACAAAAGCTTCATTAGATTTGTACAGATTCTATCATAACATTTCATAACTTGTACAAAAGCTTCATTAGATTTGTACAGATTCTATCATAACATTTCACAACTTGTACAAAGGCTTCATCAGAAGTACAATTCCTATAACGATGAACCACATCGCAAAAGAGTGCAAAGTGTAAACAGCAGATGTTCTGATGTATTCCATAAGATATTAGTCCTGGGATTGAAGAGATTCAGCTATTAAGTATATTACGTATGTCTCCCGTCACGTAGACAACTAGCCTACAAAAGACATGCATTTGTTATGTTAAGACTTCTTGACAGAGACCTCCAACGTTCTCATGTCAAAGAAAAACAAGAAACCAAATTAAAATACTTTTCTCTGAAAAAAAGTACAGCAAGCCTCCCTCTTTTTTAAGATGGGAAAAAATAACAAGGGGGAAAAAGCTTTTTAAAAAACAAAGCTTGTATTGATTGAAATTGGATCAATTATTTTGAATCAATCATTAATTAATTTTAGTAAATCTAGGCCCTGTATAAAAAATGTATGTGATTGTAAATATTTTATTAATTGTTTTTGTTTAACGCAACTTATCTATGGTCCAATCACTTTTGTGGACCAGTGGGCTGGATCGGCGCCTTCGATAGGAGGTCACGGCTGGATGGAGTATCTGGGAGAAGGTTTCCGTGCTGCCTTTTCAAAAACATTTGTTTTTAAAGTGGTTCAATTCCACAATAGAAGGATGACTTCTTAGCCACTGAGCTATCTAAGTACTTAAAAAAGTACAAAGCTTGTTAATTTAAGCATATTTGCGAACGACCTAATTCTCAACACAAGGCTTATCTCCAATTAGCTCAGTCTGTATTAAAACAAAATTAATTAATTACGACTTAATTAACTGAATTTTTCACGTATTCGTATAATGCTATCGACAATAAATAATTGTGTAAAGTTGATCCGACAATGGGAAGTGGAAGAAATAATAATAATAATAATAATAAGGCTTGTCTTCGGGAGAAATAACGTGTATGAGATTCCCCCCCCCCCTTACCCCGGGCCCAGACGGACACAATGAGTTGGTGTAAACTTTGTAAATTAAAGCTACCATTACATTTAAAAAAATGTTTTCAAAAATCTTTTTAAAAATTTGAATTATTTGAATTAAAATGTATTAAAACCAAAATAAACTAAACACAAAAACTTTGACGACTCGTTCCACATCAATCCAACAGAAGTTTCATTTGAACTTTAGATTTCCTGGCAAAGTGACAACAGTACAGAAACAAACACATTGACAAAAAAAAACGAGTTTGTTTCTTTTCATTATTTAAAAAAAAATAACTAGTTGTATCTTCACCGCGCAGCTGTTGAATGTTGGCTTCTCTTGAGACATTTTTTTTTTTGGTAATGTTATAGAAAATCAAAATGTTGTGTCGCTCATAATAAGGTAAGGAAGGGGCGTTAACCGGTAAATGAACTATTTTAATAGCACAAACTAACTTGAGATCAAGGTTCAATGAAATTTAGAAGTCAAATTGCATTTTTTAAATATTTCTATTCCTCAGAATTTGTTTGTTTACTTGATGTGATGTGCTGACAGCTAACTTCAGATTTACTTTTGCTTTTAGACAAATTTAGTTCACAGCAAACTTCAGATTTACTTTTGCTTTTAGACAAATTTAGTTCACAGCAAACTTCAGATTTACTTTTGCTTTTAGACAAATTTAGTTCACAGCAAACTTCAGATTTACTTTTGCTTTTAGACAAATTTAGTTCACAGCAAACTTCAGATTTACTTCTGCTTTTAGATAAATTTAGTTCACAGCAAACTTCAGATTTACTTTTGCTTCTAGACAAATTTAGTTCACAGCAAACTTCAGATTTACTTTTGCTTCTAGACAAATTTAGTTCACAGCAAACTTCAGATTTACTTTTGCTTTTAGATAAATTTAGTTCACATCAAACTTCAGATTTACTTTTGCTTCTAGACAAATTTAGTTCACAGCAAACTTCAGATTTACTTTTGCTTCTAGACAAATTTAGTTCACAGCAAACTTCAGATTTACTTCTGCTTCTAGACAAATTTAGTTCACAGCAAACTTCAGATTTACTTTTGCTTTTAGATAAATTTAGTTCACAGCAAACTCAGATTTACTTCTGCTTTTAGATAAATTTAGTTCACAGCAAATTTAAAAGAATCTAGGAAAAATAACCTTGTATGTAATGAAAATGACAACTTGTCGCAGACTTTCTTACAAACATACACATACAAATAGACTGCTGTATACAATAAAACAAAGCTGACAGATGGTTATGGTTAACAAAATCCCGAGATGTACAAATCAAAAGTTTCACTTTGGACCATAAATTTAATAAAGCCGTCAAGAGTCTAAACACAGTGTTAATGAGCAAACTCTGAATAGAATATATAATAAACATAATTAAATACGATTTGGAAAGAGAAAACATTATCATAAAGGCACACAGTAGTGCGACCACCAAAAAACTGACAAGGGATGTCAAAATAGCTCCATGTTCTTATCTGGGAAACAGGATTACAATTGCGCAACAGGCTCGCGCCGAGAAAACTCCTGACATATGGCAGAGCGTTTACATATGAAAGTTCTTTTTTTTTTTTCCGGTCAAACCATTTAAAACGTCCAAACAAATACATGCATAGTCACTAAGATAGGTATGAGATGTAATTAAACTTGACAACTGTATTAATACAACAAATTCTCAAACTCCAGACTGGAAACATTGACTATTTCAATCTACCAAGACTAACTCCACACTGGACTATTTCAATCTACCAAGACTAACTCCAGACTGGAAACATTGACTATTTCAATCTACCAAGACTAACCTTCCCCTCTCACGGCTACCTTCAATTGTATCTATGAAACAAACTTTTCAAGAAAGTGCAATAAAGAAACCTCATCAGTAAAGAGGGGAGAGAGACAACTATCTCTTACAGCAACAGGACAGGTGTTTGGAAAGTAGAGCTTTCAGTTACGTGCACGTCTTGAGAAGACTGAGAAAGAAGATGAAGAAGACCAAGACCTATCTTATCCAAACAATGAGACATGAAGAGCTTGATAGAGTGACTGTTGGTCGCGAGATTAGACTACAATGTTGTGTAAATGTGGACGAGTGCTAAGTGTGTCCTAGTCAATGTTTCAATGCTTCCAGTGAGCCAGCCAAATTGATGCTTAGATGAAGAGACTCCTCAGATTTAGAGGGTAGCTAATGTAACAAGACAAGCTTGAGGGGATCACGGATGTCTTTTTGGCTCATGGGTGGTGTATCTTCTAAGTCATTATGTCTTCATGGCTCAAGAGTAGAGATTCTTCCCAGTTTGTTATTTGTGTCTTCTTGGCTCATGAGTAGCGATTCTTCCTAGTTTGTTATTTACGATATGCCTTAGTGACAAATTGAAAATAAAACTGAACTTTCTTCTATGCTTTTAAATAAAGTAATGGTTTCCAAAGATCTTCGTAATACTTGTGAAGTTTTGCTGCCGCCGCTTTGAAGCAACACTATTTGCGCTTTAAAACAGACCTTAGCAAAACGACCGAGTAGTGTATTTTGTTTAAATTTAGTAAAGTACTTAAAGTACTTAGATAATTAACTTCATGATGTGACAGTAACATTCCAAGACTATGTCAACTATGATCTTCATTAGTCATTCAATAGTCGGAAGTGATTGAAGCAGGCTAATGATTGAAACAAGATTATCAGTAAATCGATTCAAAAGCTTTAGGATAAACATACAGTTACTTCCGATAATTAAATTATATATTCGGTCGGATAAGTTGGTTAAATATACATGGATTAGGCTAAACTAGAAACAATTCAACCCAGCAAGATGAATACAGAAAAAGGTTTCTAGTTAAACAAAGACTGTCATGCAAACTAAGTATCTCTAAGAAGTCGTGCTGGCAACAAGAATAGGCATTTAAAAAAACAAACTTATTAAAAAAATAAAGCTTATATTAAGTGTAATTGTATCAATTAGTTTGGATAAGTCATGTAATTATTTGGAAGACAGACCTAGGCAAAATAAATTTTGCGATTAGAAATATTTTTACCAATTGTTTTTTGTTTAACTTTTAGCTTTCTCAATGCACTATGATCTGGACCAGTTGTGAAAGGGTGAGGTAAGAAGGGGGTATCTTGGTGAATGTTCACATGATCCTTAAGGGGACTAATTCAATTTATACCACCACATCTGTCAATTACGATATTTTTAACTTGTTCAAGATACCAAGCAAAATAATTATTTACCAATAATTAATTAACTTATTGTATTGTTTTTTTTATTCTTGTGTTGTCAGGTAAAAGAAATAATTGTGCAAAATTTCAGCTTAATTCGAGATTGGGTGTGGGATAAATAACGTGTACAAACTTTTTAACAGACAGACAGAGTGAATTGATTATAAGCTTTGTAAACATACAAATAAAACCATCTTCTGTAAAAAAAAAAAAAAAAATCATTCAGAGGAGCAAAAAGCAGGTCTTACACACACACACACTCAATATGCACAAGAATTTGTCCAACGAGATTTGTCTAAGAAGCAATGCTGTTTATAATAATGTTTAGGGAAATAGTTGCCACAGAATTCGTGCTAAGCCAAGTTGAAAACAAATGTTGAGGTGGAAGGGAGCAGTTCATGGAACACTGTGTCTTAATGAAGTCAATAAATACAACGGCGTTACAAACAAAGATATTCAAAAGTATGTGTTACAAGATGAAACAAAACATCTGGTCATCTGTCTCCTCACTCAATGTCTTGGGGATGACCAAAGCAAACATTGTTCTTGTCGTGTGAAACACATTTAGATATTTTTTTTATTCATCGACTATTTCTACACGTCATATTATTTCTATACTATTCAGAACAATGTAAAGATCAGCTTTAATCTTGAAATATGTTCTGTTTGTATCTAGGTCTTGTAATAGAATGTTTGTATCTAGGTCTTGTGATAGAATGTTTGTATCTAGGTCTTGTAATAGAATGTTTGTATCTAGGTCTTGTGATAGAATGTTTGTATCTAGGTCTTGTGATAGAATGTTTGTATCTAGGTCTTGTAATAGAATGTTTGTATCTAGGTCTTGTGATAGAATGTTTGTATCTAGGTCTTGTGATAGAATGTTTGTATCTAGGTCTTGTGATAGAATGTTTGTATCTAGGTCTTGTAATAGAATGTTTGTATCTAGGTCTTGTAATAGAATGTTTGTATCTAGGTCTTGTGATAGAATGTTTGTATCTAGGTCTTGTAATAGAATGTTTGTATCTAGGTTTTGTAATAGAATGTTTGTATCTAGGTCTTGTGATAGAATGTTTGTATCTAGGTCTTGTGATAGAATGTTTATAACTAGGTCTTGTAATAGAATGTTTATATCTAGGTCTTGAAATAGAGTTATTCTGCACCTGAACGTGAGATGTAAGGAAATAGTTAAAGCGGAGATAAGGCAACGAAACGTCTGAGTCTCAGATACGACTATGAATTAGTCAAGACTAAGATACGACTGTGAATTAGTCAAGACTAAGATACGACAGTGAATTAGTCAAGACTAAGATACGACTATGAATTAGTCAAGACTAAGATACGACTGTGAATTAGTCAAGACTAAGATACGACAGTGAATTAGTCAAGACTAAGATACGACTGTGAATTAGTCAAGACTAAGATACGACAGTGAATTAGTCAAGACTAAGATACGACTGCGAATTAGTCAAGACTAAGATACGACTATGAATTAGTCAAGACTAAGATACGACTGTGACATACTCAAGACTAAACTACGAAAGTGAATTAGTCAAGACTAAGATACGACAGTGAATTAGTCAAGACTAAGATACGACTATGAATTAGTCAAGACTAAGATACGACTATGAATTAGTCAAGACTAAGATACGACTATGAATTAGTCAAGATTAAGATACGACAGTGAATAAGTCAAGACTAAGATACGACGATGAATTAGTCAAGTGAATTAGTCAAGACTAATATACGACTGTGAATTAGTCAAGACTAAGATACGACTATGAATTAGTCAAGACTAAGATACGACAGTGAATTAGTCAAGACTAAGATACGACTGTGACATACTCAAGACTAAACTACGAAAGTGAATTAGTCAAGACGACAGTGAAATACTCATTAGTCAAGACGACAGTGAAATACTCATTAGTCAAGACGACAGTGAAATACTCATTAGTCAAGACGACAGTGAAATACTCATTAGTCAAGACGACAGTGAAATACTCATTAGTCAAGACGACAGTGAAATACTCATTAGTCAAGACGACAGTGAAATACTCATTAGTCAAGACGACAGTGAAATACTCATTAGTCAAGACGACAGTGAAATACTCATTAGTCAAGACGACAGTGAAATACTTATTAGTCAAGACGACAGTGAAATACTCATTAGTCAAGACGACAGTGAAATACTCATTAGTCAAGACGACAGTGAAATACTCATTAGTCAAGACGACAGTGAAATACTCATTAGTCAAGACGACAGTGAAATACTCATTAGTCAAGACGACAGTGAAATACTTATTAGTCAAGATGACAGTGAAATACTCAAGACTAAGATACAACAGTGAAATAATGAGTGATTGAAAACACCATCCAAACTAGATTGATTTCTTCTTGAATCATAGACTTGAATATATTATATCTAGACTGGAAACCAGAAAACAAATTCTTATCCGCGATTGAACGATTCACAGACCTATATATAAATAGAGATTTTTATGTACGTAACTCTTTTTCAAGTGCTAAGAGAAGTCGCCCCAATAAATCTTTTCTGTCTTAGAAAAGCAATGATCTTTAGTTTTCAAAGTTTAGAAATAATGCAAAATCATTTCTCGGATTTTCTTTAGAATGGGCTATTACATCACAGAACTATATATTCACGCTAATATATGAAACAAAGCCATTTCCTGTTAGTTTCCAGATAATGTTTCAAAAATCGTAGATCGAAATAATTCATGTCTGTTGATCTTATGTACATTTAAATAGATTGATTACCTAGATCTTTCTATATTATGTATCTAAAAATTGCAAAAAAATAATTATGATACGAGAGTACTCTTATTTTTGATGTTCGATTACTAGATCTAGATCTAAAAATTAAATTATATGTTACATAGTGTTGAAAATAAAAAAAAAACTTTACTTCTAATAACTACTTTACAAAATAACGACTTGTTTCAACTTTTTAAAAAATTTTAACATTTTTTGTAGTGTTAAAAGATCTCCATGTCCAGTCTAGATATAATATATGTGTATGTCTTGAATGTATTTGAAGCACAAGTTTCCAGTATTTTCACTGTCGTCTTGACTAGTTCACACTCGAATTTCAGTCTTGACTATTTCACTACAAATATATAGATATATAAATCTCCTTACCAGGTGGTTTTGAGTTTTAAACCTTCTACCGGGGGGTTTTGAGTTTTAAACCCTACCAGGGGGTTTTGAGTTTTAAAAAACCCTACCAGGGGGGGGGTTGCATTTAAATCCACCTATTCTATAAAACACCAAAAAAAATGCAAACGACAATCCCCAAATTCCGAGAGCACATCTAAGAAAGATTTTGATTTTAAACCCCTCTCTAAAATTTACGATAAACCCTTGTTCAATATAAAAAAGCAAATTACACACTCAAAATTTTATGAGCGTAGCCAAAAGGGGTTTTGAGTTTAAACCCCTCTTCAGCTGGGTTTGAAGCTAAAAATACCTCTTTAATATAAAAAAAAAGCAAATTACGCACTCAAAATACTATGAGCATAGCCAAAGGGGTTTGTAGTTTAAACCCCCCGCCAGCGGGGTTTGAAACTACAAAATAAATCTTCAACATAAAAAAAAATAAAAAAATTTCGCAATCAAAATGCTATGAGCGTAGCCAAGCCTATTCGGTGTTTTGAGTTTAAATTTCCTTCAGAGTGGTTTGATGTAAAAAAAAAAAAAAAAACCTCTTCAATATAAAAAAAATAAAAAATTACACACTAAAATTCCTTGAGCGTATCCAAGCTAATGGGGGGGGGGGGGGGTTTGAGTTTCAACCCCTCTCCTCCAGATAGCTTTTTTTAAAGTTTAAAACCCCTCCAGATAGTTTTGAGTTTAAAACCCCCTACAGATCGTTTTAAGGTTGAAAGCCTCTCTCTTCAATATTATTTCTAAAGCAAACTAGTCACCAAATTCTATAACCGTAGCTAAATGTGGTTTTGAATTTTTAAAAAACAACTCCAGATATATTTTAGTTTAACCCCCCCCCCCCAACAGATGATTTTGACGATAAAACTTCCCTTTTTGATATAAAGCAAAATAGTCACCTAATTCCAAGATCGTAGTCAAGAGAAGTTACACGTCTACCAGTGGCTGGGCTCCATGAATAAAGTGCAATGAAGTCATCTGCCGAAATTGAAAAGCACTAAATGTGGCTCTACAAAGATGGTTAAGACGGATTTTAGGAGTCAGTTATAGAGATCGGATCTAAATCAAGGAAATCCTATGTCGAAGTATGAGTCGACTCCTTAGTAAGGTTGTGACAGAGCGTCGCATGAGAATTGCGAGACATGTTCTCCGACTAAATGAATTACGCATAATAAGAGTTACGATGACATCCTAGTTCAACTTGGCGCCACACTTTCATGGAGGTCCTCAGAGCAGGTGGGAAGAGGCTTCAGACATTGCCAGTGACAGATTTAGTGGAAACAGCTTGCCAGCGCGCCGAAAGGCGCGGGAGGGTCTAAGTTAGTAAGAATAGCACATTAGGATTTTGAAATAAAACTTTTTATTAGCGAAATAATGCACTGTAGATACCTCAGAATATGCATTCAGTTGGCTTTGAATACCAGAAATAGTGCTTGGCGGCGGGGTTCCGCCCCGCTCAATGGGAGCTCTCAGCGCTCCCCAGATCCCTTGCTGGCAAGGGCGAGGGGTCTACAATTTTTTCACTAACTCCAGGAAGAACCTATTCAAGGGCATAATAAACGTCTTCCAAAAGAATGAAGGGTCAGAATGTAATAGAGATTAATTATGAACACTAACACACACATCCATCCATTCAAACATATATAAATATATTTTTTTTTTTTGGGGGGGGGGGGGGGGGGCCGACATAAAATCCCCCCCAAACCCACCCTCCGAAAAAAATCCTGGCTACGCCCATGATATATATATATATATATATATATATATATAAGAAATTAGATTTTCCCCCCTTCTATAGAAGTATATATATATATATATATATATATATATATATATATATATATATATATATATATATATATATATATATATATATATATATATATATATATATATATATATATATATATATATATATATATATATATATATATATATACTTCTATAGAAGGGGGAAAAAGTAATTTCTTACTCAAATTAAATCACTGTATTCGTTGTTCACTGTTTTCGTTTGTTTCAAAGGAAATAATAAGTTTATATTAATAATACTCCAGTTGAATCTTAAAACATCGTCACAAACATGTGTCTATAATGACAAATAACATTCAAAACAATGTCGTTGATGCTTACTATAGAATTCAAAACAATGTCGTTAATAGAATTCAAAACAATGTCGTTGATGTGATTACTATATGTATCAAAACAGCATGAGAATAACGGCGACTCTCGATAAATCTTAAGAGTCTATAACTCTAACCATAGTTATGTAACAATAGATGAATTCAAAGAATAACCCTTTTGACATTATTCCAGATTATTCCACACACTGACCACCCACTAGTATGCCATGGTTTGTTATCTCCCATTGACAAAAGTGGTTCATCAAGTTTGACCAGAGCGCTACATAGTAACACACACACACACAGTATGAGAACAACAGCATTCATTATTCTCTCCTCTACAAAGTATTTCCTTGATCAAATGTAAAAAAACAAAAATGTTTCCATACTCATTGAATACTTATAATATTTAAAGCCAACTAGATAGTGTGTGATGAAATACAGTTTGCTGCAGTTTCTCTGCAATGTTCACACTTTGAAGACCTACATTATCCAACAATGACAAGCTCCCCCGTGTTTAGGATTGTTTGGCAGTATCTCTGTGTTAGTTCCAAATGTCCTGACCACAAAGGAGACGCCTAAAGGAGGCCGCGCGTATTAAAAACCTGCTCCGTCATCACTTTCTTCGTGTCGAGCACCAGTGTCATTCACCTAGAGATAGTGGAGCTCTTCAAGCTGGTGTGCCAAGTATTTAGGAGGGTTACAGCCAGATAAATGTATACAAGAGAGATAAACCTTTTTATTGTATTTTGTTGTAAGTCTCCATTTTCAAAACTAGTATCTATCAACATTGAACGTAATTTTTCAGTAGCAGAACTTTTCACGGGAAGCACAGATATTAGGGAAACATGTAGGCATTTAGTAGCGACACTAAACTACTAAAGAGTCTGAGTTACAATATCTACCGGCCAGATTTTATACAAGCATGGCAAGCAAAATCTATCTTTGAGATATGATATATAAATTTGTGCGACATTTAAAATAATGTACCTTCAGTACACAACAATCCAGCAACCATGAGTAGCTACCACAAACACTACAAAAGGACATTGGTCTTGCATACATTCTGTTGTCTTAGTCCATCTATAGTGGACTGTCCAGATGCAAAGGTAAAAGCCAAACTAATGACGACTTTCCTTAACCTGACAGTCAGCCCTAAACGATAAATGTTTTGATCAAGAACAACCAAAACAAAAATGTGGTCCAGCTTACGGAGCTAAACATCGTGTCACGTGTAAGTCTGGACTCATTTGGGGGGTGTACCCGGTGAGGACTGCTTGCACCATTAGGCCGGGGAGTGGACGAGCAGGAAAGGCGGAGAAGTAGCGTGCTAGTGCCCAGCCCAGGCACCATTAGGCCGGGGAGTGGACCAGACGTGAGGGCAGGGGGGAGTGTCTGACACACGTTCTTCTAAACATAAAGGTAAAAACCAATTGCCAGCAGGCTGTGGGTTTGGTCGAAACCTAAGCAATGCAGCGCATTCTCCCTGAGTTCCACTCTCTAGCCCAGGCGAAGTCACATGGCACTAGTTCACATAGATAACGATGACTTAGAGCTACTGACCTACCAACGTTGCAAACATACTCCGCCCAAACATCAAGTCTGTTGAAAATAGTCAATAAGTATTGATTAAGAAAATCAATACTTTAAACTGTTGATAATAGGCTTTGAATAAGTGTCATGACAGAGATCTTAATGCATTGGGGGGGGGGGGCGGGGGGGAAGCAAACAATAAATAACGTCTATTACTGTTCTGATAATTAAACGACTCTCTAGCTCCAATTGGAGGTCATGGAAGCCAAGAAGTGGTTTTGACAGGTATGAAAACAATGCGTACAACTGATGGATTTGATCCAAGGCTTTTCAAAAGGTCCGAAGCACTCCCTCAAACTTATTGTTCAGATAATGGAGTGGCTGTTTTATTCGCTTACATTTGTTCAACATCCACTTTTCAAGAGTTCATGGTATGCTACAAATGCACACTTTTAGTTATGGAAAACAAGACCTTTGTTGTTGATTTGTTTTTCCCCCAATGGCTCACTAGCAGCTCCAAAAAATGTATGGGGTGGAGAGGGTTGAGGTGGATCCAGAAACTAGAACTTTGTTTTCTTCGACCCAAGTGACATTGAATCCAATGGCTAGTGTTGATCTCCCGGGAATGTGCTCACCATCTACAGAACACCTTGCCAAGTCAAATAGCCACAAATAAATAGCACGCGTTCCAAGGCCCAACCAGTTCTGTTCCTGCAGGACTGAAAGGTTATCCCGAGACTTCAGCCTCCCTTGACAAGGGAACAAATAGTGATGGTCTGGTAATGATGGTACCTTGTGATGCACTTTTACATGCTTCAAGTGCAGACTTGTTTCATCTGCATGGGTGTAGGTGTACGTGAGAGACAGAGAGAGAGAGAGAGGGAGGAAGGAAGGGGGATATTGAAGCACGAAGACCATATGGCGTGGGTATAAACAAGGCACACCAGCACCTGCTTTAGGTTCAATATTGACTGTCTACAGTTGTATTTGATGAAATGGAAATTAGAAATTCAATTAGAAAGTAGGTGATGTTTCCTTTCCGTTGGATTGATCTCAAGTCACAGAGTAAACAACAATAGATACATGTGTCCAGAAATAGGTGATAAGTATACAGCGCCAAAACACTCATACACAATGATGTTTAAAAGAGAAGTAACTAATACACAACACACACAAACGTGACTTTGAGAAGATGTAACAAATATAACACGTAAAGGTTTCTAAAGGTTAAAAAAAAACTAACAAACATGCAACACACACACATACACAAGTAACAAATACACAACACACACACACACACAAAACCAGTGTAAAACGATATACTAAGTAAATAACACATACATAAACAGTAAACAACACATACACAAACATAGGCTACATTGAAAAGGCGGTAATCTAGATGAATGAGGGCTCTATTTAGTATTGATATTGTGTATTGATAAACTGTATGAGCATTATATACATATGTATAATGTCACATATTTATTATATCAGTAAAAATGATTAGTACGAAAAATGGAGGGAAACTATTTATTGAATACTAAGAAACATTTGAGTCGAGTACGGAAATACCCGTTGACAACGTATTCCAAATGCAAAGACATTGAGTCGCGTTTATAACGGTCAAACCAGAGTTCTCTCGGTGGCCAATTGGCTATTTTTTTTTTCCATAAAGATATACATAAACTGTCACATTTCTAGGACAATCATTAGAGCAGCTTTCGAAATCCGTTTCCACTCACCCAGGGTCCGTGCACACATGAAGAGTTTGCAAGTTTATATATATATATATATATATATATATATATATATATTTATTATATATATATATATATATATATTTATTTATATATATATATATATATATATATATATATTATATATATATACACACACATAAGCCCTTGTTTCAGTGCCAAAGTGATTCATGTACTTGATAATAAACCATAAAAGATGCTAGAAATCAGCACTTATCAGATTGTATATATAACATTGAAGTCGTTTATCTACAACGACAGAACGTAATCAACAAAAAAGTTTTTAGATGAACGGGATAGAAAGATCTCACACGTTGAGTGATAAACTCAACTTATCTTAGCGCATCCTAAATGTTTCATACATTCAATAATTCAAAGTACACACAAGAAATGGTCTCTTCTTACTAATTCATAACGCAATGGTTATTTTCTAAAAGACCACAGTAAGTGGAAAAGGTGGTTATCACCTGAATCCCAAACGAGTAGCATTTTCTTTCCTGTTAATTTCCGGGAGAGTAGCACGACTGGTCATCTTGCAATAGTCCAAATCGCGAGAAACTAGCCTCATAACAATATATAAATAAAAATATTTTTTTATAAATCCTTTAAAAAAACAACAACAACAAAGTTTAGGGAAACAACTCTGAACTTAGAGCTATATCTCTCAATAATTTTAAGTTATTTCCTTTATTCAATATCAAACAAATTAATTAATTACCAATAATTAATTGACTTATTGATTCATGTTTTGTTAGGTACAATAAATAATTGTTTAAAATTCCAACTCGATCCAAGAATGGGTGTGGGAGAAAAAAAATCTGTTTAATTATGTAAGGGGACGAAACCCTACATATTTAGTCTATCTGTAAATACTGAAGGATTAATTTCCCTTGTTGGTATCAACCAAAATAATTAATTACCAGTAATTATTTGACTGATTGCTTACATTTTTTTATTGAATTATGTCTTGTCTATGCCAATGAATAATTGTACACATTTTGAAGTTGATCCGAGAATGGGTGTGGGAGAAATAAGGTGTACCGGTACACATTTTTACAGAGTGAGTTGATATGCTTTGTAAAAAACGAGTCTACCATTCACAATACTAGCGAGAGACTAAAAACATTGTCATTTGACTGTATAATTTTGGAACGCACATGAAGTATGTAACTGTCATATTCAAGTCCGATTTGCACATATTCTTACAGGCAATGTGACAACATTATAAACTCGCTTATATGCTTATATTGACGAAATCCAGTTGAACTGACATTTCAAGCAAATGAAATGTTCACTCCACTTGTTCGAAGGACGTATCTTTATAAGAATAAACACTTTGGGTTCGGGTTGCGGGGAACAAAATAAATATAGTAATAATAAATAGAAAAAAAAATTTTTTTTTTAATGCTTATAAAAAACGCACTAAAATTGAGGGGGAAAAAAGCCATGGATGTGTTTAGTATCGAGTAAAATTCACACACAGCGATTTTTTCTTTTAATTTATGTTCTTCATTTTAGTGCGTTTTAATATGCATTAACATTGAATTCTTTTTATTTTGTTCTAGCTATCTTCCAATTCCAATCGCCTAATACTCTACAAAAAGTTAATCTCCCTTTAGCTTAGTTCATTTTTTTTTTGACATAGAAACAAAATGAAGTTGGCCTTATTGGTTGATTTTTGTATTGATCCATGTGTTGTCATCGAGCTTTAGCTTGTAGGCCAAATTTGATGACGATTGAAGGAGTACAAGTCTAAAAATCGATTGCAAAAAACAAACAACCAAAAACATACAAGAAAGATACGCGTTGTTCTAAATGTGAAAGTGATCACCCGACATAATCTAGGCCAGGTGGTGGGGAAGAAGAGGGACACTTAAAACGGAGGAGGGAGGTGGACGGTAAATGATCCCATCCCGTTAGAAAATGTTCAATGAGTGGTGTAACTTCAGATATCCATTCAATCTCCCTCTCTGTCGTCCCCAATTATCACTTCCACTGAATCTGTAAGAAACAATGAATATTTTGATGGACTAGTACATTTAGAAAACTCATTGTGAGGGAATCATTACGTAGTTGATACGACCTACAGTTGCTAATACATTTTTTTCAGTGCATTTAAATGACCAGGGTGCGTGTTTGTGCCAGGTAACGAATTGAAATAACAACCCAACACCAGAGAGGAAGCTACTTGAAACTCACGCTTACAACAGGATGCGTATTAAGTGTGTAGATCCTATCCACATTAAACAACACACCATTCGGGTCAGCTGGTGAAATAAGCAAGCAGTTGATTAGAGCTTCACACACACACACACACACATATAAATGAAAGTGTACATCATGCAGATTACAAGTGCTAATTGATACACGAAAATAGGTCACAGTCAAGACGCCGTCACCAATGTCAACAAAAAATTGGGTAAAAACAACACAATTACAAAGTAAAGAGGTTAGTAATTGTTTTTAAAAAAAAAGCAGTTCGAACGCTGGGTTTTCATTGACAGATTTGTTAAGATCTAGATCCAGCTAGCGTTAGAGATTAGAGCCGAGAGAAACAGTGAAATGCAAATCTATAAACATTCCATGGGAACAATGATCAAGGAAATAAGCATACTGTGCACCATTGAATGCTGTGAGTTTGGTCCACTAATAAAGAGCATATCAACACTAGATTACATCAGAAAGGGAGATAAGTGCATGAAGGCTATCCAAATGATAGTGGTGATGGCAGAAAAATTCAAGTGGCTAACATATAATTTCGTTACGAAACCAATTCGTCGGCTATCTGGTTTGTCTCTATCTAGTACATATATGTTATATATCTTCAAAGGTCTGGCTTAGTTCCAAACATTGCACAAGCAATTTGACTTAAAAAAACACATCATCTTTCATGTTTCAACAAGAACACATACATATACACGCCATGCCAACACCATTAGTAGAATGAGAACTTAAAGACCTAATTAAAGCACATCCAAGTGTCCTAGGGAGTTCACCTGTTAGAGGAGCAGAGAGAGCTGGTTAGACTGACATTCAGAGGAACCATGGCCGCCGTCATGCGATGTGACCGTCGTGCACTGGCTACAACTACTCACCGACAGCAGACGACAGGCCCTCACAAATGGGGCCATTTTTCCTTGGTTTGTGTGGCCACCATGGCTTCGTTGCACGCGCCAGCGTGGTAGCGAGGAGGGGAGAGCAGGGTGCCCTAGAACTCCCCACACGCAAAATGCTGGACGCCTATTAGCCAGGGTCAGGCTGTTCTCCACTACGGGGCGAGACTGGAACAGCTACGAGCCAGGGACGGGCTGGTGATGGAGGAAGACATTTCCGAACAAGTGTCAACACACAACAATAGCTCCTGGTGCTGTACAAGACTGGGCAACCGTCATACGTTTAGAGCGTCCAATTTCAAATAAACCACCTTAGGGTTTCATCCAATAAATCAATCACCTACGACGTGAGGCTGTAATGTGATGTACTCTTCTTTATAAATAGGTCAACACATTTTTTATTTTTTTATTCTTAATTTTTATAGTGTTGACTTTAATAGAAATAAAACCAAATCATCTACCGAACTAGTTTCCTATAAGTAGTATAAGTCGATCGATGTTATTATTTGACCGTAGCAGTTTGTTGACTGTAGCATATGACTAGAAACTAAGAAGGTTGCTTTACCTGGCCGGCTCGTGGCTCTACTATTTAATCCATTATGAAAACCTATTCAGTTGACTCGAACACAAAGTTACCACACAAATACACAGCAACTCTTCAGCACAGTGTATCCATTCAGCCGAAAGACTTCGCTTCCAGAACACCTGGAGCACGACTACAAACGACTTGAACCAAAATACACACGGTACAGAAAAAGTATTGCGTGCGTGCGCGTGTGTGTGTACAGTGCTCTACCATCAGCTGGTCAACTGACCAATGATCCAACCCAGCGATGCAAATACTGCTCTCCGTGTACCTTCTGCTAGGGCTGTACCTCCTTCCTCCGACCATAAGGTAGTGAGTGATGTACCCAGTTTCCCTCACGTGCCGGCATGCGGTGCCACAGTGTTGTCTTGCTACACAGGCAGAGCTAAGGTGAACAGCCTCTCCCCCCTTTTCACACACACCCAGTGCTCGGCGTTCAAGTTGTTGTTTTTTTAAAGCTACCGCAAATAAGATATAAATATAATAGAAGACATAGGGGGATTCAGATGAAAAGTGAAAAGAGGAGTGGGGTGGGGGGGTTCTAAGGACACCTGGCAGAATGGAAGTCTTTTTGAGCTAATGTTATATTCTATCATCAAGAGTGCCCTACGCTAGAGTTTCTCCCTCCTTCCCCCCCCCTACCTTCCCAAGATCTTTGACCCATTACACCTGGCCTTTGTCTCTCCCCTTCACTGCGGTCCTCCTTGTGAGTGTGTGTGTGTGTGTGTGAGTGAACTATATAGTTATTTGTGCGCCTCAGATGTAAGCAATCCTATGCGTGTCTTCATCATGGCTCTATTAGCCACCTTGACTAGGTTCCCTACCAAATCAACGTTTAGCAGAGAATGAAAGCTATTTTGTTAGTCCCCATTACCTGTTTGTTGTCCAATCAACAACCGCTGGGCTAAACTAGTTGGAAATAGGTCAATAGTCCCGTGCACCATGGTACTCGATAGCCTCACGTTAGACATTGATACAGAAGCCTCACGTTGAGTAATTACATTGATACAGAAGCCTCACGTTCAGTAAGTAGATTGATAAGTTAGTCTCGCGTTCAGTAATTGCAGTGATTCAGAAGCCTCACGTTCAGTAAGTAAATTGATAAGGTAGTCTCGCGTTTAATTGTAGTATTAAAGAAGCCTCGCGTTCAGTAAATAAATTGATAAGGTAGTCTCGCGTTTAATTGCAGTGTTAAAGAAGCCTCGCGTTCAGTAAGTAGATTGATAAGGTAGCCTCGCGTTCAGTAATCGCAGTGATACAGAAGCATCGTGTTAAGTATGTATGTTAATACAGAAGCCTTACTTTAAGTAAGTATGCCGATACAAAAGCCTCACTTTAAGTGAGTGCGTTGACACAAAAGCCTCACATTAAACTTGTACGTTGACATAGAAGCCTCACGTTACACATACTGAAACAGAGACCTCTGTGATTACATTGAAACAGGTGACTCCCTTTAAGTAAATATATTGCCAAAGAAGCCTCATGTAAAGGAAGTAATTTGATACAGAAGCCTCACGTCAAATAATGAAACAGAAGACTCCATTAAAGTGTACGTACATTAATACAGATTATCTGATAGGTGTACAACTGATTACGGTTACAATAAAGTTAACATGTAAATGCATCGAAGCAAACAGTAAATAGGTAAGTTAGATAGAAAGATGTTCAATCCGTACTGCCTAAGAACCGCAATGACCGCCAGCTTTTAGAAAATGTGGATGTCTATATATGACAGTAATAGAATCATTCTAAAACCCAACCAATCTCAGCTGTAAGTGGCTGAAACTCAACAATTTCATCTCGGAAACAACTTAATCTTTAAAAAGCATATGCTTTATTTCAAAATTAAGTATGATTTTCACATAAAAACATTTTAAAAACAATTAGAAAAGCAGTCTTTTATCAAAAAAATGATATATACTATTGCTAATCATATTTCATTGTGCTTTGACCGGGCTCCAAAAGGAGCAACTGTTGGTCTTTCTGGACAGTAACCTTAAAAAATAATAGAAAGACAGTTTGTGTGGAAACACAAACTCAAAATCGGCCCTCGAAAGAATATCGGTATTAAATTATATCATAATGAAATTCTATCAAAGGCAAATGACAGAGAAGAATAGAGAAAGATGGTTGACAGATCATGTGTGGTGACCCAAAGGTCCAGCAGACCTAGGGATAGGTGAAAGTGAACGTGAAGTTAGATGTGAACCTGGCCTAACTGATGTCTTATAATGAGCATCTAATTGATCTAATTGTTTTTGTAAAGAGTTAATCTCTTATTCAAAGCCTCAAACATTTTCGTAAAAAAAAAAAATCCTTTAATTTTGTATTCCACATTCGGATGCGCACTATGCAGTTCACGCGATAGTACGAAAAACTACTTATTAATTGTTTTTAATTATGTCCAGCTTATTTGCATAGTAAATAGATTTTTTTCTCGTTAAAAAAAAACAATTTTTCATTTGTAAATGTAGTATTTAGTATGACAGAACTTACATAACTTAGCAATACAATTGTAAAAAAAAAATGTTTTTCACAAAAATTCTAAAACCATTTGCATAAATGTGTTTGCAAAATGGTACACAAGCATGTCCCTTACTAAAAAGCCTCCAGTGTTTGTTACTATTAATAGTGAATAGTTGTAAAACTGGTGTATTTTTATGAAAAAACTGCTTGCATAATTGATTTTTAAAAAAATAGACTTTTCGCTTTCAGAAAAGGAAAAAATGAAGCCGTCAGAACTTTGAATGATCTAAAATATCATGATGTCCGATTTTCATTTTCTCTTCTAGTTTCTAATATGTAAACGGGACGGACGGACAGACACACGGGTCACACAAAACTAATAACGTCTTTTCCCCTTTCCGGGGCCGCTAAAAATGCATGTACGTGCGCCTAGAATATGGATTTGTCTATCAACCAGTTTCAGAACATATAACGCAAGACATAATATGCTAAAGAATACACGGTTTCACAATTATCAGAAATACAGTCTATCCACCCACAGTAATAGACCCATTTTTATTCGCTCAACTTAATAAACTAATTTTTAAAAAAAATCACTGTTGAATATTCTGTAAAGTATTCTTTGAATGTGCTCTTACCCCAAAAGATTTTTAGTTTTAAGAATCTGAACACAAACTCCATACTTTATAAAGAAGGGGATATACTTTTATATATATATATATATATAAAATTTGTTTAATGACTACAGGAGAATAAAAAAAAAAAGAACAAAATATGGCTGACATTTCTAGGTCGCTTCTAATTCTTAGATCTAGATTTGTGTCAAAATCTTGTTTGAAACTATGCTCTCACAGTTTCTGTCGCCTGGTGCGAATCAATCATTAGGACTAGGGTCCTCATCGATCTTCCAAATAGTCTGTTGCCAACTAAATAGAAAAGAATGAAACTATAATTTTAAAAAAAATCTAAGGGCGTGTCAGTTGATCTTCGTATCTCAAATCTCCTTTATTACGACTAGTTAATCGTCCATTTGTTTTATAACTAAGTTTGAAGCCATACAGTGAAAGTCTTCTGCTCCATATTGAAATAGGAGTGTGTTCTACAAACAGAAGAGCTGATTCGGCAATGCTAAAACGTGCACACAAATCATTATACATATTTAAAAAAAAAACATGCTTATCATCACTGCCTTTATTTTTACACCTGATACACCAAAAAAGTCTAGCTATTCGTAGTTTTTACGCCATTTATAAACATCTCCAATGCTTATAATGGTCTCCTGCTAATTGATTCTTGGTACCCTTAGTGAAAATAGTAAGACAAATTTCCTTATGGATAATACAAATTATTTTTATTGTAAGTTTGTAGCAAACGTAAAGTGTGACAACGACTGACCAGCAGGGGCTGCCTACGAGTTTGGGATTTTTCGTTTTTAATTGTTCAGTTTCAATGTGAACACTTGAATACAGAACGGTTACACAAGTGAAAAAAAACAAACAAAAAAAAAACGAAATTACACAACCGAAGAGCGAGTGCCTAAACAACGAAACAAAATATCTGGAAGCAATGTCGGGAGCTATTGTTGTGTACAAGTCAATAGATAACTAGAAGATAATTCTAAAAGCAGATGAGGTGGGGAACGGGGGGGGGGGGGGAGAGAAAGGACTGCTGCAGTTGTTGTACCTGAGAATGTTCAAAAGATCTAGACCCCAGCACGAGAATCATGTCAATCTACATCTAGGTCAACTCAGGGAAAATTGCCTGGAATTGCTGGTTGAGCAAAAAGAGCATTTCTCGTAGCCTACCGAAGCCAAGAAGTAATTAGTTGATGAAGAGAAAGTGAAAGAAACAGGTCAGGATTCGACCAGAATTACGAGTTAGCGTTAGGTACATAATGAGACTGACGACTCCACCGAAAAGTACAACTTAAAATGACTTACACAAAATTAAAAAACAAAAATACTTTTTTGAAAAAAAAAAAAACAAAGCTTATATTAAGCGTACTTGAATCAATTAGTTTAGATCAGTCATGCAATTAAATTTGTAAAAGCTCTAGACTAACAATAAAAAGGCAGTTATAAAATTTAAAAAAAAAAAGGGGGGGGGGGGGAGAACGACATGAATTTAAACTCATGGCTCAAGCCTTCTCAGGTTTCTCAAACCAACACGTAATCACTCTGCTGCTAGTGGAGAGCTCATGAACATGGAAGATTGTAGAGTTATCTATAGTGTTTCTATAGTCTAGAGTAGTCTAGACCTAATTGTCAGGTTTGTGTTCACTAAGACTCAGACGACAACCTAATCCTATACAGGGGACAAATTCAGCTTATGCCACCCCTTCAGTCGATTACAATTTCTTTCCCTTTTTCGAGATACCAAACAAAATAATTTATTACCAATAGTTAATTAACTAATTGGTTAATTTAAAAAATAATATTCTTGTGCTGTCAGGTAAAAGAAAAATTGTGCAAAATTTCAGCATGATCCGAGTGTGGGAGAAATCACGTGTACAAACTTTTTACCAGACAGACAGAGTGAGTTGATAGAAGCTTTGTAAAAAAAAAATGTTCACTATTAGAAGAAAGAAATGTTTTGATGTAGGACTATGCCCTTCACAAAAGTGATGCAATACAGAGTTAGACGGGAAAATATTCCAATACATATATTTTTTTAGTTGGGGAAAAAGAAAGGGAAAATGGTAGTGGTTTGGGTTGGAATATTCTCACTGATCAAGATCAGATCTTCCTAATGTAACGTAATTAATGACTCACTCAATAGTTCGCCGACGCCTGACTCGTTTCTTACATAAATTCCATTTAGCCAAGCAGTGCAATGTAGCAGACCAAGTCGTGACATCAACTTTGTGGACATTAATTGGATTTACTGGTGGCCTCTACTGAACTTACATTCAAGATTGGAAGGTATAGCTCTAAGCCCAGCTGAAGTGCAAATGTTGAAAACAAAATATAAAATCTATTGAGATGGGTGAAATTTCGTTGGCAGATAACTTCAGAATCCTATCCAAAAGTCACCACAATGTTTGTTCTTGTTCACATTGCAATCAAGAGACAAATCTGTTAGATACGACACTGAAGCCGAGCACAGTTTACCCAGTCATTGCTTGTTTAAACGCATTCCTACATTCTCTAGTGGAGCAATAGTGAATACTTATTTGGGCTAAGACTTTGTGGATTATATAAAAGAACTACATTTAAATTACATAACAGAGTTAAATATATCAATCAAGGACTTTCACAGAGAATATCTCCTGGCGCTAACATGGATTTTGTGTGCACTTATCTCTTATTAAACGACTGTAATGACCATAATATTAAATTGGAAATATTTTACTTCTTTTTACTTCATTTAAACAAAATCTAACTTACAGCAAAAACACGCCATTAGTCTTTCCCGTCTCTAGATCGTCCCCGGTTCTTAACATAAATTATGATACACCCTGTCTCATCATTCTCCAAAACCAAAAATTAATGCTCCCTTTCTTCGTTATCACCTTGGAAACAAACACACTACATAAGACTGCGGTACTAATGACATTATGTGAATATAAATAATTTACCTTTATAATCAAAATTACTTTAGGCATTGAAATATTTTTTGTGAATAATCTGTGAGTTATACACGTGTATGTAAGTATGTTGTATTTGCCTGATGACATTTGTAAAGGATGCGTGTCATTAAACCAGCCAAAGAAATATGAGTCTATTAAATATCGCAAGGCAGTCTCTCCTTTTCAATAACCTAAATGACCCTCAATCCAACAATCTGAACTCATTACGAACAAGTGGTTGAATTGAAAGATGCATAAAACAATAATTGAACCTGCTCTATGAGACTTGGACTAAGCATGTTATTGTGCGGTGTAGAGCATCTGTAGTGCTCCTGTCTCCAGCGCAGCGCGTGGGATGCATGCGCCAGGAGGGGAGGAACATTTTGCAATTGCCCCGATAAACGTTTCTACCGACTGAGTCAGTAGGCTCATGACGTCATTCCGACACTTGTTTGCTATTCATCCGCTACCTACGTAGAAGAAAGAAGATTCGGCAGGTTAGAATCTGGGTCTAGAGCGGGAAGGGAGAGGGTCAATCTGATATCTGTATGGCCACATTATAGGTCGATCTACCCCTCCCCGATCAAGTCATTTCGATATTATGTCCCAGTAAATATTTACAACGAACTATAAGCAATTCCAACAATATACTTCGCATTGCTCAACTAGGTATAGACTCAAAAATATAGACAATAACAACATTCCTTTGAAACTATATACTTGATATTGATGTCCAAATGATTTGTCAACTCCTCAATTGCTGTGTGTGTATGCGGGAAAGGGGGGTCGCGGCAGACAGGGGATTGTAAAAAGGGGTCGCCGAACATAAAAGGTTGAGAACCGCTGGTCTAGGACAAAACAAACATTTCTCTAGAAAAAAAAATGATAAATTTTTTTTTTTACTTAAAACCCTTTTAAAAGTGGTGAATAGTGAAATAATTTTTGCTATAGAACATTTATGGCATGGAGGATTCAAAATGTAAAAAAAAAAAAAAAAAAAAAATTCTAATAAATAATTTTCTAATATCAGATTTGTTCTTGTTCTCGACTCCAACTAATTCAGTTTGTGGGAGTAAACAAACCTTTGCAAGACAAGTCAGTAAAATGTAACCAATTTCTCCTAACATCTTTACAAACATTGAAACGCGCTTTTGCTTTTTTTTCAGGGTTGCAGAAACCGGACCAAAACGTAACCACTTCCAACTACAGAAACCCCCGCCCTGCTCCCAAACTAAAGTTCTGACCACTGAATTTTATTAGATGTTATTTCTGGACAACAAATTCTGTGGCGCAACTCTTCAAGACATCATATGTCGTTGTTAAACAACACTTCAGCCAAATATTCCATTCAAAACTAAGGGAATAGCTGTGCCGAGTACAGCCTCATCTTTTTTACCAGTTCTTAAAAAACGGCCATCTTTTTGAACCTAGACTCCAGCACAACATCCAACTGTATTTCATACAGACACGAAATAATTGTAAAACTATTGACTGGTGAGCAAGTCTGTGAAATAATTGTAAAACGACTACATTCCTGATTGGTGTGCCAGTCTGTGTAATAATTGTAAAACGACTACATTCCTGATTGGTGAGCAAGTCTGTGAAATAATTGTAAAACGACTACATTCCTGAATGGTGTACAAGTCTGTGAAATAATTGTAAAACGACTACATTCCTGAATGGTGTACAAGTCTGTGAAATAATTGTAAAACGACTACATTCCTGATTGGTGTGCAAGTCTACTATAAAGTCAGGTAGGAACTGGAAAACAAGGAAAGAGATGCGAAACTGACAATAAAAAAAAAAAACTCCAACATTTATCTCTTTAATGATCCCTAAAAGTTGTTGGCTGGAACATTTCAAAGTTTACTTTTTGTGAACAGAAGTAAAGAATTAGTCGTGCGAAAAGCAGATTCCCTCTCTCCCTATTTTTTTTATTTAAGAAACAAACTAACTGTTTATTTACCTAACACGATGAATCTCTAGAGTGTGATGAAAGGAAAAAAAAACACATTTAGGTCAAAATGTACTTTTGCACCTTCAAAGGGGGATAAGTGGTATCAGGTATTTTTTCTTGCGTAACCTCTACCAAAAAAAAAAAAAAATTAACAAATAAATAAAAACTATGATGACTCCATGCTATCTAGACATCAGTTACAGTAACAGAAGAAAAAAAGTTTGCACTTTTAATGGCGAGGAAGACTGGAAATAAACCTTCTAGGTTGGAGGTTAGTCAGTTTGTATTGAGCAGGGGCATTCTGTACAGTTTGGGAATCTGAACAGTTTGATCACACGATTAGTTGAGGTGTAGGTGAGATGTCGTGCGATATGAGAATTGCCTTCATTCTCACTGGCAGGGCTATTGGATAGGGGGATAAGTGGTTGTTTCAACCTTTCCTAAGTGATGGACAAGGAAACAAATCGTTTACATTATTTCTGAACACAGTGACAAGTTTATTGAATCATTTCTGATCAAAGTATCATAATTTTGATTTCTCTACAAAGAAATAAGATCTAAATGTTCCTGCCATTACTCAGTTAATATACAACTGATTGCGAGAATTTTTTTATTATTATGAACATCTACTTTTGAAAGCAAAATTGTCTTGAGATTTTCAACCAGAACTATGTTGTTGTTTTTTTTTTTAATGTTGAAGACAAGAGAACAAAATTATGCGAGGCGCTGTCCAAATAGAATAACAGGGAGGTGGGCGTGATTTGGGGAGTTTCTAGTGGCCCACCAGCAGGAGATGTCCAGTTCATCAGTTTCTAGTGGCCCACCAGCAAGAGATGTCCAGTTCGTCAGTTTCTAGTGGCCAGCCAGCAGGAAAAGTCCAGTTCATCAGTTTCTAGTGGCCCACCAGCAGGAGATGTCCAGTTTGTCAGTTTCTAGTGGCCCACCAGCAGGAGATGTCCAGTTCATCAGTTTCTAGTGGCCCACCAGCAGGAGATGTCCAGTTCATCAGTTTCTAGTGGCCAGCCAGCAGGAAAAGTCCAGTTCATCAGTTTCTAGTGGCCCACCAGCAGGAGATGCCCAGTTCATCAGTTTCTAGTGGCCAGCCAGCAGGAAAAGTCCAGTTCATCAGTTTCTAGTGGCCCACCAGCAGGAGATGCCCAGTTCATCAGTTTCTAGTGGCCCACCAGCAGGAGATGTCCAGTTCATCAGTTTTTAGTGGCCCACCAGCAGGAGATGTCCAGTTCATCAGTTTCTAGTGGCCCACCAGCAGGAGATGCCCAGTTCATCAGTTTCTAGTGGCCCACCAGCAGGAGATGTCCAGTTCATCAGTTTCTAGTGGCCCACCAGCAGGAGATGTCCAGTTCATCAGTTTTTAGTGGCCCACCAGCAGGAGATGTCCAGTTCATCAGTTTCTAGTGGCCCACCAGCAGGAGATGTCCAGTTCATCAGTTTCTAGTGGCCCACCAGCAGGAGATGCCCAGTTCATCAGTTTCTAGTGGCCCACCAGCAGGAAATGTCCAGTTCGTGAGTTTCTAAGTTAATGAAAGTATCACACTTTTCTTTTCACCAACGCCTGCAGACTGCCTATATTTAAAACGATATGAATACGGGACGTTCTGAAGTAACAAATCCATCAGGTTTCGAACTCAGTACCCTCAGCAGCCATGCGCTTACCATCTCTACACGTCTATAGTTTCATAGTTCAGTGTGTTTACACTGACTAGAGGAACGTGAAGTTTAACTCTTCATGTGCTGTGCATCAAGGCATTGACACTGTACAGCTAGAACTCATTGAAATGTTAGCAGCAAAACATCAAGTGATTGCTTAACAGCCTGTTTAACAAAAGACTTCAGGGGAATTTTTTTTTTCTTTTCAAAGATAGAAATATACAACCTTAGATTTGTATGCTTTTAGAAAAAGGGATTTGAGAGGTGGAATACGGGGAAAAAAAAGGTGGGGGTGGATTGATGGAAATAAGGTTAAAGCGAGGGGTAAAAAAAAAAAAGATGCAGCAAAAAAAAAAAGATTCACAAACAGAAGAGAAGGTGGGGATATGGAGAGAGAGGGGGGGGGTGCACAGCGTGCAATATTCATCAGCAGTTTGACACCTTCCTGGACCTTTGCCTAGAGAACAAGCTTCAGGTGAGTGAATCTTTGAAACATGTTCTTCACCACACAATGTTGACATCACAGGTAACTTCAAAATAAGAATCACAATAATAAGAAGAATAAACACTACTGCACTATAGGTGTGAAATGTCTAGGCTGGAATGCCGTACACCAAATGAAAATCTCGAATTGATTTCCTGTTTTCATAGTCAGTGAGATTCTGGCTTATTAGGAATGTATACGATACATGTTACACACTTTGTTGACATGTTGAGTTTCAAGATCCGCTTTACAGTCTTTCAACAACAAAGGACAGTAACAAAGGGAGAAGTGTATAAAGCAACCATCAGATAAACGTCAGGAAAGAAGTATTAAAGGACTGGGAGAGATTTTGAAATAAATAGACAAACAATGTCAAGGACATACCGATAGAACAATGTTGCAAACTAAGTCATAAAAATTACAAGAGACTGAGATTAGAAATTTGACTTTACGGTGCGAATAAGTGCACTAAAAAAATGTCAAATAATTTCTAAGATTCATAGCTTATCGACACTTCTTATATTGTGTACACCGGATACACCAAATAGCTAGTTATTTATAGTTATCCCCCATAGATAGAAATTTCTACTATGACCCGACAGTCTCCTTACAGCTTGAGAAACGAAGATGAGAATAGATATTATTTCGTACATACAAGTGTATGAGTTGTATATTGATTCCGATACTTTGTTCTGATAGTAATAATCGTACATTTTCACTTTACTTTATTAATAGCCACCCAACAGGCTACATCTTAAATACTTTCTAGTAACAGAGCCACAAAGTTCCTTAAAGAATCTTGTCACTTGAAACGGTTTGGAGCCGGTGCTTTCACAAAACTTTTTTTTTTAAAACCTGAATACATGTACTCAAATACCTATTTCAACACTAAGAAGGGGAGACAACGCGTACAGACTTATGAGTATTTCTGATTGCACTGCTGTTTTAGTGTTCCCCCTGCGTTGACAATTTTACCAGTGAGGTTTTTCAATCGCACTACGCAAGTCTGCAGCTGAGAGATCCTCAACCTCCGTTTTGTTTGCTGTAACCTGGAAATGTTTTCAGTCAATTGATGACAGGTGAGGAGTTTGGAAGCAAACAAGACAGGAAGCTAAGCCAGCAGACTATCTAAGCAAATATGCAAAGACTTCCAGGAGTCAAGTCCTCTACAGCCACGGTTCCGTAAACGAGGCATGCCGGGAGAAGAAGATGTGGTACGTTTCCAGAGCATGCAGTAGTAGACGTTACGTTGTACAACATCCCATATATAATGTATCTACTAGCAGTCAAATTACAACTGAATTAGTTAAGGGACAGATATTTGCTTTGATCTTAAAGTGAACGATTGGAGGCCATGATTGGAAACAAAGCATGCCCTATATATTTGTCCAAGACCTAAACGTCTAGCCTCAATACACTCAAGCTGTAGAACAAAAGAAATTGGGGCAAGTGTTCCTTGTTTCTTGACTATTATTTCGTAGAAATGAGAACCGAGAGTTGTTGTTTTGTTTTAAAAGTACCTTTCCATACAGTGGTAACAGTTGAATTAGTTCCCTTAAGGAAGCTTAGGTGAACAACTTTGGTTATGCATTTAAAAAGCGATCACGGTAACATTCGCATAGATATCCCTTTTTTCTCCCCCATCCACATCTCGCTCTTTTTCCCAACTGGTCAGGACAAGTGATAGGATCATAGGGCATTAAGAAAACTTCATGCACTAAACAAAAACGATTGGTAAGAATAGTCTAGGTCTATTACAAATTTAATTACACGACTGATCCAAACTAATTGATACAATTAAACTTAATATAAGCTATAATTTTTTAAAAGCATTTTAAATGTTTTTCTTGTTATGTACAGGCACATGATAAAGTCACGTGGTATTTTTGTGCAGGCTCAATGTATTTATTTGCAGACACACTGACACGTAGTAATGTTTGAACGTTCTTACAAGGAATTTTTATTGAAATTTTCTAGGAAATAAAGTGTATGTACATCCGCAAATAACTTGCAAGAATTGGTTCAATAAGTATAACCTTAATTAAGTAAACTAAATGTAACTATACTAGACTGCTAGAGCGTCATTCCAAATATTATTTTCATATCACTGCGCCAGGTTGACTGAATGAGTGTCAAACATGAATTGATCAAGCAACTAACTTATCTAGTCGATTGTTTCCCAAACTGTTTCCTTAAAAACACTCCGTACATTCTGAGTATTTAGAGGAACTTATGCTTATTTTTTAGATGGATAAATTCAAGTGGTGGCCTACTTGTTAATAATTACGGTAGTTGGTGGAACACCTATTATATCACGGAACACTAGGGTTCTGCGGGAACACAGGAAAACAATGTTCTAGCCTGATGCATTAACAAATGAGTCAGCTCCTACTATTAGACAGAGCATGTAGAAGTCCCAGAGACGCTACGGCGAAAGAAGTGAATAGAATACAAAATAATTAGAAAAGAAACAAGAACTTCCTTACAACATGTCACGAAGTGTGAGATTGCCACTTTATCGTCAAACCGGCTAACGTTTTCACAAACCCCGGAACCAAATGACCTTTAGTTTTACACTTCGTATTGAAAATGAATAGGTATAAATATACTGATACATTTATCGCATATATTTGAGTGAAGTCAACGGTCTAGAGTTCAATGAATAAGTACATAACAAACAAATGTCACTGGGGGTTATTACTTATAGTCTAGTTTGCTTTTTAACACACTTTCATGATTCTTATAAACCAGCAATTGTTTTGTGGAAGCAATGTGTCTTTCAATTATAACTTATACATCGGCACCAGGAGTAACCAGTGGGGGAAAATACATGCAGTGGCGTCACTAGGCTCGGCGTCACCAATGGGATGTCTCGCCCTTAATTATCTTTCCCCAAAACATCTCCGCTAAAAATCCTTAGTTTGTACTTTTTCTTGAGCCGATACAGTTAATTGATTACCTACTTTTATTGATGGTTACACATTGTAAAAGTGTAATTTCTATTTTAAATTTCCTCGTCTGTGACATTGCATAGTTATTACATACTTTAAAATGTAAGTTTATTAAATTTAGGAAAAGAGTTAACATCATTTGAACAGTTAGACTTTATTAAAAAGACTTTGAGTTTACAGAAACGATATTACATTATGCCAGTGTTATTTAAATGTTATTTAGAACGCCCATCTAGACCCAAAAAAAAATGTACATTCGCTGCCCCTTTAGTAAGCTATGGGACTTAGTGAGTGCTGAGACAGCCCAGGTGCCAAGCGTTTCCCATCATTTCTGTGCTCCCTAAACTCGTTCTTGTCGATCTACAGTGCAGTATTTCTCCGAGTAAGAAGATAAAAGACTTCAATCGTACGACGGTACATTGGTCGAGAAAATTTCTGTTTATATATTAAATGTACATAAGCATGTTGGGGTATCTAGCTAGAGTCCTTTTTTTTTTTTAATTTTCCGCTTTTGCAAAAGTGCAACTTTTCCCAACTGGCCCCGTTGGATGCGTTCCCCTCCTGGTGGGTGTCACACGGTGCGGATCGCACATCCCTCCCCTCCATAGTGACGTTACTGTTTGATTTATTTAAACAAATAGGTATATATGGGTGATCACATGTTGGTTTCTTCAAGTGATGTTTCACGAAAACAGAGCAGTAGTGTAAAAACGTTTTAGCTCTCTCTTTCTCTCTCTCTGCGTGTGCCAGATCTTTTTTCCATCTATTTTCTAATTATCGCAGCCAACACTTTAACTCTTATAATTTCATCCCCCCACCTTTTTCCCCCTTTTTTAAAGCCTTTAGTCGACAGAAACATTTTGTCGTGTTGGTTATCTTTCATGTTCTATTATTTCAAGGTAACAACAGTAACTCAGAGATCAATGATCATTAAATACAAATGTGTTTCTGTAATTAGCTCTGTCCTCTCGATCTAGACACCTTGCTACCTTTAGACTACTTTAGAAAAAAAAATAATAAAGTGTTCGCTAAAACTAATCCAGAAAAAGAAAATAAACAATGGCGCAGATTGCAATCCTAAGTAGAACACTAGAGATGATTGACAGCCTGTCATTAGTTTCTCCTATCCTACATAAATCTGCAGTAGTGCCTCCTTGAACACCATCTAAAATGGATTTAGACTAAGCTAGAGTCTGTTTCAAACACTTCTTGTATCATGTAACTATAGACGTAGTTCAAGTAGACACATCAGATACACGGAACATATATTGACAGAGCAGTGCCTGGGCAGGTGCGGGCCGCACTGGGTTTTATAAGGTGAGGAGCATCAAAATTTACCTCAATATTAAATGTTGAACACGAGATCCCGATGTATTGGATTTCATGCCTGGTCAGTTCGCTTTATCTCCTAGCTAGCTAGCAGAAGGGAGGGGGGGGGGCGTACAAAAAAAGGTTTGTATGAATGTGACTCAGGCAATAGTTTGGAAAACACTAACGTCGTAAATGGAAGTTGTTTTGAAAAACAAAAGTTCCATACTTCATTTCGTTTTGAGAGGGCATCAAAAGTAGCTGCAGCACGTTGCATCAAATACCTTAGGTACTCCACTGTAAATGGGTAAGATATGATGGCCCAAACATGTGTAACCCTTAACTACAAGACCCGAAATGTGTAAAACTGAACTACAACGCCCAAACATGCGTAAGACAAAACTACAAGAACCGAAATATGTCAAACTAAAATACAAGACCCGAAATATGTAACACTAAACTACAAGGCCCAAACTTATGTAACACTTGACTATAAGGCCCAAAGATATGTAACACTGAACTACAAGGCCCAAACATATGTAACACTAAACTACAAGGCCCTAACATATTGAACACTAAACTACAAGACCCGAAATATGTAACACTGAACTACAAGGCCTTAGGCCCAAGCATAATATTTAAGACTAAACTACAAGGCCCAAACTTATGTAAGACTAAACTACAAGACCCAAACATATGTAAAACTAAACTACAAGGCCCAAACATATGTAAAACTAAACTACAAGGCCCAAACATATGTAATACTAAACTACAAGGCCCAAACATATGTAAAACTAAACTACAAGGCCCAAACATATGTAAGACTAAACTAAAAGGCCCAAATATATGTAAGACTAAACTACAAGACCCAAACATATGTAAAACTAAACTACAAGGCCCAAACATATGTAAAAGTAAACTAAATGGTCCAAACCTAAAACCTATGTAAGACTTAACAAATGTTACTCTAAAACTACAAGCCCCCCCCCCAACCAAAAAAAAAAGTTTAAAAATAATGTAATAATGTGTATATCTTATAATCAATGTGTATATTAGAAGAAGAAAATGGTGTGGAAGCAAATATCATCCCCTCCCTTCCCACACTTGGCACCCACAACTGTTCCTCCACCTGTTACTGGAAATGATTTGAAGAAGCAAGAGCAGTCATTTAGTACTCTGACTCTCCACATACAAGACAGTGAGAGAAAGTCTCAGGTACGAGGGGGCGGGGGATCAGCAATACAAAAAGAGAGACTTTCGTCTAATTGGGCATTACATATACGACCATGTGTCAACATTAAGTCGGACCAAGTTGTAGGTAGCTATAAATGCCTATGTGGTATAAACGCCAAGACATAGTGCTAGAGCCAAAACAAAAAACACACACAACACAGAGGAGGAAGGGAAAATGAATTAAAAAGTTAAAAAGTCAATTGTTTTGTGTGTGAATTTTGTTTAATGAAGGCCCTGACCTACATTTGTGGAAAGTGGACAGCGCCATTGAGTGTGACGATGCTCTAATAGGCCACTACAGGGCCACTTGGTCTATTTATTAAGTCTGAGCGGTTCTTGTGAGACAGTTGCTGACAAGGCGTTATCTAGTTTCTTGCTGCTAGTCATGATTGGAAAAACAAAGCACGCGACCATTGCATCTGAAATACATTCAGGTCATTAAGCAGCTTCTTAGAGAGGGAGAGAAAATAAAAGGGAAGAGGGGAGGGACGGTCGGGGCGAATGATAGACTGAAGCACCAGCTACATCAGTCAAGTCTATCAGCTGCGTTCAACAATCAATATTTAATTCTCTTAGCCTAAACATTTACACCAGTCATTTTACCATTTATAAACTAATAATAATGATCATCCCTCTTTATTTTTCGCTAACTAGAAAGAAAAAAAAAACCGACACATTATGCCCCCAATGCATTTCTTGCAATGACACCACAAGACTTCTGTTGTGTCCTGGGAGTGATAGATGTCACGTCCCTAGTGACACCTCATTGTTTACAAAATGAGGACATTGTACCTATCTCAAATCAGGTCAGCGTACCCACGCGTAAATGCCAGAAAAACGCAGATTAAAACTTAGTTCAAGACTACAGCAGGGAAACAAAATTAACATAGCTTAAATTACAAAAACAGTTCCTAGTGACACCTCGTTGTTCACAGAATGAGGACATTGTACCTATCTCAAATCAGGTCAGCGCGCACGCGCTTTAATGCCAGAAGGACGCCGATTAAAACTTGGTTCAAGGCTACAGCAGGGAGACATAATTGGCGTAGGTTAAATTACAGAAACAATTGAGGGGAAAATTAAATGTAAACGGGTCAAGGAGTCAAGGATGGGTATTGAGATGTCACGGTTCTTGATTCTAAAGAAAGATATAAAAGCTGAGTGTTAGCTTGAGACGGAGAGAGAGCTAGAAAGTTAGGCTTAGAAGTCGCTAAGTTTTAAAGTAAACATTTACTCATTTTATTGAACATGTTTCAAGTTCAAGTTTTAAATAATTAAAACTCAAGAAAACATATCAGCACTTTGTTACTTCATTGATTATTAAAGTGTTTGAACTATAATCAAGGCACCTCCGAACCCACATATGTCACAAGTTTATAGCATCAAGGTCTTCAAGTCGAATAAACATAATAAACACGTGACAATAGAAGTGATTAGTAACTAAAAGGATAAGACAAATAGAGACAAACCCAGCAAGCAGTACACGTGGATCTGTCTCTCATTTCTGCCCTAGACTAAGGCTTAGAACCATGGGCCAAATCTCAACTGTCACTTCTTGCTCATCTAAACATTCCGTTCATATCCACTATTGAACGTCGGCTCAAGAACAGAATAATTATAATACATTCATTGGTACGTGGTGGCGGACTACACGAAAAAGGCTATTGTTGAGCAATTTACGTCACTAATTATTTCTAATGTAAATGTCTCGTTAACAATAATATTTTAATTTCTATAAGCCCAAAGATTTAGGAAAAGCGCAGAGATGTACGTGAGTCACGTGACTACGAAAATCCAAGACTGAATATAAATCTATATATCTAGTTATATGACTATGAGACACAGATGAAGCTTGTTACTGTTGTCAGTATAAGCCAGTACATGTTTTTACGTCCTAAGAGTTCTGTGAAAATGTAACACTTTTTAATGGAGCATTTTTATTTTAGTCGAGTCTATCTATTCTACCACCTTTAGAAAAGGGGCTGGTATTTTGATTACAAAACAAAAACAGTCGCGCATGCGCCTCACGCGCGTCCTATGTCAACATGATGCCACATGCCACAGTTGGCATATCATGTTGACTTTTGGATCCGCTCGTGCAAATAAAATGTATGTCCTCGCAACCCATTCCAGGTGGCTCCAGCTTTGAAGATTGTACGTTCCATTGATATGCAGGTTACATGCCCGATGAAATACCAACATGCAATCACGTGGCTAGGAACAGCACAAAACTTTTTGAAACACACGTGATCTGTGGTGAAGAAACAAAGCAGAAGTGCCGCGTGATCAGCATAGCTCCTATCGACATATAATATTCTGTTTCACTTGGCTGTCATACAATATTTATTTATTAAGGCGTGTTTCTTTAAAAAAAAAACTGTGTCACCAACACATTAAACAACTTGGTCTAAGTAACGTCTTCAAATAGCAAGTAGATCATTATGAGTTGAACTAGTTTCACTGGCGAACACTCTGTACTGCTACAACAAAAACAAATGTTGTGCGAGGTAATCAATAGGATGAATCCTGTTCTGTCATAATTGGACAGGTCCTATCTAGATCTAGTGAACATCAATGATTTGATTTTTGATTTTGGGCACATCGGCACAATTTAGGCCATGTCGTGCCTGCAGTCCCTCAAGGGCCACTCTCCCTCCACACAACAAGGGCCAAATTCCATACAGTCAAATCATTAAAATCAAGGTCTATTCACAGTTAAAATAGTAGAGGTAGTAAAAATTTAATAATTTGGTAAAAATCTAATGTAAATAGTACATGTCTACAGAATTCATGAATCAGATCTTCGTAGACAACCCCACTTCCCGGATAAAGCCCAGTACCTTCCCAGGGTCGACATTATTGAATAGTGTTTTTAAATTAGTGGCTCTAAAATATTTCTCCCTGACATCCTGGTATCTGGGGCAGTCGATGAGGATATGTTCCACGGTGAGGCGAGAGTCACAATACTCGCAAAGTGGGGGCTCTTCTTTCTTTAGTGAACATCAATGTTCCAGATCAATAGATGTAGATCTAGTGAACATCGGTGTTCCAGATCCAAGATTCATTACAGATCTAGATCTAGTGAACACTGATGTTCCAGATCAAGATTTATTACAGATCTAGATCTAGTGAACACTGATGTTCCAGATCAAGATTTATTACAGATCTAGATCTAGTGAACACTGGCGTGCCAGAGCCAAGATGCATTACAGATCTAGTGAACACTGGCGTGCCAGAGCCAAGCTTTTTGTTGGATATCGATGCCCTTTGGACAGGTCGACTATTTCTGTGACGAAGGGTCGGGACTTCTTTCTCACCTCTATCCACACACACACACAATCACAACATTTAGTCTCTCCTAAACAATTAAGAGCTGAAATTCCTGACTCCGCCTCAAACCTTAGAACCTCAGTCCATTCCGACACTCGCCCTGATGCAGATAGCCTAAGGTGTCACTAACTAGTCACATGAAATTCGTAATGCTTCATTATTATTGGAATCCTATTAAGCTCTATTACTAGTCAACGAGTTTATTTAACAACTAGCATGTGATGATCAAACCGAGGCCAGATGGGAACTGCAGAAACTGGCAAATGATCAACACTAAATGTTATGTTGTAATTGGCTTACTCCCTCCTCCCCGAACACTAACTTTAATACAGTTGTAAAGATTAGAGGCAGCTCTAAGACATAGGCCTACACACACACAATAGGAGGGGGGTGGAATTACTTCTTTCACATTAATGCAATTAAAATGTTTTGCAGACGAAAAAAAAAGTGTTTTTTTTTTAAATTATTTGAAAATGTAAGTGATAAATAAATAAAAAAAGATGGATGGATTGCTCGTAAAAGGAAATGAATCCAACCGATGAGATAGTGATCCCCTTTCTTCCACCCTATTTACCAGATATTGTGTAGCCTCTGGACGTGTCTTAATGTTAGTCAAGTGGAACATGTCCTCACTCTCTCTCTCTGACATAATGTTTATGCTGAGAAAAAAACAACAACAACCTCTACAACTCCTTATATTTTTTTCTGACGGTTTTTCTGTTCCTATTGCTCTTCAACTCTGTATGTTTGATGGAGGTAACACTGTCTGATGGAGGTAACACTGTCTGATGTGAAGTATGTTTGATGGAGGTAACACTGTCTGATGTGAAGTATGTTTGATGGAGGTAACACTGTCTGATGTGAAGTATGTTTGATGGAGGTAACACTGTCTGATGTGAAGTATGTTTGATGGAGGTAACACTGTCTGATGTGAAGTATGTTTGATGGAGGTAACACTGTCTGATGTGAAGTATGTTTGATGGAGGTAACACTGTCTGATGTGAAGTATGTTTGATGGAGGTAACACTGTCTGATGTGAAGTATGTTTGATGGAGGTAACACTGTCTGATGTGAAGTATGTTTGATGGAGGTAACACTGTCTGATGTGAAGTATGTTTGATGGAGGTAACACTGTCTGATGTGAAGTATGTTTGATGGAGGTAACACTGTCTGATGTGAAGTATGTTTGATGGAGGTAACACTGTCTGATGTGAAGTATGTTTGATGGAGGTAACACTGTCTGATGTGAAGTATGTTTGATGGAGGTAACACTGTCTGATGTGAAGTATGTTTGATGGAGGTAACACTGTCTGATGTGAAGTATGTTTGATGGAGGTAACACTGTCTGATGTGAAGTATGTTTGATGGAGGTAACACTGTCTGATGTGAAGTATGTTTGATGGAGGTAACACTGTCTGATGTGAAGTATGTTTGATGGAGGTAACACTGTCTGATGTGAAGTATGTTTGATGGAGGTAACACTGTCTGATGTGAAGTATGTTTGATGGAGGTAACACTGTCTGATGTGAAGTATGTTTGATGGAGGTAACACTGTCTGATGTGAAGTATGTTTGATGGAGGTAACACTGTCTGATGTGAAGTATGTTTGATGGAGGTAACACTGTCTGATGTGAAGTATGTTTGATGGAGGTAACACTGTCTGATGTGAAGTATGTTTGATGGAGGTAACACTGTCTGATGTGAAGTATGTTTGATGGAGGTAACACTGTCTGATGTGAAGTATGTTTGATGGAGGTAACACTGTCTGATGTGAAGTATGTTTGATGGAGGTAACACTGTCTGATGTGAAGTATGTTTGATGGAGGTAACACTGTCTGATGTGAAGTATGTTTGATGGAGGTAACACTGTCTGATGTGAAGTATGTTTGATGGAGGTAACACTGTCTGATGTGAAGTATGTTTGATGGAGGTAACACTGTCTGATGTGAAGTATGTTTGATGGAGGTAACACTGTCTGATGTGAAGTATGTTTGATGGAGGTAACACTGTCTGATGTGAAGTATGTTTGATGGAGGTAACACTGTCTGATGTGAAGTATGTTTGATGGAGGTAACACTGTCTGATGTGAAGTATGTTTGATGGAGGTAACACTGTCTGATGTGAAGTATGTTTGATGGAGGTAACACTGTCTGATGTGAAGTATGTTTGATGGAGGTAACACTGTCTGATGTGAAGTATGTTTGATGGAGGTAACACTGTCTGATGTGAAGTATGTTTGATGGAGGTAACACTGTCTGATGTGAAGTATGTTTGATGGAGGTAACACTGTCTGATGTGAAGTATGTTTGATGGAGGTAACACTGTCTGATGTGAAGTATGTTTGATGGAGGTAACACTGTCTGATGTGAAGTATGTTTGATGGAGGTAACACTGTCTGATGTGAAGTATGTTTGATGGAGGTAACACTGTCTGATGTGAAGTATGTTTGATGGAGGTAACACTGTCTGATGTGAAGTATGTTTGATGGAGGTAACACTGTCTGATGTGAAGTATGTTTGATGGAGGTAACACTGTCTGATGTGAAGTATGTTTGATGGAGGTAACACTGTCTGATGTGAAGTATGTTTGATGGAGGTAACACTGTCTGATGTGAAGTATGTTTGATGGAGGTAACACTGTCTGATGTGAAGTATGTTTGATGGAGGTAACACTGTCTGATGTGAAGTATGTTTGATGGAGGTAACACTGTCTGATGTGAAGTATGTTTGATGGAGGTAACACTGTCTGATGTGAAGTATGTTTGATGGAGGTAACACTGTCTGATGTGAAGTATGTTTGATGGAGGTAACACTGTCTGATGTGAAGTATGTTTGATGGAGGTAACACTGTCTGATGTGAAGTATGTTTGATGGAGGTAACACTGTCTGATGTGAAGTATGTTTGATGGAGGTAACACTGTCTGATGTGAAGTATGTTTGATGGAGGTAACACTGTCTGATGTGAAGTATGTTTGATGGAGGTAACACTGTCTGATGTGACGTCCAGCACTAAGAAATGGATGTTGCTGGACTTTCTCACTAACACACTGAACAGGTTATAGTTTTGTTTATCATTTCAATGATACAGACGTAAAAAAGACAACGATTTGAAGACAGCAATATGAGGAAAACAATATTGGTAAGTGGTGTGGAACACGAAGGAGACCTATCTCTATCATGCTATTGCTTCTGTCTGGAAAGAGTGGATCAGATTATCTCTACCACGCGAACTATTGCTTCTGTCTGGAAAGAGTGGATCAGATTATCTCTACCACGCTAACTATTGCTTCTGTCTGGAAAGAGTGGATCAGATTATCTCTACCACGCTAACTGTTGCTTCTGTCTGGAAAGAGTGGATCAGAATATCTCTACCACGCTAACTGTTGCTTCTGTCTGGAAAGAGTGGATCAGATTATCTCTACCACGCTAATTGTTGCTTCTGTCTGGAAAGAGTGGATCAGATTATCTCTACCACGCGAACTATTGCTTCTGTCTGGAAAGAGTGGATCAGATTATCTCTACCACGCTAACTATTGCTTCTGTCTGGAAAGAGTGGATCAGATTATCTCTACCACGCTAACTATTGCTTCTGTCTGGAAAGAGTGGATCAGATTATCTCTACCACGCTAACTGTTGCTTCTGTCTGGAAAGAGTGGATCAGATTATCTCTACCACGCTAACTGTTGCTTCTGTCTGGAAAGAGTGGATCAGATTATCTCTACCACGCGAACTATTGCTTCTGTCTGGAAAGAGTGGATCAGATTATCTCTACCACGCTAACTATTGCTTCTGTCTGGAAAGAGTGGATCAGATTATCTCTACCACGCTAACTATTGCTTCTGTCTGGAAAGAGTGGATCAGATTATCTCTACCACGCGAACTATTGCTTCTGTCTGGAAAGAGTGGTTCAGATTATCTCTATCGTGCTATACGTATTGCTTCTAACTGAAGGAATGAACCAACTTAGGGAAGGACAAGAATATAAATTCACCTCACTTTGATGATTATGTTTAGTTAGGGAAGGACAAGAATATAAATTCACCTCACTTTGATGATTATGTTTAGTTAGGGAAGGACAAGAATATAAATTCACCTCACTTTGATGATTATGTTTAGTTAGGGAAGGACAAGAATATAAATTCACCTCACTTTGATGATTATGTTTAGTTAGGGAAGGACAAGAATATAGCCTCACTTTGCTGATTATGTTAAGTTAGGATAAGAATATAGCCTCACTTTGCTGATTATGTTAAGTTAGGATAAGAATATAGCCTCACTTTGCTGTTTATGTAATGTAAAGTTAGGATAAGAATATAGCCTCACTTTCCTGATTATGTTTAGTGAACATTATATTTTGTTTTCTATAGTTACTGTATGTTTTTTTTATGTGTAATGTAAAAATTTCAAGACAATTATCCTCATGGATAATTAAGAATATTATTATCAACAAAAAAAAAAGTTTTGACATATTCTTTCAAAAAGCAATTGATTGGCAACATCAAGAGAGTAAAAAAAAACAACACTTATTGTAACATCTTTAGTCTGCTTAAAAGAATAACACAAACACAAATTGGAATATATATAGAGAGATAAATGTTACATTTTTACTTTGATTTCATTGATGGCTATTGTGAATGGTCTTTGTAAGGTTGTGGAAAAAAAATTCTCAAAGCAAATTTTGAAAGGGTAGGTATCTTACACATTACCATATTTTCAGCAATAATAATTAATTATAGACTAAAAAAAAAGGTGGATTTATTTTTATCTGAGCTACCAGTCTCACAATATGCCTTTTTTTTTCTAGCTGGGTGAATCTCCATTTCTATATTTATAAGATTAGAGTGATTTCAACCATCCTAAACAATGACAACTGAACTATCACACATTACGTTTTTATATTGTTTATTTCTTTTTGTTACTTCTAAAGACATGAAATTCTAGCTTTTCCTATAGAAATTAATGATAATAAATCAACAATAAACCAAAAGAAATTTGTATGAGATAAAAATGGTGGACTAGTTTCTAAAAAGTACTTACCTTAAAGCAAGAGACCAAACACATATACAAATCATGCTGAGTGTGAATAAATCTGTTTGAAAAAAAAAAATGTGTAGGTAGAAACAGATCTTCAGAGTAAAACAGAAGACAAACAATGTCAGTTAGTGAAAAAAAAATCTCAATTTATTTACTAATTTTATTTTGGTTAGGAATTAAGAACAAAAATGAAGTACATTGCAATATTTATGAGTCAGATGTATAATTAAAGAAAAAAATTGTCATCTAATATAGGAGGCTCTACTTTTTAAAGTTCAGAATAAAATGTAATGTTATTAAGTTATATAATTATATAGCTTTTTAATTGTAGTAAAATCTTATATATTGTTTGTTTTGTTTTTTTGCAAACACAAGTTTAGGACATCAAATGTGCAAAACAACTTTTAAAGTGTTACAATATTCCAACTGATAAACCAATTAGGTCAAAAGTTAGAAATTAATCATATTAATGGTTTGCTGACCTGATATGAATTTATTGAAGGCTCAAAAGCTCAATTAGGGAAGTAAAAAAAAAACAAAATAACATCATGAATGTCAATATAACCAAATTGGTTGAAGACTTTAATAAAGAGAAACTGTTTCCCTTAATCACAATCTAATAAATAATTTAAAAAAATAAAACCAAACTCAAGGATCACAAGGAACACATACATACACAAACCATTTCAAACAATGGGATAAATTAAAGTGTTCGTATTATTTTAATGATATACCTGGGACAGTTCAACACAGAAGTGTTAATGCTCCACAATACAAGTTTACAAAATCTATCCAGAGATTAAGAAATTACTCATAAGTGGCATCAGAAGTGACCATGAAAAAACAGAAAACAATGTCTTACATTCAACTAATTATTTCAATTGTACACAGTTTAAACCATAAATGCATCATCTTTATCTAACCACTCTCTCCTACTCATGCTAAATTCTATTTCTTTTTTTATTAGAACAAAACCCTTAGACATAATGAGAACCTAATCCCACATATTGCCCCCAAAAATACACTATAAGCATTGGTAAAATTCTTTAAAAGTACTCTTTTTTTTTCGTTTGCATTGTTAAAGAATTTACATATTAAAATTTGTTTTAACAATCCCAGGGAGGTAACTCAACGTTGCAATCGTTTTAACGTAAGAACTCTACTAATCCCACAGAAATTCTAAAATAAATTTTATCTGAATGTAATGTCCTAATGTCACAAGACTTTTCACTACTAAGCATGCCATCTCTATAGATAGACCATACTTTGAATATGACATTAATAGATTAATTCTAAAACTAGAAAACTAAACCAGAAGTCTGTGCAGTGTAGATCTCTAGACTACGGCTATATCTAGACTTTACCTAGACCCAAAATGAATAAAAAGTGTAATAGTAAGAGTGACAGTTTAAATCATAGATTATGTAGATTGAAGACTAGATTTACTTAAGATTTATCACATATTGATTTATATATAGGTCTATAACAGGGAGTAGAGATAATTATATATATATATCATATATATATATAATATATTAAAAGATCTACAGTTATAGCAGTATGCCACTGGTAAAGCTTACTATTACCTAACTAGTAAGGATGAAGTATTAGATCTATGACTGTGTATAGGCCATGTGAAACTCAAGTAATAGGATTAATTGATGATTTTTCAAATGGATTAGATAATGGTGAGCAAATAGATGCAATTTTATTATATTTTTCTAAAGCTTTTGACAAAGTTCACTACCATAGCTTGCTTAAAAAATTTTTTGGCATTGATGGTTCTTACTTCAATGGATTCAGGAATTTCTGATAGGGAGAGAACAAACTGTAATAATAAAAGGCTTTAAATCAACACCAATAACAGTAAACTCAGGTGTACCTCAAGGAACAGTCTTAGATCCACTACTATTTTTAATTTTTATATATATATATATATATATATATATATATATATATATATATATATATATATATATATATATATATATATATATATATATATATATATATATATATGATTTACCAAATTACATTAGTACAGGAACAAAAGTCAGATTATTTGCAGATGATTGCATAATATATAGAACAATAAAAATAAAAAACACAAGATACAGAAAATAAGATGAATTATAGAAATGGGAATCAAATTGAAGCAAGTCTTTCCACCCAGAAAAATATCAGTTTTTAAGAGTAACAAAAAAAACAACTAAAACAAATAAATACCACTTATTTTATTCATAGTAAACCAGTAACACAGACTAAAAATGCAAAACACTTAGGAGTTATAATATTGTATTATAATATTATATTGATGAAACTAATTTAAAAATCCAACAAAGCATTAGGGTTTATTAAAAGAAAGTTCTACAAATCAAATAAGAACATAAAATTAAAATGTTATTTAAAATTGGTTAGCCAAATAATAGAATATGCATCCTCTGTTTGGGACCCCTCAACCCAAGAAAACATTAAGAAACTGGAACAGACACAAAATAGAGCAGTGAGATAACAAATGAATATTCACATTTAATTAGAGTAACATCTTTTTTGTACAAATGCTATTTCTTCCCTTGTGCTATTAGAGCATGGAATGGGTTGCCGCAGTCAGCCAGGAAAACCAATAACTTGGCAGAATTTAAGTCACTGATTAACATGTATGATTAGATTGACCCAGGAACATGTGTAGGGCGTAATCATTTTAAAAAAAAAATAAACACTGTATTTCATAAGTTATACTTGATCTAGACTTGAACTTCATATAGACTACAATCTAGGTCTATATTAACTCTAGATAGATTTATAGGGCAGATGATGTCATCTGTTTCTGTGGCCCATGGTTAACAAGGGTGTCGTATGGCCTGCACAACAGTTAAACATGTTTATTCTTCCCCAACATATGTCAGGTACCCAATAGAGATGGCCACCATAAAGATCATGAAATTAAAAATCCTAGTCTTCACTGGCCCCTCTGTTCGGAAGCTAAGCACTTTACCACTCAGCCACCACACCTCAACTAATAGAATCTTGATCTAGATTAGTAGATACGGATACATTATAAAGAGGTAGACACTATACCCATAATCATGATGATTATGCCATAATCATCATAATATCACTAGTTTCACATCTTAGTAGTAACTAGTACAAGAAGTAGTAGATCTAGAATAGCAGTAGAATTATTATGTCATTCCCATGATTAGTTCTAGGTCTAGAATTTGATACTAGATGAGTCTAAAGTATATTATAATCAGATATAATTCATTATGATGTTCTTTTTTTTATCATCCATTTGAGAACTATTTAGTATAAATGGTATAATCACTATATTAATTATGATTATCTAGATCTAGTCTAGATTATTCTGCATTCTACTTGATTTAACTCTAGCTCTATCTAAACCTATGGGATAGTCTAGCTGGGATATAATGGTAGATCTATTATTGCATTATATAAAAAATATATAAAATTAAATATATTATGAATAGTATACTAGTATATAAATAGTATCTAGATCTGTATAGACAATAGTAAATTTATTAATTTATTATATAAATCTAGCTCTAGTCTAGTATCTATTTAGACTATACTGACTATAGTAATTCTAATAGTAATAGACATATATCTAGAATAATATAGATGTATAATTCATAAACTGGCAAAGACTAGCTAGTCACTAGATCATCAGTGAGGACTGTCAGTGAGTAGTACTATATTACTAATACAAGATTGTAATGAGATCTATAGATATCTAAATAGACCGTCGGCAGTCAATGTCTACACAAGATCAAAAGATGCTGAATAATATGCAGTTCACAGCTGTCAGTGAGTAGTACATTATTGCTAAATCAAGATTGTAACAAGATCTATAGAGTCTACTCCAATAGATCTAAATAGACTGCCAGCAGACAATAGCTTTGTCATTCGTCTACACAAGATTAAAAGATGCAGAAAGATATGCAGGTCACAACTGTCACCTCAACTGTCTTTGCATAGTCACGTAAAACACTGGCAGCACTCATCCTTAATCTTCTGAATTGAAGACATTGCCTGGATTTCCAAAAATATTAAATTTTATTATCAAATTAGATATATCTAGACTTAGTCGTCTAGATATCATATATATAGATCTAGAACTAGATATATAGTCTAGATCTAGATAGATAGTAAGCAGAATAACAAGAGTCTATAGTCTGTCTATAGATGTAAAGAATTCATAGATGTTCTCTGAATGTGACTGTCTATCATTACTAGGTCTATCAAGTCTGAGTGTATAGTCAGCATAGAATTTCAAATTTGGCCTTTATATTAGACTTTAGTCATTAGATTTAGAATAATGTTATATTATCAATAAATATGACAAGTTTAAGTTACAATCTTATATGACTGAATCTAGATCTATCTACTATCTAGAATCTAGATCTTTACCATTAGAGTCTATTACAAGTATTTACCTAAGTATTGTTGAGATGAAGTATTACTCTCTAAGTCTCTAGTTGAGGCAGAGGCTCTAGTCCTATACTAGTCTAGAGTCTAGACTCTAGTCTCCTAGAGTCTAGACTCTCTAGATCTACTATGTCTACTAGTAATCATGATCTAGTCTAGTTAGTAAGTAACATTAAATTACTTTTTAAACAAGAATTAAAAATTGAAGAAAAGCCAAAGCCAAAGGTAATCATAATTCCATAAATCATTTAAATGGCATAAACTTATTAAAGAAAACTAGATCTATATACTTAGTATTGTAACTATGATAAACTAAAAAAAACTATACTATGATATTGATAATATATAAACTAGACTATATTTAAATTTAATATTACTAATATTAGATGTATTAGATGTAGTCTATCTAAATCTAAGTCAGACTAAGACACCAAGTCCTAAGAGGCTAAGTTACACTACCGCTACCCCCTAAGCCCTAACGCTAAGTAAGTAAGTATAAAATAATAAACCATAAAAAAAATAAGTCACAAATATAACGGAATTTAGTAAATGTTTGACTTACTTACTGGTCTTTACCTAAATTGCTTTGCTTAAATATAAAACAGAATATTAAACTGCAGTAGATCTTAAATTTCTCGTTAACTTTATCTTAATCTAGATCTATGCACTAAATGTAAACACGGAAATATCGCTACATATACAAATTGCATGTAAATAGGCAGCCATAATGATAACAACCCGGATGAGTTTGTGCCAGGCATAGACCTGGCCCACTGGCATACTGTAAAAATATAAAAACCAAAATTTAATTTTAGTTTTTCAAATTCCTGACGCGAAAAATCAAACGTTAATACCTTCTAAGAAATAAAAATGCGTTTAATTATTTCATAAGGATCAATTTTGTTAAGATCGATTCATACTTTCTTCATCATTTAGAAATGTTTTTACACTTTGATTAAGATTTGAGGGTTAGTGCTAAACAAAGCTGCTTATTATGGTTTTGATTTATAGATATTTACCCTAACCCTAATCTATAGATTTAGAATCTAATTTATCTATTTTTATATTTTAAAAATGCCTTAGTTTTATTCAATGTAGAGTACTATATTCGTATTGTAGTGTTTGCATTGAAAACAAGGAAAGCTGCTTTATTATTTTTATCTATTTAGAATGGCCCACAAGTTGCATATCTAGTCTTTTATATACCTTTTACTATCTGTAGTATCTAAGGGATACAATCTATAATAAAAATAAAATAATAAGCTAGCGATTTGGTTCCCCTTGGCTTTAACAACAATTTATAGTTTTCTTTTTATTAGCCACGTAAGATGAATTGTCCAGTTATAGTTAAAAATTATCATTATGCATGGAAATGTTATTAAAAATTGGTCATTTGTAGTGTTAGATAATGTTAGTCAAATGTGTTTTTGAATTCTTCGTCAATGTAGAGTGTTTAGTTTGTCAATGTGCTGCGGACAGTGGTTATGGCTTATGCCGGCGCCTTCGACATAGAGGGTCACGGAGGTCACGCTTATGCTCGCCCTGGATGTGGCAAAATATGTAGTTCAAAGCTGGGGCAGCGCAGCCACGGGAAATACTGCACTCTTCACTAATCTTCGGACTAGAAGACAAGCTTTATATGCTGCAATGCTAATTTAAGTTGAATTTTAAAATCGAAAGAAAAAAAGTGCTTTGAAACGAGAGACCCAATGTAAGTCCATAAAGGCCCACTAGTATATAGGTCCACTAGCGGATCCACTAGCAGATCCACTAGCGGATCCAGAACTTTGGAGTGGGGGGGGGATTTTTTTCCAAACCCTAACCATAAGCATAAAGACGCGCACAACGTTTTCATGCATTCTTCACAGCAGAAACGCATTCTCCTGGGGACCTTTTAAATAATGTTTTACTTGAAAAATATTCTAATATGAATTTACAGGCCCTTACTACATTGCAAATACAACCGATTTGTTCCTTGAAAAAATAAGATACCCCACATATTTAGATTAAGACTTTGAGGATCGCCGCCGAAAACAAAAATATTCGAAAAATAATATTTAAAAAAAAAAGCTCATTTGTAAGAGATACATTTTGTTCAAATGGCAAGTTTGTAAGTTGGTTTTGTACAGAACTATAATTCAAAGTTCTTACCAAAACATTTCGGAAGTAGGAGGAGAAATTAAGTGGTCAAATTAGATTTTACTCAAAAAATATTTTTTGCGTTTTTATTATAGGATTCAAGCATATATTCCGAGTTATAGTCTCAAAATAATTTTTTTATACAATAGAAAAATATCAGTATGAGCAAAGGTTGTAAAAAGATGGAAAATAATATTTGGGTTTAGAACTCAACTCAATTGTTACTCTTATAATGAAAATTCCGTATGAATTCTAAATTTTCCAAAACAAAGTATTTCTTAAAATAACTACGATAAATTCGAGTGCAATTACATAAACTCTGCCATATTTGACTATTCTGGTTAAAAACGTCATGTTTTCATCTGGAAAGAGGAGAGGGAGTGAGGAATGAGAACGATAATCCTCGCTCCTTTTTATAATTTCTGCAAATGAAGGTTTATGTTGGGGGGTGGGCGGGATTGATGCCATCGCCACCTCTCCATCCCACTAAATCGGCCAACATGCTAGAGGGGGGGGGCAAAATAATCTAAAAATATGTTGAAATATAAATAATTAGTATCCTATATATTATTAACATAACTAATAAATTCGTATACAAATTGTGTGATTTCTTTACTAAAATTCGACCGCCCCTAACGCCCCCCCCCCCCGGATCCGCCATTGTATAGGCCATGTGTCGGACTGGCTATATAGGCATTTTGGCCAATACCGCATATGGGTCACATTGAATGACAGCAAGTCCCGTTCACGTGATTGGCCCTAGCCTAACTTTTTTAAAAGACCGTACCACATTTTCTGTACAAATGGGCTATTGGTAAGCTTCAATCATTTATACATTTTAAGCAATCGACAAACAACATAAGACCTATATTTTTATAATCATATTGACGTCACGTTAGTAGGCCTATATGAACTAAGATTATGAATTGACTTTGGGGAATTAGTAACGGGGCCCCGAACTTTTAAATTAGAATTTCTAATTCTCGATGTTATGAGTTAGATCTAGTAGCGTATGCAGTAGTCTATGGTTCCACTGGTTTCGTGTGTAGCATTTCCCAAATCGCCCTACAGCACACGTAGGCCTACACGTTCTGGTCACGTAGAAAAATAAAGTATAGATACGCCTTTGAATGTAGCTTTAAATTTTAATTTAGTGCGCAGGCGCAACTATACAGCTGTTACTGTTGGAAAAAGCAAATGTAAAGTGTAGGTTATGTTGATTATACCACAGAATACTAGATCTATAGATTTATTTTATATAATTCTAGATCTATTTCTAGGCCCAATCTAGAATCAAAATCTAGATAGAGATCTACCCTAGATTCTAGGACTAGATCTAGACTTAGACTATATTGTCTAGAAATCCAAGACCTAGAATTATCTAGAAACTAGTATAGACCACCCTAAACCTCTGTCTATTTACTATTATTATTATTAGTTACTTAATTATTAGTATTATCATTATGAATTAGAAATAATTAGATCTAGAATTCTAGACATTCTTTCTAGATAGAACAGATTGCCCAGATCTACAATAGACTCAATAATCGGAGTCAGTAGTAATAGTATTTTTGTATATGATAATTCATATCTCTAATTTACTAATGATTAATCTACTGTACTCTAGATATTTAACATATCATATATGATTACTAGATTAGCATGCCTTATTAGCCTCATATGATGGGTAATTTCAGTAGATATTAGATTCTTAGATATGATTATAATGATATCTTTTTTTTTTTTTATATTAATTATTCTAGATCTATCTATTATAATTTACTATGGTAACTAATCTAGAGTCTAGTATCTAGACACTAGTCAATTCTACTAGATTCTAGACCTCTAGCTAATAGTCAAGATCAACTTTTTTTTAGTCTAATTTTGTCATGACATTTGTAAACATTGTTAATTGATTGTAGTGTAGTCATTCATTGTTTTGATCTATCAATACACTCCATACTATCTTCTCTATTCTATCAACTCCATGTAGAGTAATTATAATATTAAATAATAATTTAATTGTAGATCTAATTGTTATTAGAGTCTACTAGATCTAAGTTACAGTGCTGAGTGTACAGTTACACACACTGGTGACACACACAGTAAGTGAATGATTAAAATCATTAATGAATGTTTGTAAATATTGTAATTTAGTGTATACTCATTAGTTACTGTAATCAGTCAGTGTAAATAGTGTAATCACACTCAGCTCAGAGTCAGAGACACTGTAAATCATTAATGAATGTTTGTAAATATTGTAATTTAGTGTATACTCATTAGTTACTGTAATCAGTCAGTGTAAATAGTGTAATCACACTCAGCTCAGAGTCATAGACACTGTAATTCAGTAATTGATGTAGATCTAGTAGTATTTTAATTACTTACTACTAATACTAGATCTATATTAAATAACATTACTATACTACTATACACTAATACAATATATACAATTACACTAGATCTATTTCTTAGTTAAGATCTAGATATATATATCTTGTAATGGATGTATGTGTGATTAGTGATATGGATGTATGTGTGATTATTGATTTATGTATTTCTACAGTACCTTGATAATAATCCTTAGATGCTTATAAAGTACAAATGTTACCTATGTTCTATGCTTGGGTGTACTGTATGGTGTATTACATAAGTGAGCACTAACAAGAAACACACATCTTCACAGTCGAGTCAGTAACTAAATATGATGTTATACCTTCAAGAGCCAAGCTGTAACTCTAAAAAAATCTACATTGATTCTCTAACCCAATACCTATGTCATCACTAAAATGTTGTGTTCAAAGTCTGTCTACTACAGTGCGTCTCTGGATTAAACTAATAAACTAAGTGTCTAACAATCTCTAGAATCTAGTGAATCTATTCACAGACATAGTGACAGTATTGTGACATAGACATCATCAATTATCATCATGAAAATAAATTATATATATTCATATTTCATCCCTTATGTCATGATAATGATAGATCTATATCACTCTACCCTGATTTGGTAGTGCATAAATAGCATTTTGAACACTGGTGCTAGCTCATTGCTTACTTCTTTGAGTAATCTAGCTGGAATTTTGGTAAAAAAAAAAAAGACTCAAAGTTAAAGGCACATTCCTTGTTCCATATGCTAGGACAAATGTGTACAATCTTCTTACCTATTGCTATTAGATCTAGAGATCTAATCATCTATAAGTAGATCTAAATATAGTATTTAATTATAGATTCTAGATCTATTATAATTTACTATTACTGTATATATATATATATATATATATATTATATGTAAACAAAAAATAGGGCAAGCAGTAACTAGAATTTGAGTAGATACATCATCATACTAGTCTACTATATTTATACTATATTTTATTGTAGTCTAGACTCTATATAAGAATGTAGATTCATGCTTGATTGCTTACTATCTAGCTAGATGTAATCTCTAGTAAGACTAGTAGTTCTAGTAGATGAGTTTTATAGCCTTGAATTATGAATATAATTTCCATGGCAATGACATTTTTCATCAAATAAATTTGTAAGACTACATCTAGATTCTAGAATCTAGTTTCTTAAGACAAAAGTTACTTTCTCTCTGTCCTCCTTTGCAAAGATTTGGGCCGGTCACTGTTGCCTGTTGGATAAATGCAAACACCTTGTCATCATGATGGCTGCCTGGTCATGTGATAAAGTGTCATAATGTATCTAATTTACTTGAAATAAGTGTGTGTTTTAATGATAAAATACTTTTATTTACTTTCAGATAATTTGTGACTGGTCTCTTAATTGAATATGAATCTGCTTTTGACTTATTATTTGATATTAAATTAAAAAAGGAATGTCAGCAATTAAGCCCAGTTCCGCCGAACAGGACACAGCTCAAACCCATTCTAACCAATCAGAATCTCTAACAATCATTGATCAAGTTACGGAGAGTACCAGAAATCTTTTGCAAAGCAATGGTTTCAATGACAATCATTTAAGCTCCACTAGAGCAGAGCCCTTTGATTGCTCTAAGAATATACATCCATGTTTCACAAACCAGGAAGGCCATGATCATGTCGAGAAAAGGTCTGACATTGCTTCATCATTAAGTGACAAAAAAACACAGGAAGTTACCAGAAACATGAATAATTCAAGAGAAGATTCCCTGTTACTAAAAAAAGACAATAATGGATCAGACAGTGATAACAGCAAACCAGTTAACTTAATTAATCAGCTCATAGAAGGACCACGCATTACCATACCTCCTTCTCAGCTGCCAATCAAATCCTCAAATGCACCTTTTCAGAGCTCTAGCACAGAGAAAGACAAGGATAACAGGAATGATTGTGACAATACTTTTTATCCAGATAAAATGGGCACTAGTTCTACATCATCAGTAGAGCCAGTATCTGATGCAAATAAACAGCCACCTTCCCAAGCTGTTGTGGATAGTAAATCAAAAGCCAAGAAAACACCTAATGATTTTATATTTGGGAAGGTCATAGGTGAAGGTTCATACTCAACAGTAAGTATACCTCTTCGTTTTTAATGTTAATGAGAAAAAAAACATTTCCTGCAAAACCTGGATGATATACAAATTAAAAAAGTTGAAAATATGACTTATTTTGATGTCCAGTTGTTTTAACAAAGATGTTGTCTAGCAAGAGTTGTTGTTTTTTCACAACATTATTAAATAGTCATATGGCGCCAGATGAATGAGGGCTACCAGAATATCAACTCAAATATTGCCTTTTTAAAAAAAACAACATCTTTTTAAAATATGAAATTGTTATTTTTTAGATATTTGATATTTTGTTTTTTTTTGGCACATCAGCACAACTTAAGCCATGTCATGCCCATAATCCCACAAGGGTTACTTCTCCATTATAGCTCAATTTCTTGTAATTTAACATGTTGATATTTGTTTGACTAATTTTTTTTTCTAAATCTTTAATCAGAAATGTTATAAAAGTGCCAGTTTCGTTTACAAACAAATTAAATACAATTAAAAATTTTTATTTTAGGTCTATCTTGCCAAAGAAGTCAGTACACAAAAGGAATTTGCAAGTATGTAAAGTTTAATAAATATACACACAAGTAGCTTATAATAGTTTTAAAAGTGCTAGAATAGCTCTATACCATGATAAAAAAAAGTTAAAATAATAATTTTTCATAAGCACACTTATTTTCAACTTTGAAAATTGAGTGTTTTTTTTTATGTGTTGATTATTATTAAACAAATTTTAATGTGTTGCACACTATTTTAATTTAATTACAGTAAAAGTATGTGACAAGAAGCATCTAATACGTGAACGTAAAACTCACTTTGTCATGAGAGAAAAAGAAGTACTGATGAAATTGGATCATCCATTTTTCATCAAATTGGCTTATACTTTTCAGGATACTGAAAGATTATGTATCCTAACATTAGAACATTTTGTTTGAAAAAATGTTTAAAAAAATTTAACAGGGCAATAGCTGTGAATATATACCTATAGACAAAATGGACTTGTGAGCTCTCTCTGAATCCAAGCCTCCACTGTTGTGTTACTTTTCCCTACCATATATAATGTCCGGGTTCCATCTCATCCTGTTAGATCATCCTATGACTGAAGGTGGCCTAATCATAGCGTTCTTCGTATTTTCAATGAGCTTATCTGTATTCTTTTATAATTGTTTCTTTTCAGCAGTAATTACTATTAAACATTTGTGAGTTTAAGATTTCATTTTCCTGAAATTTTGTAACGTAAATAAGAGAAATGTGATCAATGAATTGATATACATTTAAAATATTTTAATGTGCTTAAACATTAAAATACAAGCCTTTAAATAATAAATCAAATGTTACCTTAACTTGGAAAAGATTATGTTTTGACCTATGCACGTAATGGTGAGTTACTGGTTTATCTCCACAAGTTATCAGCATTCGATGTTCCTTGCACCAGGTTTTACACTGCTGAGATAGTCCTAGCTCTGGAATATTTACATAGTTTAGGAATCATTCACAGGTAGACTCAGTTTTTCATATTAAATATATTAAATGTAATAAATAACTCCACCCAGCTCTAATGAGTACCTGACATTTGTTGGGGAAAAGTAAAGGCGCAGGTTGTTGTGGTAGCCACATGACACTCATTAATAGTGGCCACAGAAATAGATGACCTTGAATCATCTGCTTAATTGATGGCAATGTCTCAAAGGGGAACTTTATGTTAGAGCATTATCTTGACTTTGTTTTTTTTTCCCACAATGTTGATGATTTAATTGTCATTAAACCTACTTGCTTTTGGGGTGTTGGTCAATCATTTCTTTTTTCCCCCAATTTCTTTAGATAAAACTCGGTACTAGTAGTTAAAGTGCTTAGTTGCAAAATTTTAGATTTGAACTCTCTTTCTTTTGGTCATCAATAATTTAGTTGATCTGTTTTATGATGTAAACATTTTTATTTGTCCTCAGAGATTTGAAACCTGAGAACATTCTACTAGGTGAAGATATGCACATCAAAATCACAGACTTTGGAACATCAAAAATATTGTCCTTAGATGGTTGGTATAAAAATAATATCACATTTATCTTGCACTATCTGTAGTATCTCCATTGGTTTAAAAAAATAAATTTAGGCAGCAGTAGTTTTTGAACCCAAGAAAGAAACTAAACCAACATCATTGATCACTTGATCATGCTTACATCATGGTGACCTATTAAAAAAAAACATATTTGAAATAAATATGTATCATTCACTAAACTATTGCTTTCATATTTAAGAATTTCAAAATTCTAAAAAAACTAAACAGTATCTGATTTTTTAAAATATATTCATTAATAAACACTTTGTCAGAATTGACTACTCTAGATAGCTATTATATAATATAATTTTTTCCCCTTTAAAATGCACTCAAATGTAAAAATGTAATTTTTTTTATACATATATATTTTTTAATGTTTTTTTTTTTCTTTTTTTTTTTTAGCAGATTTAGGGCATCGGTTAATAAAATCAGTATTAGAATGTTTCTAGCTCAGCACGGAACTCTTGGAACTTAATAAATATTCTAATTATGTTTACAAACCTCCACAGGTAGTTCAGAAAACACCGAACAGAAACGTAAAAACTCTTTTGTGGGCACAGCAGAATATGTGTCACCAGAAGTACTCAATAATTTGCCAGCTAATTTTGGGTAGGTCTTTTTTTTTTCCTTGTACATGTTTCTGTTTGTAATGTTCAGTGTTGATGTTTATGTTCAATGTTTCTTATGTTCAGTGTTAATGTTTGTTATGTTCAGTGTTGAAGTTTGTTATGTTCAGTGTTGGTGATTATGTTCAGTGTTGATTTTTGTTTGACTAATACATTTTTTTGGTCATGTTTCAGGTCTGATCTATGGGCTCTAGGTTGTATAATTTACCAATGTCTTTCTGGCTCATTGCCATTTCGATCTGGGTAATTAGAATTTTAATCAAAGAGTTAAATTTATTATTATTTTTTAAACAAATTTATCTTTTTTTTTTTTTTTCATTGACTTTAGTGTTTTAGAATATTATGTTTTATTTCTTAAATTGAATTAAGAAATGTACATGAAGTACACATAATTATAGTTGGTAGATCTGGAAAATTCAAACATCTTCTTAACATATTTCATTATGACAAGTCTTGAAGACTGAAGATGTGAAAGACTTGGGCCTTTGATATGATTTGCATTTTGATTTTTTTTTATTGTCAATCTTATTTCTCACCAGCAATGAGTATCAAACATTTCAGAAAATTATTAAAGTGGACTATGAGTTCCCTGAAGGTTTTCATCCAGAGGCTAGAGATTTGGTGGAGAAACTATTGGTGAGAGAACATTTGAATTCTGTTGTTTAAATTGCAGTTAGAAATCAAAGCAAGTCATTTTTGTTATAATCATGGATGCAAGATTGCCGGCTATAGCTGGCATGCCAGCAAAATTAGATCTATAAAAAAATTACATACCAGTAAATGCTAGTAAATTACCGGTTTTGGTATTTGGATTCTTTTTTTTTTTTTTTTTTTTCATTTTTGTCTATTAGACTTTTCCACTTTTGAACAACTAAAATTAATAATAAGTCGAATTTAAACAAAGACAGGAAACTACACTTCTTAAATTATGGGGCCTGAGCTAATTCCTGTACTTTCACTTTTTGTGTAAAATGTAAACAAAACAACCATAATCAGACTAAGTTTGATCTATGAGAGTCTGGTTTCCATTTTTTTAAAAATCTAAACCAGACCTAGACTAGATATTTAGATCTAGATTTAGATTGTACATCTACTTCTTAGGCTACTTAGTGTACTAGATCTAGAATTCTAGATCTAATCTATATCTGGTAGAGATTTTACTAGAAGTTAGAAGTAGAACTTAATTTAGATCAATATATTGACTCAAGAGTTGTCTATTTACTATCTAGATCTAGAGTAGAAGTACACAAAAGAAACTTAGTTTCGTGACAATAGACAGTTGTTCGTTTGTTTGTTTGTTTTACATGTTTTGGATGTTCCTTCAGAGTTGAAGATAATTACTTCCTAGTCCAAACCTCCTGCAGGACGACGGGAGATGGTAGCGGGCAGGGTTTGAACCCTGGACCATCGATAAATCTGAACGACTTTGCTAGTGGTCTCTGTACTGCTATATGGTGTTGAAAACTGAATGTTGAAGCTGAAAGAAGAATTCAAGCCTTTGAGAGTAAATGATACAGAAAAATACTGGGTATCTGATACAGGAAAAGAAGACAAATGAATTTGTACTTTTATAAGTCAACTATTTGGCTGGCAAACCACACGACCAGGCAGCCATACAGTTGTTGAGCTGTAATACATAATACTGTACTACAGTCTAGATCTAGAATTGTTGAGAGTTTAGACTTACTCTATAGAATTTTTAGATCTCTAGACTCAATAGCCATGCTTATAGGAGGACCTAAGAGACTATGTTTTATCCAAATCTAGTGTAGATGTATTAATCCTAAACTAGATCTATTAAAATTAGATTACAATTAGATCTAGATCTTGATGTCCATAATATTCATACAATTAAACTTGTATAATTGCTGTGAAAATTCAAACTTTATAAATAGTGGTGAAACGTTCAAACTTTATAACAGCAGTGAAACATTTAAACTTTATTATAGCATTGAAACACTCAAACTTTCATTATAAAGGCTGTGAAACATTAAAACTTTATAATAGCTGTGAAACTTTCAAACCAAAAAATAGCAGAAACTTTATAATAGCAGTGCATCATTAAAACTTTATAATAGCAGTGAAACATTAAAACTTTATAACAAACCTCATAATAGCAACATTTAAACCAATTAACAACAGTAAAACATTCAAACATTAGAACAAGTTGACATTTAAAATATCTTGGGCCAAACATAACAAGAGATGTAAATCAATAAAAGAGATAAAAACCCATTTAAGCTTGGCATCCGCTGCCATGAGCAAACTGTGGAAAATCTGGAGGAGTAACATCTTTGCTAGTGGTCTCTGTACTGCTATATGGTGGTGAAAACTGAATGTTGAAGCTGAAAGAAGAATTCAAGCCTTTGAGAGTAAATGGTACAGAAAAATACTGGGTATCAGATGCCAGGAAAAGAAGACAAATGAGTTTGTACTTTTATAACTCAACAATTTGGCTGGCAAAAAGGAAGAACTCCTCAATACTGTAAAAAGACAAATGCTGAGTTGGTTTGGTTTATGTTGTAAGACATGACTCACTATCAAAAATCATTAATTCAAAGAAAAGCTGGCTGGATAACATAAAAGAAAAGAATGTACTTGCCTCTCTCTTGATATCCTGCTGCTGACCGGGAAAAGTGGACTGATTTGGTACGTTGAAAGTCAAGGTACAGATGAGATGTGATGAGGCTAGAGTTCTTTTACATCTAATTTATTATAATGCTAGAGTCTTTTTAGAATTAGATCTATAAGATAATAATCTACTTATTTAGGCTCAAGACCCAAGACCAGACTAATAAATAAGTTAATTAATAAGATCTCTAACTCAATAAAAAACAATACATCTAGACTAGATTTAGTAAATTATACAATCTAAGCTACTTTTAGTTTGAAGATCCAACTATAGCTGTCTCCTAGTAAATTTAAATGAGATCCAGTTATAGTCTGGTAAGATCTACTCTGTTGGCCAATAAATATAGATATATTAGATAATTTATTTGAAACAGAGATAACTTTTAACATAATTACATCAAAATTTGATTTATAATTGAATCACCAAGGAAATGTAACCCTAATGTATACACAATACTGAATATTCTTAGGCTTGATATATACAAATTAAATTTAGGGATAGACTTGCAGGGTCATCAGAATAGACCTAAAGAAACAATTTTGTCCTTTCTAGTAGAAGTCTAATATTTCTATTCTTGTCACTTCTCTCAACATTTCATGTGAACTAAATCTATTTTCAATCACTCCATTGTTCCACTGCTCTTGAGTGCCCAATCTCATCTCTTTTAAAAACCAAATGTAGTTATGACTTCAATTTTAATTAGATCTGTTGTGACCTGAACTAGTTAGTTTGTATCTCTATGATGACGATGAGTGAACAATTTCTACTAATATACTATGCATATAAAATATAAATGAAATGGTAAAACTTACATTTATATAAGTAATAGCAATTTAAATAAAAGCTGAGTATTTATAGTTGTTGTTTTTTTTGTATTGAAAATAGATAAATAGAGATATATTCTTTTTTATTATTGCCTTTGCAGTCAAAATGGGTCTCCATTGATTGCATCCATGGTTATAATTTTATGCATTGGAAAATGATGGATTAAGAGGAAGTCTAAAAAAAATGAATTTTTGCCAATTTAATTTTTTATAAATGTATCATTAATTGTTTACATACTGTACTAACTAAAAGTGTCATTAACATTTTAGGTTTTGGAACCTGTACATCGTCTTGGAATGCCTCAGTCTGGGGGAATGAAAGCCATCAAAGAACATCCGTTTTATGCAGAAATACATTGGGAAAACTTACCACAATTGACGCCTCCAAAATTAATGCCCTACCTGCCTGCTACAGCTAGTAATCCTGAGTTTTGGGGCCAGGAACTTAGGGTGGGATTTTTACTAGACAATTGCTTCTAAGATTTGACAGCACTCAGAATTTTAAAAAAATTATTTTCAGCTTTCAACATTAAGAAACAAAAAATAATATGAGCTGATTATGTCAATCATTAGTCTTATGTATTATTAAAACAACATTTTTATTGCCCAAAAGTATCAATGCATTTTATCTCATTTGAATTTCATAGTAATTTCATAGTAATGTTTCAGTATTTTCCATCTTATTACATTCTTATTTGAATTTCGTCTATGTTTAAAGAACACATTTTACAATTTACAAAGTAACTGTAATATTTAATTGTAATTGATTTGGTTTCATTTTGTCATGTGATAATTTTTGCTCTTTAGGAAGTGTTTGTGTTCACTTTTTAAAATGAATTTTAAATATCTGTATCTATTTGTTTGGTTACTATGAAGTTTGTTATTTGATTTCCAGGCTGGATTTGATGACCAGAGATTAGCAGAAATAATCACAGGGCAATCTGTGGATGGTTCAATGTTAGTTTTTTACAAATGTATTATCATAGAATGTCTTTGATACAATTGTTTAATCAAATGAATGTTATTTGAATAGTATTAGCATGTAAAAAAAAATATTGATTTTTAATGAATTAGCCTTTTTTTTTGGTCATCAGGTCTCCGGAACTAGAGGAACTTCCTGTCAAAGTTCTCAGTGCTGATGAGGATAAGGAAAGAAAAGACAAATTGAGAAAACAGAGGGAAGAAAATCAATTCCATCAATTTGTTGAAGACAATCTCATCATTAAACAAGGATTTGTGGATAAAAGAAAGGTTAAGACAAATATATTATTATATAAGAAAACTATGTTCTAAAATAATTTCAATACCAGAACCCTAACCTTTGACCTTTTTTTTTATCATTGGCCAGATCAATTTTTCTATGAACTAGGATGGACTGATGCACCGGTAGTCAGCACACTTAGCAACTAATTTTCTTTTTTCCAATTAATTTTCATTGACACATTAGGAATGACAAAATTTTACCCTCTTACCCGATTCCCACTAACACTGATCAAAATAAATCCTGACCCCAATAAACTTAAACCTAAATCTAGAAACAAATGCTTCACAATAACTCATTTCACCAATGTATTGGTACATTTATCTTGACTTGAGAAAAATGTCTTTGCTTTACTTATTCTTTCACTTTATAAATGTTTCAGCTAATTTCAAATTGTTTGCTTTGTTTGAAAAATAATGAATAGAGTTGTTGATTTTGTTTTTATCTAGGGATTGTTTGCCAGAAAAAGAATGTTATTATTAACAGAAGGACCTCATTTGTACTATGTAGACGCCCACAATAAAGTTCTTAAAGGAGAAATACCTTGGTAAGAAATGCATAAAAATGAAATCAGTTCAGTCTTTCCAAATAACAGCAGATAAGGTTGATTTAACTAAGCTTCTCTGTGATGGATTTATAATATATGTATAAATTTACTTTTTGAGTAAGCAAAGTAATAGAATAATTAAGATCTCTTGGGATGTATTTAAAATCACTTGGTTGCATGTACACCCTAAGCCACACCAGTGACCAGCCAACATTTGGCTCCTAACAGATTATAGTAGGCTAAGCATACCCTGGCCAAATTAACAGTTCTTTTGACTTTTGTAAAATAATTTATAACTCCATCACCAGGTCAAGACATCTTCGACCAGAAGCCAAAAATTTCAGAATATTCTTTGTCCATACAGTAAGTAGTTTTAAAAATATTTCTTAGTGTTGGTTGTTGCTTGGTAGTGTTTTAATTGGTGTTGGCTTTGTTTGACTTTCAGTTGAGTCTTTATTGGTTATTGTTTAACATTGGACTAGGCTAATGTTGACCTGAAATTTCTCTTAAATTTCATGTTTACACTGTGTCTTACTTTGTGGGTAGATATTATATTTCATTGTATCCAATTTGGCTCTTTAATACAAATGAATAAAATTTGCTAAGTGAATAGTCCCAAGCTCTACCCTTTTTGTTTTCTCTCTTAAATATACTGATCACCTTTATAGCCTCTTTCAGTTGCAAAGTTACTATGGATCATGCATCTCAGAGGAATAGATGAAAGCCTGGGCATTAGCTTTGGTCAGAATAATGTTGCTGACACATCAGTCCCCCTCTCCATCACCACTGATATTCAGACATGAAAGTATAGAGAATGTTGCTTTGAACAAAAGCTTAAAAACTTGGTCAATCAAGCTGGCAATCGTGTATTTACATATCTTTAATTTGACAACATTTGTCAAGACTTTCATTTAAGTTGATGTTTGAATAGCTCTACTTAATCAATAATAACACTTTTTTGTGTGTGTTTAAACAGCCCAACCGGACATACTATCTTGAAAGTCGGACCTCTGATGCCCAGCAATGGGTTGAAAAAATCAAAGAAGTTTGGACTAAACATTATGGACAAGACAAGAAATAATAGCTGTTTTAGCCTCATCCTGAATGACAACATATCAAGCATTAAGGAAAGCTATTTGATTCAATTTTTAAAAGAAACATTATTGCTCAAAAATAATGGCAAACATTTATATAGAGTATCAGATCAATAAGATTCTAGATTTAAGCTGTTATTCACATGGAGCATTGTATATCGTGTGTACAAAGTTGAATATTATACCTTGGTAAATTGTGGTGGCACACATATTGATCATAATAAAATAATAAATACATTATATATTTTGTAAAATACATATAAAAGTATTTCTAATGTGTCAGTCCCCATTATGCAGGAAATAATAACACCTTTTGTTCAATAGTGAAATCCCCTTTTTTATAATTGAAGAAAAAAAAAAAGAAAACATGAGGTATGCTTATCAGTATGGGAAAGTATTAAGAAACATGTATTCACTATTGCAATAATATGTCACAGACTTGTTCTATGCATTGGCCAAGTCATTGTTGTGGTAGATCACTTCCTAAAAAGAGCCTTGATCATTTTCTACTTCACTTTTCTCTGCTCGACAAGTCAGGCACTCCTTCATTCTTCTTAGTTAACTCACATTGATTCTGGATAAGTGCTTTGATTTTTATGACATTGTTTGATTGTATAAACTAACTAAAACAAGTCTCGCTGCCAACTGGCATTTGGAGGCATACACTTTGATTTCATAGGTCTCATTTTCCATAGTCCTATTTTTTTTTCCTTCCTTTATGTAACATTTTGATATTTATCAACTGTGTCGTTTTATTATCTGTTTTTGTTATCAATTGAAATTATTTTAGGCGCAAATGATAAGGAATTTTTTTATTCCTGGAGCATAATCCCGTAATTAAACACAAATTGTCTGCATGGCTGTAAGTTTTGTTACCCATTCTTGTGAGGACCAAGTTGAATTGTTCTATTCTACTGTTTAACCAGTTTACTGAGTTAATACTGGAGCTGTGGTTCACTTCGGATAGGTTGGGCTGGTTTCAGTCCTCCAAGTATTAGAGATAGGGTTTTGTTAGGAGAGATTTTAAGGGAATAATTTTGTGGTAATAAAGTTGATAATGCAAAACATGTTTTAAATGACTGAAAAAAACTTTTACCTGATTCATAATAAATGAAATAGGAACAACTGAACATACACTTCTTGAGAGCAAGAATAGTTGCATTTATAAAGATATAGCACATAAAACAAGGAGTAAATATGGGCTTAAATAATTTTATTTTATAGCCCACACTATTATCTACAAATGTTATAAGCCAAGAGTTCTTGTAGCAATACTAATGTTTCAGATTGTTTCCATAGCACTGAGGCTTAATAATTTCATGCATTGTTGGGGGCACACTTTCCTTTAGTCTACTCAGTTGAGCAGGTGGTTTATTTCAAATGCATATTACTTTTTTTTTTTCTGGCACATGATTCTTTTAAAGCTTACATGATTGCATTGTTTGCCAATTTATTTCCATGTTATGAAAGCCAGTAATTATAAAAGTGATAACACTACTGTCAATGTGAGCTTAACACTATTGTCAATGTGAGCTATCTGTCAAGTCACAGTGAACATTGGAGTGGGTAGATAGACTTTTCTTTCAGGCACCAAAGAACATAGACTTTTCTTTCAATGGCAAGTATTTTCAAGCATTCATATTGTGATCTACACAGTTGCTTTGTTGCTTAGTTTAAGTAGGTGAGTTTGTCATCAAACGATCAGCCTCTCCTAGGCTCTTTGAGAAGAGTGTTGTAAAGTTAATGTTGAAAACATAGTACCTAAGTATCCCAGACTAAAAGTTCAGCTATGAGTGTAAGCTGCTCTAAATTGGTTTTTCATTGCCCAACTATTAATATTAAAAAAAATTTATAAAAAAAAGGCAGCATCAATTTTGTTTTTGTTTCTCTCTGGGTGTCACTCATTACTTGGACTAATGTACGTTCAAAAGAAATCAGTTTTCAAAGTTCATTCTTTTAGATAACTTTAAATTTATCAGGCTAATCAAAACATAATGAAAATGCAGTAGTTATTATAATTTTTGTTAACATGTTGCAGGATACATTTTTTTTTAGCATTTTACAATCATAACATCTTGTTTCATTTAGAATCTAAAAGCTTTGAAAGCTGACATTTGTGATATTTTTTTTTAGAATATCCTTTTTGACATGTCTTGAATTATTATTTGTATGTTATCTTGCTACTCAAAATAAATATTTCACTTGGTCAATGTCTTAACATTTGTATCACTTGTCTATACAAACACTTTCAGTAAGAATTACTATACTCAGTGATCCCTACATTTATCCCCTTTTATTGGTAAGAATAAGGTAATGGACTGAGGAATTACAAAGATGTTCCTTATCTTATCTTATATAATACAGACGTTACTTCAAAAAAGATGATTACGTCCTACGCGTCATGCATTTAGTCATGCATATTAACCAATGACTTAAATTCTGCCAAGTCACTGGTTTTTCTGGCTAGCTCAGGCAACCCATTCCATGCTCTAATAGCACTAGGGAAGAAGGAGTACTTGTACAAATTTGTCCTAGCATATGGGACGAGGAATGTGCCTTTATTTTTGTGTCTTTCAGAGTATTTTATTAGATTTTGTATTTGAAGATTATGGTTCAGTGTTTTATGTATAATTGCTACTTTACTTTTGAGTCTTCTGTCCTGAAGGCTTCCTAAATTTAGTGATTTTACTAATGGTGTTACTCTAGTCAAATGTGAATATTCGTTTGTTATGAATCTCACTGCTCTATTTTGTGTTTGTTCCAGTTTCTTAATGTTTTCTTGAGTTGAAGGGTCCCAAACGGTGGATGCATATTCTATTATTGGCCTAACCAAGGTTAAATAACATTTTAGTTTTATGTTCTTATTTGATTTATAGAAATTTCTTTTAATAAACCCTAATGCTTTGTTTGATTTTTTTATAGTTTCATCAATATGTGGATTCCATGACAGTTTTTCATTTATTATAACACCTAGGTATTTTGCGTTTTTAGTCTGTGTTACTGGTTTGCCATGAATAAGATAAGTGGAATTAATTTGTTTTAGTTTTAATCTCTCTTAACAACTGACATTTTTCTGGGTGGAAAGACATGCTCCAATTTGATTCCCATTTCTGTAATTCATCTAATTCTCTTTGTAAAATGTCTTGTATTGTTTTTATTGTTCTATATATTATGCAATCGTCTGCAAATAATCTGACTTTTGTTCCTGAACTAATGCAATTTGGTAAATCATTTATGTAAATTAAAAATAGTAGTGGACCCAAGACTGTTCCTTGAGGTACACCTGAGTTTACTGTTATTGGTGTTGATTTAGAGCCATTTATTATTACAGTTTGTTCTCTCCCTATCAGAAAATCTTTAATCCACTGATGCAGTGGACCATTAATGCCGAAATATTTTAATTTTTTAAGCAAACTATGGTGGTGAACTTTGTCAAAAGCCTTTGAAAAATCTAGTAAGATAGCATCTATTTGTTCACTATTATCTAAACCTTTTGAAAAATCATCAATTAGTCCTATTAGTTGTGTTTCACATGATCTATATTTCCTAAAGCCATGTTGGTATGGGGTGAGGACATTATGTTTGTCTAAGTGGTTTATGATGTTGCTACATATTATGTGTTCTAGGATTTTACATGTGATGCTGGTAAGTGATACTGGTCTGTAGTTTCCTGGGTCAGATTTTTCTCCTTTTTTAAATAGGGGGGTGACATTAGCTTCTTTCCAGTCCTTTGGTACTCTGCCCTGGTTAAGCGATGCCTGAAAGAGTATTTTGAACACTGGGGCTAGCTCATTGCTTAGTTCTTTGAGTAATCTAGCTGGAATACCATCAGGTCCAGACGCTTTATTTGGTTTGGTGTTGGCTAATAGTTTTTGAATTCCATTTTCTTGTACTACTAAATCTTCTATGTTGTCTACTTGGTTCAAATTAAGAATTATGTCTTTGTCTCCTGGGGCTGAGAATGCTGATGCAAAGTATTTGTTTAGGATGTTTGCTTTAGTTTCATTATCATTATGTATTATGTTATGTTCATCTTTTAATGGCACTATGCCTGTTGTTTCCATTTTCTTAGACTTAATGTATGACCATAGGTTTTTGTTGTTATCTTTAGATATTACATTGTTTATGTATTCACTCTGCAGCTGTCTGCTTACTTTTTGGGTTAGGTGTTTAATTTTTATATACTTTTTGTAAACACTTTCTGCCTTGGTTTCTTTAACTTTTCTATATAGGTTTTCCTTCTGTTTACAAAGCTTCTTTAGTCTATTATTAAACCAGCATTTATTTTGTTTGATGTGTATTTAGTTGGTATATGATTTTCTATAATGCTTTTAAGATGGTTTTTAATGAAATTCCAGAGGTCATCGACTGGTTGGTTAATGTCTTTTTCTAATAAAAATGTTTGTTGAAAGTTTAATGCGCTTGGTGTAGTTGTGTTAGGTTACATTTATTCCAGAGTAAGATTTTTCTTTTGGGTTTTGTATTGGCTACTGCTTTTATCTGACTGTGTATTTTTATGATCTCATGGTCTGATAGACCAGGGATAATATCATAATCAACTACTAATCCAGGTCTGTTGGTTAAGAAGAGATCTAATGTGTTGTTTAATCTAGTTGGCTTTTTAGTGATTTGATCTAAACTTAGGTTGTGTAAAGTTTCTATGAAAAGCTCATTTATGTCCTTAAGGTTTTGGTGTTTATCTATGGTTAGTGTTTTCCAATTTATATCAGGTAGGTTGAAATCACCCATAATCCAAAAAACTGCATTTTTATTTGTCTCTTTAAGTGTAGTAATCTGATTACATAGTTCCTGCATGTATTCTAAACTAAATTTGGTGGTCTGTAAATGCTGCCTATTATTAGGGATGTTGAGGTTGTATTAATTTTACAAAATGTAGATTCTATATTTTTTGAGTTAGGTAAGGTAATTTCTTCTGCTATAAGAGTGTTTTTTATTGCTAAAAGAACTCCTCCATGATTATCAGCCCTATCTTTTCTACAAATTTCATAATCACTATTGAAAATTTCTGCATTATAAATTTCAGGATGTAGCCAAGTTTCTGTTCCTGCAATTATGTCTGGTTTCTCACATTCTAATAAAATTTCTAAGTCTGCTGTTTTGTTCCTAATGCTTTGAAAATGTATTACTAAGGTTTTAAGGTATTTTGGTATTACTTCTTTAGCAGGTCTGTCTAGTGAGGCTGCTGTATTAATTTGAGTAGATTTAGGTTTAACAGGAGTGGATCTGGCTAGTGGTTGGTGAGTTTGTTTTGTGATGGTGTTTAGGATGTTGTATGGGTTAGAAGTGTCCGCATCAAAGGAATCAAACAGTCCTGATGTAAACTGAGGTAACCCACACGGTACACAGTGCCATGATGCATCTTTGTTGCCTAAGGCATAATACACAGGTGTATTCATATGGAGACATGATGCATGGTACCATTCATCACAGGTGTCACATTGAATGGCTTTCTGTTTCATGGTGCATACTTTTTTGCAGATGTTGCATCTATCTTTAGATCTAGGCCCTGGATTTGACTCTACATCTCCTGCTATTAATATTAAAAGTGATAGGTATTTATTTCTACTGTGTCTGATTGAGAACTTCCATTTGTGATGGGTAATCTTCTTTAATGTTATGGATGTGTATGTTAGGTTATTTTTGAAGTTGCATTGATCTAAAGTGTGATGATTGATTATGACTGTTTTTTCCTTTTTAAGTTTAGTGTTGACTGAGGTAGATCTAGTTCTGTGTTCAGCTAGTGTGTATTTAGTAATTATTAGGATAAATAGCCAGAGCAATTTCATGATGACTGTTGTTGATTTTAGTTTTTAAAGGTCTAGTCTAATTCTACTTTAAGGTTAAAAATGCCTAAGATGGCCTAAGTTAAGTCTAAGTTCCTCATGCTACTTAATTAACAGTTTTTCTATGGAAATAAATATAGATGATTTGTGGCTATTCCTGTATATTGAACTAATTGTATAATCAGGCAGAGATTTAGTCATTACGGTATACAAGTTGTTAAGTTCCGTTTTAAACAAAATATTTCAAGATTTTTATGTCAAAATGTTATTTTTACACAATTTATCCAGAAGAAGAAATTGATTTTCTTAAATTTTAATATTTTAGATCAAGTTACACTCTCCTGATGTTCATCTGTGCCACCATTTGTTTAACATTCTGCAAAGGTGGTCAATATGTAATTTTCAATGGACAAATAATTTGTCACATCTGAATATTGATTAATTTAAATACTATTAGTAATGATTAACAAGATTACAAAGAAGTCGAAGTTGGATCCCTGTCAGATCTGCCTATTCGCAAAGCATATTCAAGAGTTTTTTTTAATTTTGATGGTCAAAAGTAATAATGTTTCAAAGATTCATTTGCCGTTGTAAAAAATTTTTTTTGTTTGTTTTACATGTTTCGGGTGTTCCTTCTAAGTTTAAAATAATTAACTTCTCGCTGGACGATGGAGGATGGCAATAAGCAGGGTATGAACCCTGCCTGGTCGTTCAGTCTGCGTGCTGTACTGTCATTCGGATTTATCGATGGTCCCTGGTTCAAACCCTGCATGCTCCCATCCTCCGTCGTCCTACGGGAGGTTTTGACTAGGAAGTAAACTATCTTCAACCCTGAAAGAACATCCGAAACATGTAAAACAAACAGACAACCCGGGACCGTAGAGATAATTAGTTAAGCATGCTAATAGCACGACCAGGCATTGCTCTTAACTTAATAATAAACTAATAGCCTATTATTGATAAAGAGATATGTTACACATTACGGCATGACATCTATCAGATATGTACAATAGGCCAATGTCAGACGAGCGATTTTAGATAATCTTTCAGCATTGATTTGTAATTAACAAGATTACAAAGAGAGTTTGTGTTGCCACACAAATTCAGAGGCGGCCCCCGTGGTAGACGGATCCCTGTCGGATCCGCATATTTGCTGGTCGACTGAGGATGGCATCGAGCAGGGTATGAAACCGAGACTGTAGAGATAATCAGTCCTGCACGCTAACTGCACGACCAGGCATTGCTCTTATTCTAACGACAAACTGGTTAAAAACTAATAGCCTACTATTGATAATATACCTACACATTATGGAATGACAACTACCGGATATGTACAATATGTCACAAGAGAGATTTTAGATACTCTTTTGGTATCGAGCATTTTCATTTAAATAAAACCAGAATGAGGATGTACCTAAATTAAACTTCTAATTTAGCACTCTCAATATCTATATCTACTAGATCTAGATCTAAAATATATATTTGGGATAATGTAGATGTAATTTAGATAAGATTTATAATAAAAAAAACACTAGATACTCAATAAATAGACTAATTGCAATATGAAATATTAAAATAGTAGATTAGTTTTAGTATTTTATAACATTGCAATATTGACAATCTAGACTTTAGAAAAAAATCTACACTTTAAGCCTAGAAATTAAAATTATAGATCTTGATCTAATCTAAATCATGGCTGTCTGGTAGTGCGGTTTGCGCGTTGGACTGTCGTTTGGATTCATCAATGGTCCCAGGTTCAAACCCTGTCTGTTCCCATCCCACGTTGTCCTACGGGAGGTTTGGACTACAACTCTGAAGGAACATCCGAAACATGTAAAACAACAAACATTCTAAACTAGACCAAGAAATTCTAGATCTAGATTCAATAATGATTTTAATTAGAACTTTAATCTAAATCTAGTTTTAAAAATCTAGCTCTAGTATAAGAAACAAAATCTAGATCTAGTGTAAAAAATCTAGATTAGATCTAAATCTAGCTATATGTCTTTTTAAAATGCGAGTTACATTACGAGGTTTAATAAACATTACTATACTGAGTTGTTTTAGCATTTCATTAAAGAATTTATTCCATGTGACAGTCAAAGGAAAAAAATTCACTACGTCACACGGCCTAGTTAGACTAAAAAATGTCATCTATACGACAAGCTTGTTGAGGGCTCATAGACATTGGTGCACCGAGTTTGATCTTTAAGCATTTCATTTAAAGAATGAACTCCATATGACGTCAAAGAAAAAAAAATTCCATTACGTCACACGTTCTAATTAGACTAAAAAAATGTCATCTATACGAGCAGCTTGTCGAGTGTTCATAGACATTGGTGCACGGAGTGAGATCTTTTAGCATTTCATTTAAAGAATTAACTCCATATGACGTCAAAGGAAAAAAATCCATTACGTCACACGTCCTAGTTAGACTAAAAAATGTCATCTTTACGAGCAGCTTCTCGAGGGATCATAGACATTGGTGCACCGATTTTGTTCTTTTAGCATTTCATTTGATGGGCTAGTTAGACTTAATATATGTATACATATAAAAGGATTAAAGACGCTTTTTTTTTTGTTTTGTCTGTCTGTCTGTCCGTCATGTTAATAGCGAGAAAAAAAAAGATAAAAAGCTATTGAAAATGTGATTAAAATTTAATTTCCCTTCCGAAATATCGCATTAGTTTTAAGTTTCTATAATAGATTGTTCCGGATGTTTATATATTTATAGTGAGAGAAAATTAGAATTCCAGATTAATCAAATACTGTTAATTAAATTTGTGGGATGGTCTGTTATGAAAATGAGATGTACCATAACCTTATGGAGATTTTCAAACCATACTTTAGTGTTAGGAAGTTGTTTTCCAGAAAAATCGGAACATAATATTAACGATAATTAGATTTTCTAACGTTTTAGCTAGAAAGTTAAATGTAGTGTAAGAGAGAAGTGCGATTTTACATAAATAGAGTTAAAATATTTTTCATAAAAAATCAGGAACAACCAATGTTGGTAAATGAGAAAATTGTTTTATTTATTAGAAGAGGGATTTCAAACATTTATTAGATTTTTCATATATAATTGGGATCATTTTTGGCGACAATTTGTAAGAAAATTAAGGTAATGTAGGTCGATTTCTTTTTCGAGACAAAATCCGGAACATTCTTTACCGATTAAACAACTTTTATTATTTCTTGGCAAGAAAATTAACTGTAAAATGTCTAAAAAAAGATTTTTTATAATTGTTTCTAGAAAATTACTTTCTTATTTTAAAATCCTAAACAACCTTTTGTCGATATTTTGAAATAATAAAGTCATTTGACACAAATTAAATTTTGTTTTAAGTTCAAAATTCGGAACAATTGATATTGATAAAAAAACTATAGTGACGTAGTGTCAAAGAATATAAGTGTAATATTAGTCAATTATGCAATTTCAAACAATCATTTGACATAATTTATTTTTTATAAAACAATATCCGGAACATCTAGATTTTTTCTAGATATTTTTTTTTACACTAGAGATTTTTAAAACTAGATTTAGATTTAAGTTTTAATTAAAATTATTGTAGATCTAGATCTAGAATTTCTTGGTCTAGTTTAGAATGTTTGTTGTTTTACATGTTTCAGATGTTCCTTCAGAGTTGTAGTCCAGACCTCCTGCAGGACGACGGGGCATGGGAGTGGGCAGGGTTTGAACCTGGGACCATCGATGAATCCAAATGAGTCCATCCCGCAAACCGCACTACCAGACAGCCATGAGTTAGACTAGATCAAGAACTATAATTTTAATTTCTAGACTTAAAAGTGTAGATTTTTATTGCTAAAGTCTAGATTGTTAATATGTCAATATTATAAAATGCTAATTCTAATCTACCTTTTTTAAAATTTAATATTGCAAATAGTCTATTAATTGATTATCTAGTGTGTTTTTTTTTACATAAATCTTATCTAAATTACATCTACATTATATATATTTTATATCTAGATCTAGTATCTTATCTTCTTATCTTATATAATACAGACGTTACTTCAAAAAAGAAGATGATTACGTCCTACGCGTCATGCATTTAGTCATGCATATTAACCAATGACTTAAATTCTGCCAAGTCACTGGTTTTTCTGGCTAGCTCAGGCAACCCATTCCATGCTCTAATAGCACTAGGGAAGAAGGAGTATTTGTACAAATTTGTCCTAGCATATGGGACGAGGAATGTGCCTTTATTTTTGTGTCTTTCAGAGTATTTTATTAAATTTTGTTTTTGTATTTGAAGATTATGGTTCAGTGTTTTATGTAGTAGATATATATATATATTGAGAGTGCTAAATTAGAAGTTTAATTTAGGTAGATCTACATCCTCATTCTACTTCCATTTAAATGAAAATGCTCAATACCAAAAGATTATCTAAAATCGCTCTTCTGACATATTGTACATATCCTGTAGCTGTCATTCCGTAATGTGTAGGTATATTATCAACAATAGGCTATTCGTTTGTAACCAGTTTGTCATTAGGTTAAGAGCAATGCCTGGTCGTGCGGTTAGCGCACAGGACTGATCATCTCTACGGTCTCGGTTTCATACCCTGCTCGATGCCATCCTCCATCGACCAGCGGGAGATTTTACATTAAAAAAATTATTTTTTTTACGCCAACTGAATCTTTCAAACATTATTACTTTTAGCAATCAAAACAAAATCACGTCTTGAATATTCCTTGCGAATATACAATCCGACAGGGATTCGTCTCCCACGGGGGCCGCCTCTGAGTTTGTGTGGCAAAACAAACTCTCTTTGTGTTTTTTTTTTATTTTTTCTTGTTTTAACCTCTATAATTCTGAAATCAACACAAAACACAAGTTGCACATAAAGACACTTTAATGATGAAACAATTTCTTTCAATGAATAGTGTAAAATATATATATATACTATTTAATGACTAAAATTTAAGAAGAATAAATTCTGCACAAATAATCAGCCTATTTATTAGAGCTTCAATTACATTTTCCTATGTCTAATTGATTCAACATGATCTCTGCTTGCCACTCACAACAAATATTCCTTAAATTGCTCTAAGTAGCCTAGGTGAGGCAGCACTATACGTTTTGGGAAAAGCATCTGAATTTGAGCAGCCAATATTAGTTGATCTGGTGCAAGGTGTAATATGACCGATGGTAGTTTTGAAAATAAAATCATGGGGTTTCAATGTGCACAATAAAGTCAAAAATATAGTTCAAATCATTTGCATAACAATATTAAAATTTATTTAAAATCTCACATCACATATACTATTCATATTTTATAATAATTCGCAAATATTAATTTGAGGTTAGACTTAAGGTAAAACATATTTTGAACCATATGCCCATTAAATTTCTAATTTCTTTTTTTCATTATCAGCAACGACTAAAATTGTACAATGTTTATTTATGTGCTAAATTATTTTTGAAAATTAAATTAAAAAATGGCACAGAAGTAGTATCTCAAATCTGAACAAAATCTAACAACCATTATACAAGTGTCACCAACTAATATGATGGCCTGGCAATTTTGCATATTTATGCAGAGTAGAGATTTTATCAGAGAGGAGGAATTGGAACATACCATTCACTTTTTTCCGTTCATTCAAACATATTAACATCCATATTAAATTTATCTGCTAGAGTTCAAGACACAGAAAAAACAAAATATACAACCCAATCAATAGAAATATATAAGTAACTCTGGAAACAAAATAAAAAGGATGAAAAATAATTGCGTACAAAAATATAGCTTTAAAAATTGTACTGTACACTGATTTCTTATAAGACAACCTGAAGGATGAATCAAAGCAAAAAAAAAAAAAACAGGCTAATTATTGCCTTCCAAGAAACATATATTAACTTTCATGTCATTGTCAGTAATAATCGATTGCATAATACAAAAATATCTCAACAGAAAGTAGTCAACATAAGATACCTTCATTACCTGCAGACTAAAGACAAACACAAGGATATTTACACAAGAGAAATGACATCTTTACCCCACTGACAGTTAATAGTAGCCTACTTGTATTGCAAAACTGAGACGTGGACATGACTAACTAAAGCAAAACAAAATCTCCGACTAGAATCATTCAATTTTTTTAAAATTGGCAAAACATCACACCACTAAACCCCTTGAGGCAAAGAAACATTTTTTATGTAATAGCCGGTTACACACTTTAGTATTGGAGAAATACAGATTAAGAAGACAGTTACACACTTTAGTATTGGAGAAATATAGATTAAGAAAACAGTTACACACTTTAGTATTGGAAAAATACAGATTAAGAAGACGTAGTGTCATTATTTTTGTGTAACTCTAATAACATTTTATAAGTTTTATTGCACAGACTTAAAAACAAGGGGGAAAAAAAAAGAGGGACATTGAAAGGAAAAAAAAACAACTATTTAAGGTGGGATAACTTTGATTTTGGCAGAGACTAACAAGAACAAAAATAATCTCACTGACACAAAATCATGCTTTAGAGATATATTATGGGATATATATATATATATATAAAGATGTGATATATATAATTTTTTTTTAAAAGTTCATGAGGAAAACTGCAATAAATAACATTCTGTGGAGATGTATTAAGAAAACATAGAGAAATATGAACCAATGGAACTGAAGTATATGGACATTAGTTGAAAGGTAACCAGAGCTTTTTGTTTGAACATTGTGAAACAATGATAATATATCCATCTAAGCCTAGACTCAAAAATGTGTTTCGTTGCATCCAAATAGTAACATTCTGGACAAGATGTATCCAATCTCAACAGTGCTCATTTCAACATCTAAAAGAGAAATCTAGAATAAATATCTTTGTAAAATGACATTGAGAATAAAAGTAGTTATTTGGAATTGGATAGAAAAACAAAAAAATTTCCACTTTTTGTTATCACTGGTTACCTTTTATCCCCATTAGGTCAGATTCTTGATGAATGAAAGAACATAAGTGTAGAATCTAAAAAGGAATGGAACACACTTCACACAACTCAGAGTGACGGAACGCAAACAAATGCTTATATTATACTATCTGTTTTTGTCATCTATCACACAATAGTATGAGTCTTCAAACTAAAGAAGAAAAAAAACAGTTTTATATTCTTTTAAAAATGGATATATAGAACTGAGATAGATTTAAGTCCTCACTAAAATCAATAGCAATACTTTCCCCAATAATTTTGTTTTTTCAACTTCCTTCATAAAATAGATATATTTTGACAAATATGTCCATATTGATTATTTACTGAATCATGGAATATTATTTTGTAATTAGTATTAATTGTTAATTGATTTCTTCCATCATAAATGATCATTGATTATTTCTCACATAAACTTACTTGAATATTTTGTATTCCTCAACAAATACATATGGCCATGTCATAGCTTGATTGGGAAATGTCATACTATATTTAAGGCAATGATTTCTTAAAGTTAATTGTACACAAAACAAAAACTATGGCACAATGATAAAAAACTGTTCTTCTTAAAACGACAGCTTCATAAATGTATCAGATATTGCTCTAACATGGTGAGATTTAGACGTAAGCTTAAATATAAAAAATTTACACCTAACAATGAAAGTGAACTGCTATAAAAAAAAATATTTCCAATCATGAATATCTACAACATGCTATAAACCTAGGTATTAGTAATCTTTCTTATAAAAAAATTGTTTTAGCTGAGTAACAACTAGATCTAGCATATTGAAAATTCTACGCATCAATTAAAACTTTTTTTAATAGGTTGGTTTTGATTTTGTTCCCAAAAAAAATGTTTTACCTATATCAATTCAGAATTTAATTTGAAACTGACAAAATATCAATAAGTGATTGCTACACAGATTTATTATCAAAAAGAAACATTTAAAAGAAATGGGGAGGGTGAGAAAATGGTGCACAAGAGGTGAACATTTGGACATTGACAAAGAGCTTTTCAATCTTCATTGCAAGATGAATGCCTTCAAGGTGGGGTCTACAGGGAGAGTTTCTTCACCATTGGTAGATCAGATCCTGGTGCCTTTTAACTGTAATACCTACACACAAGAGAATATCTCTGTAAAATGTGGCATTTGATTGAAACCAAAACAAACAAAATCTCTCCATAATGTTAATTTTAATTGAGTTCTAGCATAGTATTACCTTGGCTCTATCTGATGGCTCATCTGTGCCATTTAAAACAGTAGGGCACTCTTTGGAGACAATAAATAAGAACTCTGCATGATCTTCAGAGCCATAGTTGTAATGAGAGCCTATATTGAGTAGCTGTAAAACAAAAAGAGAAGTTGTGTAGTGAAATACATAAAGCTTCCTAATGGCATAGTTAAATAAAGCTATTGCTTCAGCAGTGCATTTCACAACAGCAACACTCCATTGGCCATCATAATACATCAAATAAAGGTTAGTGTGATTGCAACATAAGACTTTCAAAACTAGGTTACAAATATGCTAGGAGAAACTGCTACAGACTCTAGCTACTTTTTTATTTGTGTTTAAGTGCATGCTATCTTTTAATATCTCTTCAGTTTCAAATACAGAGGTCACTCTTCAGTTTCAAATACTGAGGTCATGTTTTTTTTTTAGTAATGTTCATCATATTGCAGTCTGACTTGTACTCTATAGAATGCTGTCTTTTTAAAACACTGAAATCCAATTTACCTGCTCAAACTTCCACCCATCAGGTATAGTGGACACCATCTGAGTCAGCTCTTGACCTGAACACTGCATTACCCTGTAAACATTCTTCATGATTGTCTAAAAGGAAAGAAAATTTAGTGACGTTAAATGTCTTAATAATTACAAAGCAGCAATAGCTTTTTTCTTTAAACAAATTGGGAAACAATATCTAGATCATCATGTATTTAAGTGTAACTCATTATTTACATAATTGGGAAACAATACATATCTTTATCAACTAATTTATATCATCATGGAAATAGAAAATAAAAAAAAATTAAAATAAATAAAATGTACTAAATAAATTGGAAAAGAAATTTCAATGAAGAAGCTGGTAGAATTGGGTTGAATAAAAAAAAAAAGGCATAAAATGTACATCATACTTCCAAAGCACCAGGTCATCCACTGGCCCAGTTTTTAACTCACTTTGTTAGCCCATCTACTTCCAATTACAGACATTTTTACAGGGATGCCACGATGAGGAATCCCCTGCTCTATAGATCAACATACCTAACCAATCAAACTTCAATTACATTTGTGAAGGGAAACAAGTAGATAAAAAAAGAATTAAGAAAAAGAACAACCTAAAAAATAAAGTGACTGGAAATAATTTGAAGAGAAAATGTGATAGGAAAAAGGAAGGACTAGTTCAAAAAAATATTACCTGATTCAATTTAGCATCTCGTTCCTCGATTCTATCCTTCACAACCTTGATTAAATCTGTTATGTTATAAAACTCTGCTTCCTCCAAGACACCTGGACAGTAAATGATATTCTAAAACTAAATGTTCAGGCCTGATGATAATCATTGCTTAAAATAAGTAAGAAAATTCCATTTCACATAAACAAACTAGTCAGAAAAACTATTACGTTCAATTGTTTAATGTCACCTTCTTCTGCCAAGTCTTTATTCATCACAAGTTTGCCATGTCGAAGAAAATTTAAAACAGGTCCAAAATAGGAAGGATCTCTATCAATAAGGAAAGCCCCATCAGTATCCTGTTGAATCAATTCAAACTGATAAGATAACAAAACAAAAATTGTAAAGTGATCGACTTTATGTGACTGTGATTTAAAAATATGACTGAAAGTATTGAAATTGTTTGCTGTAAAAAGGGTTACGAGTCAATGCATGAGAAGTATCCCAATGTAGGAGTACTAGAGAATCATCTAAGTGAATCAATAAAGGCAAATGGGCAACAGAAATAATAAGGAGGTGAAAGAAAGAGGTTGTTCACAGATTTCTGAACATGAAGAATTAAAATTTAGTTCATCCAAAAAAAAAATGAATATAAAATATTTTTTAATAATTGTTAGCAGCCCTCAAATGGGGAAAAACCATTATTAATTTCATGTGGTCCATCTATCACACATTCCGAAAACAAACAAAAAATTATTGAAAATCCAAAGTTCTGGTGAAACATCTATTTTTTGTTTTCTACAGTAAAAGCCAACTGTTTTTTTTTTAAATACACCACAAAAAAAAACATAAATATAACAAAGAATTTTTTTCTGTATTATTTAGTAACATGTATCCATATACTGGTATATTTGTAAAATGTGGAGGAAAAAAAAAGAGTAAAATATAAATATTAATTAATTGTGTGTTTTCTGATACACTAGCTAATAAACTGAACAGGAAATATTTCATTTTGTTTATAAAGGCTAAGAATGCACTTTATTTATTAATGTCAAGCTTTTTATGCAGCGCATTTTGTCGCCAGAAAGTCTTAAGTAATGTAATGACTGGCTTGCTGTATAAGTGTCTGACTTCGAGAAGTGTTTGAGTGTTTTGTACATGGGTACTAATGCAAGTTCGATGCAAAGACAAAAGCCATCACAAGAACAGATGAAGAACTAAGTCCAGACTGTTCAACTATTTGAACACCATTTAATACAAAACAGCCAGTCGAGTCTCTGTCAGCAATTGATGTTGTCGCCTTGAAATCTCAATACCAGCTGAATAAAATTAAATATAAACAAACTATGCCTCACTATCTGTGACATCACTAAATGTTGTGTTCTAAGTCCATCAACTATAGTGATTGCCTAACAATAATTAGATTTTTATTTTTTTTAACTGCTTTTAGTTCTTTTGTAAGTTTTGTCCATCCATCTGTAACGTAGAGATTGCAACAACAAAAAAATCTGATTTCAACTTAATTATGTAAATAAGTAAAAACAAGGTTACAAAGACAGTTTGTGTGGAAACACAAACTCAAAATCGGCCCCCGAAGTGGTCCACCTAGTCAGGCTTCAATATTTTCAGAAAGAACATCCAAATGAAATTATATCAAAGACAAATGAGAGATAAGAATGGAGAAAGAAGGTTGACAGATCTTGTGTAGTGCCCCAACGGTCCAGCAGATCAAAGGATAGGTGCAAGTGAATGCAAAGTTAGATGTGAACCTGGCCTAACTAGTTTCCCTTTCAGACCTTGTGGTCTATAGGGCAGATGATGTAAAGTTCATCTGTTTTTTTGGCCTACGGTTAACGAGGGTGTCATGTAGCCAGCACATCTACCAACCGCTTTACTTTTCCCCAACCAATGTCAGGTAGACATTAGAACTGGGTGGACTCAGAGGCGCACAAAGATTCCAAAGTTGAAAATCCCAGTCTTCACCAGGATTCAAACCCGGGACCCCCGGTTCGGAAGCCAAGCGCGTTACCGCTCAGCTACCGCGCCTCTCCTGGCCTAACTGAAGTCTTACGATGTCATTGTTTTGAAAAGGCTCAATCTCTTATTCGAATGCTCACAAAAAAAAAAAAAGTCATTTACGCATTTTAAAAAATGTTCACGAATATGAAGTTTAGAAGATTAGTATTCGTTTTAATTTAAGTCTAACTTATAATGCATACTAATTAGCTTTTTCTCTTTAAAAAACTTCTTGCATAACTGATTTTAAAAATTAGATTATTTGCTTTCAGAAAAAAAAAAAGTTGCCCTTGCATCAGAACTTTGAATGGTCTAAAATATTGTGGTGTCGGATTTTCAATATCTTTTCTAGTTTACGAGATCTAAACGGGACGGACGGACAGACATTTCGCACAAAACTAATAGCGTCTTTTAACCTTTCGGGGGCCGCTAAAAAACACAAAAAAACTCAAAATCGATAATAGGCTGTTCCAGATTTTTCAAATAGAAAACACATTAAAGCCAAATAATAGCTTGAAATTGCTCTCCTGACTCATATTTCATTTAATTTTCTTGGCAAATCAAATATAAATCTCATTTTTTTATAATAATGTACAAACCAAACAAAAGTACCTTGTCTGTATTAAGATCTGATGCTTCCTGAACAAGTCTGTACAAAAATGACTTCTGATCTCTACCAAGAGTTGTCCTAGTAGTTAGAAACGTTGTTCCTCCAACATTCAATCGAACCCATTCACTTTTTCTGCAATCTGTTTCCATAACTCCATTTCCATGGTTATTATTTACCGCCATTTCACTTCAAAGTTCTTTATTTAGGTGATTTTTTTTTACACTAGCTAGAAAGAGAAATGAACTGGTTTTATACATTTATAATGAAAACATTCTCAAACTATCTACATATACTTGAAGATGTAAAAAAAAAATAATAATAGATATAGATTAGGTATTCCTGTTTGTTTTTGTTTTTTTATTATTTTGTTTATGTCAGAATTTTAATTAACATTAAAAAAAAAAAAGTTTTTAATACATCTTGTAGGGTATGCTTGGTGACAACATGAAAACACAAATAAAAGCATGACTGAGATTTCAAACATCTTACTGAAAAAAAGAGAGAGGCAAGTTAAATAAATACTGAACAAGGCCTACATTTAATTTCAATGGAATAGTTATCACAATTAGAGTTATTCCTTGAGAGGAAAAATGGACTCAACACAATTATTTATTTATCTTATGATGGTCACAACCACATGTACATGGTAAAATGCCTTTTTAAAATCTAGTAGCTTAAAATCTTTATGGTCACCAGGGAATTTTCATAGTTCTATTTAGCTATATGGAAATGCAGTGAATTGTAGTATCAGTGGTGTAGCTAGGAATCAGCTATCATCTGGGGGTTTGGGGGGCTTGACCTCTTTGGGGAGCCCTGCATTCAGAGCCGGCCCTAACAATTGCTGGGCCCAGTCTGGGTAAAGATAAGGATAATAAGAAAAAATTTAGATTCAGTATTAGAAAATAAATTCCTTTTTAATGCATTTTATGCACTCTTTACTAAGTAATTTAAATAAAGTATTGGGACTTACTCTTTAGGTTAAAATTTGCCCTATTATTAAATTTTTGTTAAATGAAAGCTGACAATGCAGTTTTTTTGTTTTTTTTAAATCAGCTGTAGGATTGGCTTTTTCCATATTGAATGACACCCCCAAATCACAATTTTGTCTATTTGTCAGGAGTTTTCAGATTTCCAGTTGTAATAGTTTACTAATTTACACCCAGAATTAGCAAGGGGCCTATGAAAGTGCATGGCCCACTGCAGCTGCATAAGTTGCAGTGGCCTAAGTCTGGCCCTGCCTGCATTTTGCATAATATTTAATATTTGATGGCCCACTGCAGCTGCATAAGTTGCAGTGGCCTAAGTCTGGCCCTGCCTGCATTTTGCATAATATTTAATATTTGATGTAAAAAAAAGTTTCGAACACTCATTTGGAACCCCTCAAGTGGGGGCCTTGGGGGATTTTCAAATTCTCCCCACCCCAGCTAGGCCACTGTGTAGTATGCATTTTAGTTTTACATTCAACTAGTTCTAGTACTAGGCATACCAACAATGAAACTAGGTAACTGTTTAATAAAATTAGGCCTAATAGATGTCCTGAAAACATTAATAACTGAGTTATTGGTATTATTTAGTTTTAAATTTGTAACATTATAAAAAAAATTTAGTTTGCATTTCAACACATGTGTTCGTTAATGTTAGCACTGGACCTCATTGACCTGACCCTCTTTGAAATCATATTTTATTGTAACTATGTGTAGCGTAACAAAACAACATCTATTTTTATTTAAAAATTGAAGACACATTTATAGATGTTTGCAGTTTTTTCCTAGTGTGACGATCACACTTGCCGGGGATTTATTATCAAACTTGACAATTCAATGAAATGAAGAAAGAAACATCTTAAAACTTCTTTAATAATACTTCTTCAACTTTCACATAAAATAACTTCTCAATTCAATAACAACTTGACTGGATACTTCATATTTTTTCCCTTAACCTCTTTCTTTGATTGGATACCTAAAATTAACTTGTTTACGCTGGACACTTGCACTGGTTTGACCTCAAGCTTCTAGAAACTGGTGGAAATAAGTCACAGACTCGACTCGTGACACCTAGGACTAACCTTTACTGACCAATAAAAATTATAACTATAGATCTAATAATTTATAAAGTAGATCTATATCTAGACTTAGACATTCTAATAATAGATCTAGTACTGAAGTTGTAGTTGAGTCTAGATGTAGATCATAGTGGATTTTTAAGTTATCTATTACCTAGACAGATGATATCATGTCATGCTCATAGATCTAGACTAGATGATAAGTAGAATAAGTAGATGATAATGATATTAGCTACTTCTACACTACAAGAGTAAAGCTTGGAGTAGGTATGACAAATGTAACTTCATCAGACAAATTTTTTTCCACACCATGATATCGAACACCTTGTAAACCATATCAGACAATATGCATTTAAGTAATGTTTTAATCATCCAAATCTTTCAATTCAGGTATTTTCTGGTCAAGCAAGAGGTGAACTACCAAGTGCAAAAGAAAAGAAAAGACTAATACACATGTCACAGTGATAGTTAAAAATTCAGGCAAAGTCAATGCTATAAATAGATTTAGCAATGACAGGGGAGAGCATACTTAATAGTAATTATTTTGGGGCGAAAGGGAAGTAAATCTGCACACAAAAATTATTGTACCAAAAAAAATTATTTTTTTCGTCAAAATAAAAAAAAACGTATTTATAAATACTAAAAATTTACTGATTATGTTTATTTCTGCATGAACATTAAAGAAAACATTGTATAAAAATACACACAAAAAAATATTTCTAAATGGTAAACCTTATTGAACACCCCTATACAGTAGAACGTCGTTTATCCGACTCAATTGGGACCGGACACCGTTCGGATACGCGATTGTTCGGATAACCGAAAACCGAAGCGATCCATGCAGTATATGCAACCGGACACTATACGAATATTGAAAATCATCACATGCGGGACACGTGCGTGAAGAACGAGCAAAATAGGTGACAAATGTCGCAATTTTACCTTTATTGTGGAAAATAATCACTTATTTTTCGTATTCATACAGTATATGTGCATCACAGTACATGTGGTTGATAAAAAAAAAAAAAAAAAAACTGGTCCGGATATTTGACGCTCCGGATAATAAACGTTCGGATAAACGACGTTCTACTGTAACTCTGAATATGTTTAATGAAAAGCAAGGGAGGTGTTATATATATGTCCTCTTTTCAATCCAGAGAATAAATATGCATCTCGCTTGGCTAATGCACCATGCGGCTACACAGTACCCTTAGTACCTAAAGCAGCCCCATTTATGTGTATTTGGTCAAAATAGCATGCTTTCATACCAGTGCCAGTGTATTTTATCGCCTAATAGAAGAACGATCTAGCACAGGAATACAAAACTAAACGTGTTAAAAATAGAAAAATCGATCGCGCACCATAATACCACAGTCCACAGTAATTCTGTATACTACTAGCCATTAAAATAAAGATGCATTAATAAAAAATAAGGTAAGATGTCCAATATAGTATGTATACAAAACGGGGTTGTTCGATATGGCAGCTTTACCTAGACTAGATAGTAGACTTGAGTTAGATCTAGTAGTGACTAGGATGATAATTGATATTAATTATATTTCTAGTTCATGTCCATGACAACTAGATCTAGATTTTCTAGACAAAAAGTAGATTTAGATCTAGAATAATCTATTCTATTCTAGGCTCAACTTATCACTTATGTATGTAATTAGATCTATAAGTAATCAGTAAAGTAAAATGTTTAGAATCTTAGAATGTAAGCTTACAATCCTAACAATGTTGTTGTTGAGTAGAACTTGGGGACTTGGAGATGTAAATTTGTAATGTCAATGATGATCCTAGACAAGACATCGAAAATGTCATACTCTTTACTTTAGTTTCTATTGCAGACTTATGTTGTTAGTAATTAGACTAAGAATAGTAGATCTGATAGATTTTTCGCCAAGAAAATTGTAGATCTATGTAAATTCTAATAATTTATCGAATATAGATAACTAATTTTGTTCTCTGGCAACATTAGACAGAAGTAAGCATGTCAGAATTCTTAGCATTTGTTAGATCAGCTATTTTTTTCCATAGCCAAATCTGAGCTATAATTATGCTCATACTTATTGCTCAATATTTAATCTTAATATAATATTGTTTAATAGTTGGTAAAAAAATAAATTCATTAAAGAAAAATATTTTAAAAAATAAAGTATTTTGATATTTTTTAAAAATTTGATCATGAAATATCAACTTTTACTAGATAGGCCTAAAATAATATAGATCTAATAGACAAACGATTGTTGTTAAATTAGTTATTAGATCTATATTTCTTGATATAATAGGTTTATTTTCATCACATAATCTGGGTTGAATAATGGAAACATGACATTTAATGTTCAAAGATTTAGAGATGAATGTTTTCGAATAGTGTCAACTCTTGGTCAGACCTGACTCTATAAATATATCTTATATAATACAGACGTTACTTCAAAAAAGAAGATGATTACGTCCAACGCGTCATGCATTTAGTCATGCATATTAACCAATGACTTAAATTCTGCCAAGTCACTGGTTTTCCTGGCTAGCTCAGGCAACCCATTCCATGCTCTAATAGCACTAGGGAAGAAGGAGTATTTGTACAAATTTGTCCTAGCATATGGGACGAGGAATGTGCCTTTATCTTTGTGTCTTTCAGAGTATTTTATTAAATTTTGTATTTGAAGATTATGGTTCAGTGTTTTATGTATAAGTTTTGGACTTCCGCTGATTTGTTCCCAGGCAATATATTGTTTTTATGGCCGGAACTGCCCTGCCTTTTTTTTTTTTGTTGTTGAAATTCCAGTAAAAGAGCCACATTTTAACGATCCCCATAACATAGGCCTATACTTTTTAGTGCATTTGTTACAATGAAATTTAACGACCCACTCTCTTTCTGCAGCCCACATTTTTGTAACTGTTTTCACCCCGCTATGTTGTAATTTCTCCGACAAAGACATTTGAATTGATCTGGAAAGACATGCTTTACAACGCACCCCCCCCTTTACCAGGCACACATACGCACATGCTTTTGGCACGTGAATTCTAGTATTACTTTTACTTAACTGCTCCCCATACCACCAACTCATAAGGAAAAAAAAAGTTAATCCTACGTACAAAATCTCTTACTTTTCTTCGCTTCTGAATATTTACAATTTTAATTTTCGACTGTAACTCGTCCCATACACAAACACAATAGGCCTACTCACTCACACTTTTTAAGCATTTATCGACCCTTGACCAGTCATGGGCGTAGCCAGGATTTCCCCCCCCCGCCATTTTTATATATATGAATATATATACATATATATACATACCTATATATATATATATATATATATATATATATATATATATATATATATATATATATATATATATATATATATATATATATATATATATATATATATATATATATATATAGGTGTTCATCACATATTCCCTTTATTCTGTTAAGCAGAATTCTGCTGAAAATATTGCATGGTCTTACAAGAAAATGTCACGCCATTTCTCACATTGTGATAGATTTCCACTCTTTTGTAGTTTTATCAGCTGGACTTTTTTAATCACCGGGAGGCGTTTCTGTTAAAGTTTGTGGAGCTGGTCAACTATTTCAATTGTACGTTGTCAATACCAGCTGCTTTACGTGTCTTCAATTGAGTGCATGACGTATTTCTTCCTTCGTTATTCCTTACTTTTAGTAGCTAGTATAAGTTTCTTTCAAAACTACGTATCAAAGTATATATATATATATAATTCTCTTCATGGCTCAAGAGTTTGGACACCAAGTAATGGAAAGATCACTCTTTTATTTTTGCAAGTCGGACGGACTAGAGTTACCCCCACGTAATTTTAGAAGCGAAAAAAAAGAGAGGGGGGGGGAGAGAACAAGTAGTATTTACCATATAGCAGGGCCGTACCAAGAAGTCATGGAAAGAGAGCAAGTAATCTACTCTGTATTCACCCGTCACTAAATAGCAGGGCCGGACTTAACCGTTGTGGGGCCCTATGCGAAACGGATTTCGCGGTGGTTTGTTTGGATAGGGATACGGATAATAAGTGAAAATTAAGAGTTTGTATTAGAAAATAAATTCGTCTTTGCATTTTATTCATTCTTTACTACGTACAGAATTACTTTACGAGCCTTGCGTGTACGAAGTCATACAGTATATCATAAAAATTCTAATTCCTACATAGATCACACTCAATAGCAAGAATTACCAAATGTTTCAATCTATCTACGAGAATTGTTGATCTCAAGTAATTCTTCATTAGTTTGAGGCGTGAGAAGCATCTTTCACTAGATTCCACAATAACGGGTATTGCCTAATGCCTTTTTTATCGCGCGTAGGATTTGCGTTTTCCATATTGAATGACACCCCAAAACGACAATATTTGTCTATATATTTCAGGAGATTTTTATGAGTTTTCAAAAGGTTTTAATAATTTCCGGACATTTCCAGGACCTTTTTCGTATATTTTGCAATGTCAGGAGATTTCAAGGAGCTCCTGGTTAATCGACAGGAGGCCGCGGGAAATCTGTTATAAGTTATAAAATGGTTTCATTTAATAATTTATACATTATTATTAATTAGCGCGGGTCCTATCAAAAAGCGTCTCCCACTGCGGTCGCATAGATTGCAGTGACCTAACGCCAGCCCTGCAAAATAGCGGCGTATGCTGCGCCGCCAGTCGACTAGTTCTATTTAAACTAATTTAAGGTGCGAATGTTCAGTCTATCTACATTTAAAAATACAACGAGTAACGTTAATCCAGTTTGGAAAAGCTTGTGTTATGTTTTCGATGCCATATCAAACTTACAAAATTACCGGTATTATGAGGGAATATAATATTTACATGGTAATTTAAGCAATTTGTGGGCCGGATCGTATGGTTATGCCAGGGTCGATTTCGACACCCAGTCCATCCCTGGAGGCATACATGTGAAAAGACAATTCTGAAATCCATGCTAAGATGAGTTTGTCGAAGCAAACGTAACATGATTCAAAATATTAATGCTTTTATCATAGGCTAATATGCCTTTGATTAGGTAATGTTCTTGTAATAATAAGTTCTAGTGTACCACCAATTGCTACTTTTTAAAATGATTTTACTATTGTTGGTTAGGGTTGCCAGACACCTACATACCCAAAGGAGAACGAAAAGGAGGATAAAACCTAACAAAGCAACAGTGTGTGAAACCAATGACCTTGTTAATAATTGCCTCTGTTTTTTCTTCTTGCACATGCAATGCTCTTAGCAGTTTCTCAGCCAGGGACCCCCCCCCCAAATGAAATCTCCCCTCCTGCAGGGGGGGGGGGATTGAAATTTAGTGACTGATTTTTTGCTTTGATTTTGTTTAATTTAGGTGAGATTTTAAGACTAAACTATCACTTGCCCTAGCACAGCAAAGGAAGGTTTTTGAGTTTAAAACCCCTACCAGGTTGGATTTGAATTTAAACCCCCTACCAGGGGGGTTTTGAGTTTAAAACCCCCTACTAGTGGGTTCGAGTTTAAAAAACGCTACCAGGGGGTTTGAGTTTAAAACCACCTGGTTTTCGCAGTTAAATTCCACTCTTCTATAACACAAAACAAAAAAAAATGCAAACTACAAACCCCCATATTTCACGAGCACAATAAATGAAGATTTTGATTTTTAAACCCCCTCCAAAATTTACGATAAACCCCCCTCTTCGATATAAAAAAGAAAATTACACACTCAAAATTCTATGAGCGTAGCCAAAGGGGTTTGAGTTAACCCCCACCCCCTCTTCAGTAGGATTTGAAGCTAAAAATACATCTTCAATACCAGGTATAAAAAAACGCAAATTACGCACTCAAAATGTTATGAGCGTAGCTAAATGGATTTTGACTCAGTTTTGAGTTTAACCACCCCCCTCAGTGGGGTTTGAAGGTAAAAAATACCTCTTTAATATTAAAAACAAAGCAAATTATACATTCAACATGTTATGAGTGTATTCAAAGGGGTTTTGAGTTTAAACTCCCCTCCAGTGGAGTTTGAAGCTAAAAAATACCTCAATATAAAAAAAAAAAGAAAATTACACACTCAGAAATCTATGAGCGTAGCCAAAGGGGTTTTGAGTTTAAACCCCCCGCAAGCGGGGTTTGAAGCTATTAAATACATCTTCAATGTAAGAAAAAAAGCAAATTACGCACTCAAAATGCTATAAGCGTTGCCAAAAGGAGTTTTGAGTTTAACCCCCCCCCCTTTCAGAGTGGTTTGATGCTAAAAAATTCCTCTTCAATATAAAAAAAAGCAAATTACATACTAAAATTATTTTAGCGCAGCCAAGACAATTGGGGATTTTGAATTTAAATCCCTCTCCTACAGATGGCCTTTTTAAAAGTTTAAAACCCCTCCAGATGGTTTTGAGTTAAAAATCTCCCTACAGAGCGTTTTGAGGTGGAAAACCTCTATCTTCAATATTAAACTAAAGCAAACTACAATTACTAAATTCTATGTCCGTAGCTAAATGGGGTTTTGAATTTTAAAAAAAACCCCATAACTCCAGAGATTTTTTAGTTTAAAACTCCCAACAGATGATTTTGACGATAAAACTTCAATTTTTTTCGATATAAAATCTAAAGCAAACTACGGTCACTTAATTCCAAGAGCGTATTCAAGAGAGGCTACACATTTCTACCAGTTGCAGGGCTCAATTAATAAAGTGCAGTGAATAGTCATCTACTGAAATTGAAAAGCACTAAATGTGGCTTAACAAAGATGGCTAAAACAGATTTTAGGAGTCAGTTATAGAGATCGGGTGTAAATCAAGGAAATCCGTTGCCGAACTGGGAGTCGACCCCTTAGTAAGATTGTGACAGAGCGTCGCATGAGGTTTGCGGGACATGTTCTCCGACAAAATGAATTAGGCATAAGAAGAGTACAACTTGGCGCCACACATTCATGGAGGTCCTCAGAGCAGGTGGGAAGAGGCTTCAGACATTACCAGTGACAGATTTTTGTGGAAACACTTGACGGCAAATGCGCCGAACGGCGTGGGAGGGTGTAAGTCAGTAAGAATAGCACATTAGTTTTTTTGAAATAAAATATAGCAGGAAAATGAACTGTAGATACCTCAGAATATGCATTTTGTTGACTTTCAATATCAGAAATAGTGCTTGGCGGCGGGGCTCCGCACTGATCTGGGGGAGCACCTATCGCTCCCCCAGACCCCCTTGCTGGCAATGGCGGGGGTTCTACAAATTTCCCACTAACTCCAGGAAGAACCTATTCTAGGGCACAATAAGCGTCTTCCGAAAGAATGATGGGTCAGAATGTAATAAAGATTATGTACACACACACACATAGATACATATAAATATTTTTTTTTCCGGGGGGGGGGGGCTACGTCCATGAGCAGTACAATCCATTGACTTATAAGACTGATGATGTGTGAACTGTGTGTTAAGTTAATGATGTTTCACCAGCACGAGTCTTCGTGAAAGATTGTTTCGTTTGAAAAAAATAGAGTGTTAACTTTTGCAGAAGAAGCGCAAATTCTTAACATGTTTCCGCGTTTTTCGCTGGCAACATGATGTTCTAAGGGAGTGCTGCCCTTGTTTGCAACCAAAACGTAGGCCTACGAATCGCAAACATAACACTTAGATCTAGCTTCATTTTCTGTATGCTCATGATTTAAACGCAGATACTTTTTCTTCAAGTGTTCTGAGCATTTGCATCTCTTTATTTTCCTACTAGCAGTAACATTGGCCGGCATCTTGAATACAAATTCTGATTATTAAAAACATGACAACAGCGAGCGCACGTTGATTGGTTGGGGTTTTGAGTTATGGATTGCTATTAAGTGTAGGCTATTTATATTCTATAGAGGTTATATCTACACAGTGAACACGCATCTTGTGGTGAAGCTCTACTTCTTTTGATCTGTCCATGTTAAGGGATGAAACCAGAAGATAGATTAAATTAAAAGATTATATTATATACCATTGCAATAAACAACAGTGAAAAAGCCGGACATTTTCACACATTAGGCTAATGCCGACCGGAGAACACGGCCTCAAAAAGGATGACATGGCCTCAGCCTTTTGCCGGACGGCTGTTTGGTTTAATTGCTAAATCGCGATTAACTTTGCAACTTAAAATATTTTTTTTTTTAATGAGGCCTGAAGTTGGCATATACTATGTTAAAATTTTCATATTCTAAGTATTTTGCAACTATTTAAAAAACAAAAAAGTCCCTGTTATTGCTGAACATTAGAGGATGGTGGGGGAGGGGGGATAAGGAAACTCTTGAGTTTCTTTTGCTCGTGTAAACAGATAGCGGCGGCCAAACAGTCGGGAACCTGAGAAAACGTGTCATCCTTAGTTGAAGAACGAATAACGAGTTGGCAAACATTAACCTATTTGGTTTTTTTTTTTATAACCGGAAATTAGAAAATTCTATTTGAACAATTGTTTTTTTTATAGCTCTCATATTTTGACATTGTATTTTGTAGAGGTCCTGTGATAAAAATGGCAAGCGGTGCTACTAAAAGAATAGCAGCATCTGCGGTGGACTGGGCTCGCTATGCAGCTGTTGTACCGAAAGCTCAGACTGAATCTCTTAGAATAATAAAAGCTAAGCATGATACATTTATAAATAAGTAAGCATGAGATTATTATTATTAAACTAATTAATTAATCTAGCTAGAGACGTAGAGACACTAGGACTAGTAGAGACTAGTAGTAGAGTAGAGTCTGGAGAGAGTCGTCTCACTCTCTCTGTCTCAAAACAAAACACAAAAAAAAAACTAAAAAAGTTTAGTCATAAGTTAATGATCGGACAACACTAGATCGTAGATCTAGAATATAATATATAATAGATTCTTATATCTGAACACCGACTTACGGGAACTATAGGAAAGTGCGAAGTTCAAGCAGCCCCTATTTGTAGGGAGCCGAAAATACCAGGAAGTGAAAAAGTAAAAAATGACCGATAAATTTGTGATTGCGTTTTTTGACTTTTTTTCACATAAGCCACACTTGCAAATTTATTACACTTTTGAATGAAATGTGAGAAGTTTTAAACTTGTGTTATCGATTACTTAAGACAATGACCTACTTAAAGCTTAATTAAGTTTTTTTATAAAAAGGTATTTGTCATTTTTATATTTATTATAAAAAATACTCATTTTTTGTTTTTAGCAATACAGGGTCCAGGAAAATCATCAAACATTCATTTTTTTTTTCACGGTAGATATCATGTCTGGCTATAATTCTACCAAGTTTTATCGCGATTTATCCGTCGCATGGCCCAAAAACTTGAAAATAGGGTTATCATTGTGGGCTATGGGATTTTTACAGTTTTTGTGAATTTTGATAAGGAAATTTCGTCATCAATTTATAACCACTTGTGTTTGACCTCACCATGAACTTAGCCTTTACAAGGAAAAGGAAATAGTATGTGTCGGAAGAAAAAAGGTGCATGCGCAGTAGCAATATAGTAGTAATTTGGTAAACATTCAAATCAAAAAGTTATAGCAATAAAAAGTGAACTGTTTGAACCTCTTGACAAATACCGTAGGGAGGGGAACAAAAAAATTTTTTTTTTTTTTATTTTGCTTAGTAAATCATTAAAGTACTTTATTAGAACTGTCCATCGATGTAAAAATTATGACTGTATGTTTAATAGTTAGAAAGTTATGATTTTTTTTGTGTCGTTTTGGCTTAACATAGGTTGACATGGAAAAAGTGTGATGAGAGCGTCTCGGTCGCTTAGCCAGCGAGACACACCCCCCGCTCAAAAAGTTAAAATTTGGAATTGAGTAGGCCATTGTCTTAAGTAATCGATAACACAAGTTTAAAACTTCTCACATTTCATTCAAAAGTGTAATAAATTTGCAAGTGTGGCTTATGTGAAAAAAAGTCAAAAACGCAATCTCAAGTTTATCGGTCATTTTTTACTTTTTCACTTCCTGGTATTTTTGGCTCCCTACACTTTGTAATTGCTAATAAATTATATCTGTGTTACTTAATTTTTTTTTTATTGTATTAAAAGAAGTAGATTCACTTTTGCAATATGTATTTATAGTCTATACTTCTTCATACTCTCTCTAACTAGTCTAACTCTATATATAGAATATATAAATATATATATATATACATATCGTTTATAGTTTATATTATTTTTATACCTATGTAATCTATGTGTAGAAACAGACAGAAATAAATATATATAGATTATATATCTATAAATTAATTATTATAATTTAATAAACATGATATTTTCAACTAGGCTACATGTATTTTCTCTCTGTCTTTCTTTTAATTCCCATCCAAGGACCCTCTTCTTGTTTTCATAATTTGGATGTTCGTTTTGTGACAACTTAACATCCCCTCCCTAACCCATAGATGCTTATAATTCTTTTCATGACACTCTACCCCTTCCCTCCACTGCCTGTTGGATAGTTTGTGACACTACACGCTGAGTGTATACCTCTCCTCACTGCCAGCTCACCTGGAGTGATCACCTGCAGTGGGCATGGTCTCTGGCTTCAAATTAGCAACCCGCACTTTTTCTTTCATTCATAAATTATATATTATAGATATCTCGATCTAGGTCATGTTTATTCATTGAAAAAATCATAGAATTATTAATCCCAATAATATTTCTTATTACGATTTTGCTGTGTCCAAGGAAGGAGAATGCGCTGAATTCATGATTATTCGTTGTACACCCCCTTTTTAAAATTTTATTTAACAGCTAACCCTATAAATGTGATTGGAATGTCTTTGTAAAGATGTTTGGAAGCTTATTTTGATATGCCCATCAGTCTACGATCATTCAGGCTCATAATATAGCCTTCATCCCTTATATGGGTATGAAATGCTGGGGGAGCATGGATGCAAGATCGCCGGCAAAATCGAAGTAAAAAAAAGCTTGCCGGCAAACGCCAGTCCGACTGATTACCGGCTCGGTATCAGACTTTTTTTTTTTTTTTCACATTCACGTTTTGATCTTTCAAACTAAAACTTAAGTCGAATTCAAAGAAAGACAGGAAGTTACAATTCTTAAGTTACGGCGCATGTGTTCTTTCCGAACTTTCGCTTTGTATCAAAAACGTAAACAAAAGTTAGAAACAAATCCGTATGGCCCCGGCCTGAGGCGCCTAATTTAGAAAGTAGATCTACATCTAATTCTAATAAGTTTGATCTGCCGTCATAAAAATTGAAACCAGACCTAGAGGCTAGATCTAGTCTATAGATCTAGATTCTAGATCTATTTGTACATTTTAAATGATTTTAGAAGTTGAATGTATTTATCTGAAAATGCGAAATTACCGTACCGTAAATCTAAGTCTAAATAAATGGCGTAATCATCGCCGTATGAGTATGAATATAGTATTATAGATATAAATAAAAAATGAAATGTTCAAACATACATGTAGATTATAGTAATGAAGTAAAAGCTTAAAAGCTTAGAATTTATAGTTTGTATTTAAAGATATATATATAGCGGTAAATATTTTATTTATGTCATGAAGATATAAGAGGCATCATGCTTGCAGGTTTTTTTGGGCTGCCAAACCCCCCCCCCCCCCCCCTGCAGGCAAAACGGGGCTCTGTTGCTTGCATCCATGCGTGGGAGGTTAAAACAACAGTTTTACATACATGGTTACTGAGAATCTAAAAAACTGCCATCTGCTTTGGAAAAAGGAAACAAAATTACCTGAACTTATCTAAAATTGGACATGCAGAGTCCTGAAATGTCGATTTTTGCTCCAAACATTAAAAAAAAAAGAATTACAAACAAAAAAAGCGACCTGTTCATTGAAGGAGAATTCGATGGAGTGTCCAAAATATAAGAACCTACTATACATGTTACATGTAGTAGACCACAGTGTACTTAGACTTAGAAAGTTGTGTATTTATAGATTTAAGATTTAAATATCTGCTATAGTATATAGTATATACTATAATAATATTAATAATAGCTAGTCTAGATCTAGATTAGTAGATTAAAGTTAACTAGAAATTAACTAGATCATTATTTAACTAGTAGTTTAAGTAGTTTTAAACTACTATTTATAAGTATAGTTAGAGTTAGATGCCTATGCCAGCCTATGGACTAGTATGGTAATGGAATGGCACTAATGATCTAATGATTAATGGACAGTTCATTGCATCATTGCTCTGTGTAGGGATGTGAAATAAAAAATGTATCTTTAAGAAAAATATTTTTTTTCGTTAGTACATTATTATAATACTTTCCAATGGTGTATAAATTATGACTGTAAGTTTAACAGAAAGTTATGATTTTTTTGGTGCTGTTTTGACCTAACATTGTTGACATGGAGCAAGTGAGGTGAGAGCTTGTCGCTGTTTAAAAAAATTAAAAAGTTGGAATTGCGTTTCGTAGACAATAGATCTACTTATTAAATAAGAAATTTAATAGTATGTCTAGTATTAGTTGTAAATTTCTAGCTCACAAATCTGATTTCATTTATATTTATGAACTTCACTTGTTTATAATATTCAAAAATTGGGATCAAAATCGACTGAAACAATTTATTTTTCAAATGCGTTTTTAAACAAATTTCGAGGGTAAAAATTTTTAAAAAAGTATCTAGATATATAGCTAATAATATCTGCTACAAGATTATAATTTCACATGTTGGTGACAAACAATATCTAAAACTGAAATGTCCATTGACAGGGTTTGTAGCGCTCCTAAAAAATGAAAAGTCTCCTAAAATTCTCCTAAAAATTGCAGAAAGTCTCCTAAAATTTTGTCCACTCTCCTAAAATTTGTACCCAATATTTTTTTAAAAATATAATTTTGCTTATTTCTTGCTAAAAATGCGTGGGGAAAAAAACAACAGCGTAACTAGGCATTCTGATCGCATGACCTTACAGGATGGCTGTGTTATTGAGCTGACCAGTGACGCTTCTACACCGCCTTTCACCCACTTGTGAAGCGCGACCTCGTGATTGAAGATGGCATTGGCTCAAGCAAGCATTTCACCTGGCAGTATTTTTCTGAAGTCAGCGTAGAAATGTTTGTTTCCATTTATTGTTACCACTAAAGACGCGCTAGATCTATAGTCCAGACTAATTTGTGGGCTACACCCCTCCGGGCCCACCCTCACCTAAAATCTTCTTGTTGTAAGTGTAAGAGTGACTTCGTGTGGAAAGTCGGTAAATCTTCTAGATCTAGCTAGTATCTAGTAATGGTATCTAGATCTAGTGAAGATAATTCGCACCTAACCTGAAAACTCAGTGATTTCTAGTCAATTTAATGATCTCGATACATCTAATGTCTAGATTACTCTAGAAATACGCTAGATTTACGCTAAATCACTTAGAGTCTAGTGAAGATAATTAGCACAAAGAAGTGAAAACCCCTCAAATTTAGTGACTTAGATCTAGACTCTAGATCTACGGTGTATCCAGTGAAGACTTAGAGTTAAAGTCCGCAAATTTTAGCTAATTAGCTTTAGAGTCTAGATCTTCTGTAAATTTAGTGAAGATAATATTCACACAGCAGTGAAAAGTCCGCAAATTTTCGTGACTTTGATCTAGACTCTAGATTTACGCTAAATCACTAGATTATATATATAGTGAAGATATTTCTCTCACAGCCCTGAAAAGTCAGCGAATTTTAGTGACTTGTATCAAGAGTCTATATCTACTGTAAATTCAGTGAAGTGAAGCCCGCGCATTTTAGTGACTTAGATCAAGAGTCTAGATCTACTGTAGATTTAGCGAAAATATTTGCATACAGCTGTGAAAAGTCCGTAAAAATTATTTCACTCGTAAAAGCCAGGGAAACTATATGGCTGAAAAAGATTCTGCTAGGAAAAAAAACGCGAATAGGTCTAATTCCCCCCCTTTTTTTCCAATACAAAAGCCATTTTTTAGTAAGCAAATGTCAACTAAACATTCAAATAGGCCAATATTGCCCTATATATTACTGGCTCTGTTTATGAGAAGGATTTAAGTTAGCTAATAAAAGAATAAAAAATTACCTGAAATGCACACCATGACTCTAGTACCTAAAAGATACACATAGGAACTAAGAATGTACATTTCCATCACAGAGAATATACATTATGAAGGCATCTTTCAGAATGTTTCTTATTTAAAAAATGGAAAAGCAACCATTTGTAATGTTTTTAAATAAATCTTTGGAAAAAAAAATGGTTGTTTGAGGTTTTGGGATGACAGTCAAGTTGTTACTTGATTAAAAATAACTTTCATTACATTTTCTGTGGACATACCACAGCTGATAACATTGTTTCTGTGGCATATTGGCAAGATATTTATTATTTTTAAAATCAAATAACAATAATTGATTTGATAAATGCTTAGTTTTGTGTATGTTTTACTATGTATCACACAAACGGATAGGAAACACACACACTTGTCATACATTTCATCCTTAAAAAATCTCCTAAAATTTTGTCATGGAAAAGTGCTACTAACCCTGATTGAGGTCAGTGTTATTTTGTTTTTTTAAAGTTTGTACGATGCTAATGATGGATCAATCTGAAAAGTGGTAGGACTATAGCCAGACACATGTACTATTAGCTGGGAAAAATTCAACAAGTGATGACTTACCTGTAATGAGTATCAGTAAAAATAAAAATGTATATATACTTTCAATGCAAAATATTTAAATAATTTTTTTAATTTTTTTTTTTAAATTGTCAAAGACAAAATGTTCTCCATCATCAAAAGGAATCGAATTCACTCTTTTTAGCAATGATATCCTTACATATACTGAGCATATTTTTTATAATTGATTTCAAACAAAGACCTTATGTAGCAGTAAGGAAAACCCCTTCTCAAGATTTTACACCATTTTTTGGACGCAGGGACTTCCGGAATTTCACATATCTACTCTGTGTTAAAAAAAACATCCTTACTATGACACTGACTTAACTGACTAGATTACTAGAATCTCTCTAGAGATTATTAATATAGTTATAGATCTAGTATTGTAGACCTAGATTCCCTAGACTCAATCTAATCTATGATCTTATCTTGATAAAAAGATTTGACTTTTTAACAAATATTTTTCTTAACTCAAAATTTAGGTCTGGGACAAAACTTCTAAATCTAGATCTACTTACTTTTGTTTTGTTTTGTAAAAAAACTAGATCTACTTACTTTTGTTTTGTTTTGTAAAATGTTTAACATACTTTTGGATGTTCCTTCAAAGTTGAAGATAATTTACTTCCTAGTCCAAACTTCCCACAGAACAACGGGGGATGGGAGCGGGCAGGGTTTGAACCTGGGACCATCGCTAAGTCCGAACGACAGTCCAGCGCGCAAACTGCAAGACCAGGCAGACATCTAGATGTCTGCTTATTTTGGATCACAAATAATTGTTAGTATAATGTGGGCGTGGGGACACTAAACTAAATAAATTTGCATCAATTAATGTCAATTTGTTATTGTCCAATGGCTGAGGAGTTTCCAGATGTTTTTTGTTAGGTTGGTCTAACGGTTACAGATCTAGATCTATAAATAACAATATAAAAAGTATTCACTGATCATCAATGGTCTAATATTCAGTTCGATGCTGCTACAGGTTTTTTTTTTCCTGGTTTATTTTATGTCACTTAGGCTTAAACTAGATTTAGAATTAATTTAGAAATGTTAATGTCTCATTCTGAAGAGATTTTGTTAAAGATCATAGTTGTAACAGTTGTATAAATTTTTGATTTTACAATGTATATATTCAATGCAGATTTTGAATATTAGGTTTGTGACCATATCTTTGACTTGATAGTTGTGAGTTGTATGTGAAATGTTTTAGAAAGTCTTTATATAACATTTTGATAAACACAGGACTGAAGTATTCATTGTTGTTTTCAGTTATAAGAAAAGCAATTTCTCTTTCAGAGTGTACTCATTGCCAGAAAGTCTACCCAAGATCAATTTCGCTTCTTACAAAAACAGGCTTCCAGATCCAACCATGGCTGATAGGTTTCAGAAGGCTGTAAGTAAGGCTTGTAATATCAAGAAATATATGTATACAATGTGCAAGACTATATAATACAAAAGTGCACTTGATTTTTTTCTAAATATTATTTTAGTTTGTTAAAAGTCTACTGGCTAAATATTATTTTGTTTAAATAGTATGAAGCATTGAGTGTGCCATACCCTAAAGACAAGGACAACTTGCTTCAAAAAGTGGAAGAGGAGAATCAAGAAATAGTAAGTAGGATCATTGTAACTCCCTTGTTAACTGAGTTCCTCATTATTGAACTCATTAGATTTAAACACTATTCAAAGTAAGCAACTTTTATAGTATATATATATATATATATATATATATATATATATATATATATATATATATATATATATATATATATATATATATATATATATATATATATATATATATATATTAGCTTTGGCTACCATAGTTTTTTATGAAGGATTCTTTTGTCATGATTATTAGGAAAAGAAAACGAAAGCCTATGTTGCTGAGCTAAGCAAGACTATAGCCTCAAGCAAACTGTTTGTAAGTTATTTTTGCTTTTTGTTTCTCTCAACAATAAAAAAGCCCTCATATTTTGTTATTTGTGTCTCATACTTGGTTAGTTATTTAAATCTAGTAAATATCTAGGATTATAATTTTAAAAATCAGTGCGTGTTTCAGTTACTTCTTTTAACCTACATGTTCATATCTTTGTATTTTTGCTTTGCGAACACATCAACTTTAAACATATTCTCAACACTGTGTTTAGATTTGGTTTATGAGTATCACAGGATTTTCAAACAAGTTTTTGTTTTTAGGAAATGACCTAATCAAGGGAGAGAAATATTGGGAACTTAAATTCTTTTCCATCAATGAATATCAATTACTGGTGCTTGGTGCAGTTGGTGCGGGGTGTTAAGTGTAAAATAATTGAAAGGGGTGAATACTAAACTGAGAACCCTGAAATATTACCATGAAAATATGCTTTTAGACATAAAAGGAGTTTGATTTAAAATACAGATTGTGATTCATAATGGCAAAAAAAACCACTTTAATTTTGATTTTAATACGTTCAAATGTTAGTCCTTTTTTTCACCATCATTTTTTGTTTCATTTCTAGCTTGAAAAGATTAACTCACTTCCGAAACCTGATGAGTTTACCCCGGACATGTATTCATACTACTTCCCTGACACTGCTTTGGACCCAGCCAAACCTTCCATTTGGCCACACAAACCAGAAGAACAACCTAGCAATCCAAATTTTGAATATATTAAGTAATACTGGTAAACATAGTGCTCTAAGATGATTAGCTATAGTACACACAGTAATTGAACATGGCCACAGTAAGAGGCACCACTGGCTTAATGTCAGTGTCCAATTCAAATTAATTAATACAATGTATATTTTTTTTTAATAAACTTTGTTTATTAAAGAGAAGAATGTGTTTGTAGTTGATGCACTAAGTTTGAATAGAAAAAAAATCCATATTTAGGTTTTGTTACCCTTTTAATTTAAACCTTACATATGCAGGAAGATGTATAATTAATTGTAATAATGTAAAATGATCAGTTGATTACTTCTTTTGTTTCTTAAATGTTCTTGAACCATGGTGAGAAGAACTGAGAATGTTATTAGCTCTAGAAATGAAGGGCAATGATAGAAAACAAAAACAAATACCAGTGATTGATATTTAATGAGTTGCACACCCACAATAACATTTCCCCAGGTAATAAATTATACAAATATACCAACATAAGCAGACCACAACTTTGGTCACAAAACATACATATTGGTTTCTCTAAAACATTCCATAAACAGAAAAGTCTATCAGCAAAAAAAAAGTTTCTCCATTAGTGCTAAAAGAAATGACTTGAGGCAGAAAATGTGAAAATTAAACTGGACAAGAGAAAACATGATCTTCCCACAATGTGAGAATTAAACTGAAGAGAAAACATGATCTTCCCACAATGTTAAATTTAAAAAATGTAAAAGGAAGGGAAAAAAGATTGACAATGTTAAAAGTATTAAATATATCACAGTCAGAGCTGGTGATGTTCATTTCACCAGTTGAAGCAGAACAGTGTAACAGATGATCATAAGATATTCTTTATAAGCAAATAGTTCAAAAGTGTATTTTACAATGCACTGACATATTCAGAGAGTACACACAACATGAAATAGGCTTCGAAAGAAGATTCTTTTGAAGATGAGCATAAATATTTTTAAGACAAAAAGCTGGGAATGGCAACTGTCTAGTATTCAAACTGCAATTAATCTTTACGGTTAGATTAAATTGTGAGTGGCTTGTCTTATGGGAAGGGCCCACCTGTCTCTTAATAGTCTACTAGCACAACAATTTCAGTTATTGTAGGTTTATATTTAAAATATGATGTCACACATTTTGGTACATAAACTGACATAAGTGTAAACTGTCACTTCTAACAAATCGCCCCCAATAAATCAGCATGTCATTTCTAAACAGGTTTTAAGCACCACAAATCATGGTGTCCCTCATGGACTTGTCAAAATGCTAGATATTCTCTTTTCCAACCTTTTAAGGATCAAAGCAACTATGCAAAACTTTAATATGTAAGGCTACATGTTTCCTGTGGACCGCAGGTTTGCAGATCCTGTTTCTAGGAGAGAAATACTAGTGGTCAATGTAATATTTACTAAATCACTGCCTCTAAGCAGATTCATCAAATAGTCATTTGTCCTAGTTGTACAGCATGAGGTTCAATAATTAAACTCCCTAGTTCTTTGTTGATTCACTGAATATCAGCAAACATCAAAAGTTGCACATCATGTGGATGTTGGTTTTCCAGTCTGAGAATGTTCACTTGGCAAGTAAAGCATCAATCTGAGCAGAAAAAAACAAAAAAAAGCTTTGTTTTTTTTATTTTAATGGTATCAATTAGTTCAGATCAGTCATGTAATTAACTTTGCAACAGATCTTGGCTAACAATAATAAATCTGTGAGATTAGAAATATTTTAACCAATTGTTTTTGTTTAGTGCAATTTTATGCTTTTAGTTTTCTCTTAGGGCTATGATCATATTACTTGTAGGGACCTATTCGGAAGGGGGTATCTTGGTGAATGTTACCATTATCGTGATCCCTTTTAAAATGCATTTTATTAAAAAGTTGTACAATTTGAATTTGAGGGCTATTGCTAATATACTAACCAATGTGCCAGCGAATTACTAATGAAAATACAAAGTTCTATAGTTAGTTTCAAACTTTAAGCTATGACCTAATTCTTGACTCATAATAAGGGGCTAACTCAACTTATACGATCACATATGTCAAGTACAATTTCTTTCCATAGTTCGATACCAAACAAAATAATTAATTTACAATAGTTAATTAACTAATTGGTCAATATTTATTATTTTTTTATTGATTCTTGTTTTGTCAGGTACAAGAAATAATTATGCAAAATTTCAACTTGATTGAGAATGGGTGTGGGAGAAATAACATGTAAAATCTTTTTACCAGACAGAGTGAGTTAATATAAGCTTTGTAAAAAAAAAGTTACTTATCAAAACAAATAGTATAAAATGAAGTCCAGTGCCAAACTTTGATCTCCAGCTTGTTTACAAACAACTGTCATGTTATGTCCTTAAACTGTTGCATCCTCAGTTTCAAGCATACTTTCATACTAAATACATTCTAACTAGCACTGCACTCTTAGGTTAATTCCAGCAGAACTATTAGAAGTTTGACTTGCTTAAAAAAAAAGTAAAGTTTCCATTTCAGACCTAGCCATCTATGGGGAAGATGATGTTAAGGTTATCTGTTTCTATGGCCAATGGTTAATGAGCAGGGTGTCATGTGGCCAGCACAACAAGCAACTGTCTTTATTTTACCCAACTTAAGTCAGGTACCCATTAGATTTGGGTAGAGTCAGGAGCATCCTGAAAATCTGGAAATTCAAAATCCCAGTTTTCACCAAGATTGGAACCCAGGACTACCAGAACCCCAGCGCTAAACAACTCAGACACCCCTCTACCTTGACTTGCTAAATAGTTACTTATTATTTTTTAAAATAATGGCAGAACTATTGGATGTTTGATTCAATAAATAGTTACTTCTTTACTGGCATAACTGTAACAAGTTTGAATCAGTAAATAATTACTTAATACTGGCTGGCATAACTATTAATGGTTGACTGTTAAGGTACAGTAATGTTTCTATATTTGTCAAAGATTTTAGATAATACCTATATTTCTTCAAAAATGATATGAAACATTATACTCTGAGTTAGAGTACCAAAAATGTTTAGAAGAAATATGTCAATGTTTACAAAATATTTCAAAGCTCATTAAGTGATTAATGACCTGTGATTTGTACATTTCTTTGACATCCTGCAAGTCTAATTTCAGTTCCTGTACTTGTTCCTCTTTCTCTCCATACATCTGTAGTATAGCGCTGTAACGACCATTTAGCTCCTAAGGAACACACACACAAATGTTTCTTTTGTAAATATTAGGTTTATAAATGAAAAGGTTTGAAGTAAAATTTTAATGTATCCTTTAACTGATATTTAAAAAATTAATAATTTTTAAAACTATTCAGCACTTAGAACCTGTAATCCTAATTGGCACTCTCTAGACAGATTTCTATAATACATACCTACTGGCACTCTCTAGACAGATTCCTATAATACATATCTACTTAACTTTCAGAAAGTGTGACAGCTTATGAAATTTGTCTAGTTTGCCAGAAAAACAATTTTAAATGAATGGACATACTTATCTGAATAATGCATAAATTTAAAATGAATTCAAGAGAGTGTAAACGGAGTGTGGGATGATAATCCAAAGCTACATTTGGGTCCTGATCACTTACTACAGCACAAAGTAATATTTGCACTGGCCAATTTTCTACTTACATTAAAATTTTCTTGTAATTTTGTGTTTGTCTCCTTGGCCTCTGACAGCTCATCTATTTGGTTGCTGAGGTTGACAAGTTCTCTGGCCATAGACTCTCTTGTTCGTTCCAGTTGACCTATTTCACTCTGGAAAAAGTATGCACAAAACGAGAGAGAATGAGAGCAACATAATGGACATGTAAATCAAATAATGAAGATTAACATGATGTACCTGTAGCTGGATAATTTCCCCTTCTCTGAGTTTCAGCTGGGAAGAAAGATTTTCTACAACAGCAGCAGCCCCAGATTGTCGCATGCTGTCATATACACTAACCCTGGGTCCACCAAGCATCGAACCTGAGTCACTGTCATCCTGATACAGCAAGAAGAGGACACATTTAAAGAACAATAGTACTGCATTTAAATGTATCTAATTCTAGTGTGCTCTACAATATTGCTTCTTGCTGAAATATTGCTATGAATTGCTCAGGTCTGTATTCCTTTAGCATGCTCGTTCATTCTAGTTTTAATCACTTTTGTGGACATCAATGTTTCTTTTCTCTCAAATTATAACTATCTCTTTATTTAAAATTTAGTTTTGGTTAGAGGGCTTTAATAGAAGGGAAAGGGTTAATACAATAATTCACTAATAAAGAAAGTGCTTTTGCAAGTATTTCAAATGTAAATGTAACTCAAAACCCAACCAGATTTAAATACTAATTTCCCCCTTATCCTTCTCAGTACATATTGTTTGAATGAAGCTTACATGAAATGACCAGTGCATCATATTGTTGGATTGACCTTCACTTATACTGCCAATCATGCTGTTGTTTCGACTCAATGACAAAGTTGATGATGGAGAAGGTGTCCCACGTGACCTTGGCCTTTCTTGCTGGATAATAAATCAATATTTTTGAGATTATATTAAATAAATAACAAAAAATCTTTCTTTAAAAAGTAATCATCTAAAATCCATCAGTTACTTACAGCCAATCGTAACTGTTCTTCCAATGCAATATTTTTTTTTCTTTCTGTCTCCAGTTTTGTCTGCTCCACAGTTAGCTGTGACTCTAACTGGATCTGTAACACACAAGAAATAAAAGAAAACATCAAGCTAATCCTTTGCTGGCATTGTTTTAGTACAAGAGAGGAACAATCAATGTGCTAGATCTATAAGTAACATGTATAGGTGTTTTTTTTATTGTAGTTCAGTAAAATTCACTTCTTTATCATTGTTCTGTGTCTACACAGTTCTAGTCTCCTTCCCCCCCCCTCAAAATGTCTATAAACACGCTCTCACTTCAGCTCCTCTATTTATCTGTAGATTGTAGGGGTGCACCGGATAGTCCCTCCGGCTCTGGCTTCTGGCGAATATCCGGCATTTTTTACTATCCGGTGCTATCCGGCTCCGGTCGGATATCACTACCGGATAGTAAACCGGATAGTAAAAATACACCTATTTAATATGCATAAAATGGACCTCGTTCCATTACTGTCTGTTATAGAATGTATTAATGTTTATATGAAAACAAAATAATGTGCTTAAAAATAGAGCCATTATAAATATGCACCAAACATCGTTTATTATAAAGACAAGGCATGTTAATAACTTAATATAAATAGAGATGAAACTTTACATCATAAATGCGCTTTACATACAGAGATGCAATGGCTGGCACTTTTTTCAATTTGTCTTGACCTTTGAGTAAGTTAGTTAACATGTTAAAATGTTACATTCCTTGACTACGTCATGCTGACCAGACGTCTGTCTAGCTGTGCGGGTATATCTCCAGAGGTAGAGATGAACAACTCCCACCCCCTTTATTTTAGTCCATCACATTGAGTTTTTTATAGGCAGGTAACCACAAGTTAAATACGATGGACATAGGTTTAATGTCAGCGTATAGACATTCTCTAGTGGTCACACCTTTCGAGGGAACTGAGTTTGTTTACTTAGTAGTTAATCTTTATTGGGGGGGGGGGGCTGGACTACAAGAGCCACACCTCTTAGGTAACCAGGTATATTTCTAGATGAACAACTCCCTCCCCCTTCTATTTGTTTAGCCCATCACATTGAGTTCATTGATTGACAGGTGACCCCAAGTCAGATACCATGGACGTAAGCACTCTCTAGAGATCACACGAGGGAACTAGGTTTGTTATTCGGGGGGGGGGGGGACAAGACTTTACATTATAAATTCGTATTACATACGTAGCAGCGATGTCTGGCACACTGGCTTGTCTTGACCTTTGAGTGGTCTAGTAAATATGTCATATTCCTTAACTACGTCACGCTGATAATCTGTCTAGATGTGCGGGTATATCTCCAGAGGTAGAGATGAGCTACCCCCACCTCCTTTTGTTTGTTTAGTCCATAACATTGAGTTCACAAATAGGCAGCTGACCACATTAAGCCAGATGTCAACGTGTCGACACTGTCTATAGGTCACATCTTATGAGGGAACAGAGTTTGTTTACTTGGATTAGAATTTTTATTAGAGGCGGGACTACAAGCCAAATCTCTATAAGGTTAATTTGGTATGAGTTAGTTTATTATGAGATAGGTTGTCAATCAAGGGTCTGGACCACAAACCACACCTTTTATACTATTGGACGGGTAATAAGTTTGTTTACTTTGAGTTAAGTCTCACGAATGAGTCAGGACTACAAGCCAAACAGACACTGACCAAGGGTATCTTTAAAGGGAGGGCTCAAGAGACTCAACACCCCCAACTTCTTATTTGTTTAATCCATGACAATGTATTGATAGAGAATATAGACATTGACCATTCTTAAGCCAGCATGGATTAACGCAAATTGTTAAGACATATTGAGACTGTCTCTAGAGGTCACTAGATGGTGACACTAAGTTTGTTTACTTGGAGAGAAATGTCATTTAGGGCGCTGAACACACGTTCGTTGCACAATAAAATAAAACAAATATGTGCATGTGTGCGTGTATGTATTTTCCCCTTGTATTAAAACCTTTAGAAAGAAAACTAATTTCATTGTTTAATTCTATTGACTTAATATATAAAGGAAAACCTTACAGTTAAATTTAACATCGCAGCAAATAAATTGATCTAAAGCACCACAATTAGATCTAGCAAACAAAGAAAAATATGCTGGAATGTTAAGAAACACTTGACCTCGGTAACTAAGGTACAGAGATAATTTATCTATATGCTTGACTGATCATGCCAATGTGTTATCTTTCTTCGCCTGCACACTAAACACTATTGCGTATGCCCAAGGAAAAAAAACGCGTGAAGGTCAACACCATCAACTATACACACTACACTAGGACTACATGTGTAGGCTCACTACGTCTATCTGATCAGGTTGTTACAATCAGTCGAACACAAAGTCTATTTATGTTGTTTTTCTTTTTGGTAGGGAGGGTGTGGGTGATTTTGTTTCTTTTATAGTTGGTTTTCCTAATTCTCTTAGATCTATATAACAGTAGATCTAAACATTGATAACAATAATAGGCCTACAGACTACAATTAAATCTATGATTCGCAACATTTAAATCTCAGGCTATGAGTAGGTATAATAGATGTTCCTGCTGTTAATAAAATATCGTTTGCCGCAAATGGATTAATAAATATATGACCTACTACGCTTCAGATTCCAACTATTGACTAACAGCTATCAGTATTAAGCCCTTGAAGCCAGAACCAGAAGCAGTCTTTGGACTTAAAATTACATGTCTGATGACCAGTTGTTGGTCAGAAATTATTGAACACATACATCCAACCACCATACAAGCCAGATGAGAGATTTACATTAGTAACTAGTTAAATATATACTAACATATTTTACATTGATCCTCCAACACACAGCCTTTATAGTTGGTGGCCTCGTACATACACACAGACACGCTCATGCTACACAGATTAATTTATGTTTATAAATACTGTTAATCTTTAATAAATCAATCAGCAAAAGAGTTTAAAACAATAAAGTATATAAAAGGAAAAAAATAATACCAACAAATATAGGTATGTTATTTAACAGTTTCGTAAAATGCTCAGCAATACAAGCTATTTACAAAACACTTAGGTATTCGGCTCCGGCACCGGCCGAATATCAAATTTTACTATCCGGTCATATCCGGCTCCGGCCGGATATCAAAAAGTACTATCCGGTGCACCCCTAGTAGATTGTAGTATCAACTCTTTCACACTTTAATAACTTTGTACACACACACATTCAGAGCTAGCATATTTTAGAGAAAAACAAAAGAAATATCAACTTGCTTTTTTTAAAAGTGTATATAGGTCATGAATTCAAGCACCACAGAGTGCAATTCAGTGTTTAGGAAAATCATTTTGCGAGTTTAAACATTTGAATTTAGAGTCTATTACAAGTCAAGATGAAATTTCAAGTACATGGTGTTATGGAGTGTGTGTGTGTTTCCTAAGTGATTATGATGAGCTTAGGCAATTGGTTGGTGGCTGTGGGGTGTAGAATGATGAAATAGAGAGATTTGTCGTAACGCTGACAACCCAGAGATTTGAAACAGCAAAGATGTTTGTTTTTTTCAGTGAGTTAGATTTTATTAAAAAAATACCATTTTATATTATTACTACTAGATTTATTTCATTTCATCTAAAGTTGAATTTGTCTAAATTGTAATAAAACTCATATTTAGTTTGTTGAAGTTATTTCAAGTTCTATAATGAAATATAGTATGCCTACATCGGTTTAGTGTTGTATTAGCAATCTGGTACTACAAGTCAACGATCAACCAACAACACATGGTAGGGAAAAACTTGGTAAAAATCAAATGCTTTGGAGGTCAAAATGGGAGAATTAGTGAATGAAAAATGAGTCACTGAATTAGTTAATTAGAGCACACACACTGAGCAGCCCACACAAAATATAAAATGTCTAATGACAGTAACAACCAACCTTGTCCATTTTGAGCTGATTGACTTCTTGAGACAGCTTTTGTTTATTAGCTTCCAGCTGTATTACATGGCTGCAGAAGTAGAGGAAATCAAATGTGTACACAGATTGACACTTGTTATTTATTTTAAAGAATGAAAGTAAAATAGAGCAAGTAAGTGTCATTTTTATATGTCATTTGAATTCCCACTACTCCAACTAGCTTTTATATTATCACTTTAATACAGTTAGTAAAACTAATGTCATTGGAAATTGAATATAAGTTTCATTGTCTGTGGAGAATAATTTACCTGTTTCTGGCATCCCGTAATTCTTCCAACTGTGATTTGTCATTTTCTATTTGAGCAACCAGTTGTAACTTTTCTTGTTTTAATCTAGAGTTGGAAGCCTCTAGAGATGTAGATCTGGCTGAGAGTTCCATTAATTGTTCAGTGGCTGTTCTTTCTTTTTCCTGTGCGATAGCCAATGCTGTCTGTGATTCAGCTAAAATGTAATGTCAAAATTGATATGTGCATTTGATACTCTACAAAATACATAATTGTTAAGTTGGTTAATTGACATTTCCTACATAAAACCAATAATAATTTACCAAGTCTATCTGTCAAAGTTTTCTCAACTTTCTCCCATGCTGCTGATTGTGCTCCATAAGTGGCTTGCAAATTTTCAATTTGCCTCAATAATGGCCTTGTTGCAGATGTTACACACTGCGTCAAATCTTGGTTCCTGGCTTCATTTTGTTGTAAACCCTGTTAGATTGCAATAGTAAGTATTGTATTATATTGTAACACAATAAAAAAAACAACAACTGCATTTATGAAATTCTTTAGATCAATGAGTCTCTTTTAATTTTTTTATACTCATAAAGTCAAAGATATAGCTTTTTAAAGATCAAAACCAAATAATGAATAGATTTGTAAATACTCACTTCTTGTAAATGTGTGATTTCTTGCCTCAATAAATCTTCACGTCTGCTATGTTCTTTTTCAAGCCTTGCCATCTCTAGCCTCAAATCATCAATCTTTTAAAAGATTTTTTTTTCAAAAATAAATAATGAGTAGAATTTGATTGGAAATATTTCCAAAAATATCATACTACTTTCATTTAAATTTTCAAGGCACAATTTTAGTACTGGTTTAGGCAAGAGGGGACTTGTCATCCTTGGTTGGCTACCCAATTAGGAAAAGGAAAACTGAATTAAAACATGGGAAAGGCTTCAGCAGAGGAAAAATCAGTAATTGGCAACCGTTATGTAGCTTGCAGCACACAGTGCTGCATTTTGGCTGAACAATGAACTGACCAATAGCTGATGCCCAAGTTTTCATCTCATTCAAATTTTAAATTGTTTGATGAGATTAACATTAGACATTCAACATGGGAAGACAAAAAAATAATGTTGATTTGTAAGTCAGCTGGATACTTGTACTGAAAGTCTATAAGAACTTATTTTGTGTATAAACAGTAGACAAGCAATAAGGCTTAGGCCAGAAGTGTTTTTGAAATCAAGCTAATCACATTAATCTGCTTCTTTTTTTTACATTTTGCTTTCACTGTAAAGGTTTCAAAAGACATTTCTAAAAAGATAAAATGCATACAACTGTGATGTTAGTAATTATGTGGTTTTTCTTTCTCAAGTTTTTATTCATATTCTTACACAGACCCTATGGCTGTATCTTCCTGGAATACAAGGACTATATTCTTACACAGACCCTATGGCTGTATCTTCCTAGAATACAAGAACTATATTCTTACACAGACCCTAAGGCTGTATCTTCCTAGAATACAAGGACTGCTATATTCTTACACAGACCATATGGCAGTATCTTCATAGAATACAAGGACTATATTCTTACACAGACTCTATGGCTGTATCTTCCTAGAATACAAGGACTATATTCTTACACAGACCCTGTGGCTGTATCTTCCTAGAGTACAAGGACTATATTCTTACACAGACCCTATGGCTGTATCTTCCTGGAATACAAGGACTATATTCTTACACAGACCCTAAGGCTGTATCTTCCTAGAATACAAGGACTATATTCTTATACAGACCCTATGGCTGTACCTTCCTAGAATACAAGGACTATTTTCTTACACAGACCCTATGGCTGTATCTTCCTAGAATACAAGGACTATATTCTTTGTGGCCATGCAACATTTCCATCACCAACACGGGCATTAAAGTCTCCATTTATATAGAGGTGCTCGGATTTTGGAATACTTTTAATTACGTCCTCTAGAGCTTGAAAGAATCTGTCTTTGTCCTCTTCCGGTGCAGCAAGGGTTGGTGAGTAAGCACAGATTATATTAACTTTGCCTTGCGGTGATGCAAATTTCATGTGTGCTACTCTTTCATTGCCAATGGGAAACATCGCAATGCAGGGGAAGAGACTGTTTCTTATTGCGAAGCCGACGCCATGTATTCTAGGGCTTTGTTCTGGTTTTCCTTGCCAGTAGAATGTATAGTTGCTTTCTGTAAGAGATCCGCTGTCTGCAAGTCTGGTTTCTTGCAGACAGGCCACATTAATGTTTAGTCTGCTGAGTTCTCTGTCGATGATAGCTGTTTGACGCATGTCGGTGACGAGTTCAGGGTCAGTATTGAAGCCAGGACACATTGTCCGTATGTTCCAGCTTGCTAAACGCATTAATGTTGAGGGTTTTCTTTTGATTGTATTTGCAGGTGCGGGTGAGCAGCTTGCTTTTTGATTTTGTCTTAGCACCAAGCACCCAGTGGTGCGGCAAGCTGTGGCGGGATAGCACTTTACTGTCCGAGGGCTGCTTGGCTTAAGGCAGGCAGTAGCTATCCAGTGAGGCTAAAAAGCCCCTCCTACCTAGAAAGAGTGGTCCCTGGCGTTCCAGCTTACGCCAATCAGCTAGGAACTTATCACCGGTAACTACCACTCTCCGTGTTTTTCCAAAGACATTACTGTCAGAGATGGAGTGACCTCTCCATTGCTGGGGGAAAGCCTGGGCGGTAAATTTGCGAGTGCTGGGCTGCCCACACGTCAGCACACGCCTCTCTTCCATACTGACCGGGTCCAAAGGGATGGCGAGCCATCACAATTTGGGGACAGGTGGCTGCAGGAGTTTGCCAGAGAGCAGTAGTCTTACTACTGTCCCCCTGCCTACGGGGCTCCGGGACCGGATTTTCTGTTAGGGTTTACTCCCTTAGCCTTAGACCTTACAGGGACACACACACAAGGCAGTGCGGCTATTGACCTATAGCTAGGGGTTTGGTTTGTGGGCAACAGGGCCTGTCCGCACGCCGACGGGCCATGCCTGACTCACATCTTGGGGCCAAACCTCCTCCGAGACCCTTGCAGTTTAGCCTGAGGCTTCGCAGCCTCAGTTTCCATCTGCCACCACGAGGAGGTACTGCATAGGACTTGCTGTGGAGAGGCTATGTACTGGCAAGAGAGACTTACAAAACTGCTCCCCTTTCACAGATGCTAGCAAGCGGTGGCAACAAGTCAAGCTACCACACTAGACGCTTCACACAGCCATTTGACAAGCATGGCCACAATGCTTGGGACCTCATGGTGTTGGCAAAATCAATGACAATGGCCAAAGGCTACTCGAGTTCTGTAGCTCTCATGAACTGTGTGTAACAAATACATTCTTCTCTGGTAAGGAATGCCATAAAGTCTCTTGGCAGCACCCACGCTCAAAAAGGTGGCACCAGCTTGACCTCTGCATCACCCGAAGGATAGATCTGAAAAGTGTCATCCACACCCGTTCATACCATAGTGCGGACTGCAACTCAGACCATTCATTAGTGCTAAGCAAAATCAAACTACTTCTCAAGAAGGCTTATACTTCCACTCAACCCAGAACTAGGCGAATTAACGTCAACCATGTAGATGACCCAGAGAAGTGTGCACTCTTTGGCGAGCTCCTGAACAGTTCAATCCCCTCGTTAAGTGATGAAGAAGACATCTCTATCAGATGGGAGAAATTAAGAGATGTAATCTACAGTTCGGCAATCACCGCCTTTGGGCCTCAAAAACACAAAAATGTAGACTGGTTTGAGGCGAATCTAGCACATATGGAACCTTGCATCGAGAAAAAGCGATCTGCACACCTCGCTCTCAAGACAAAGCCAAGTCCAAGATCTTTGGAGGCCTTCAAAAGTGCTAATAAAGAGGCGAAACAAATGGCTAGAAAATGTGCTAACAACTTTTGGAGGGATACCTGCAACAGAATTCCAAGACAGTCTCCACTTAGGAAATAGCAAAGCTCTATTTGATGGCATTAAAGCGGCCCTGGGTCCAACAGTGTCTAAGCCTGCCCCCCTTCTATCCAAATCAGGAGAAAAAATTACAGATCAAACCAAGCAGCTAGAACGTTGGACAGAACACTACCTCGAAGTCTATGCCACACAGAACACAGTAGACGATGTCGCCCTGGCTTCTCTACCAGATCTTCCAGTACTGGAATGCCTAGATGATCTTCCGAGCCTCAGCAACCTTAAAAAAGCAATTAACTGCATAAAAAATAGAAAATCTCCTGGGAGTGATGGTATCCCAGTGGAAGTAGTGAAAGTCAACGAATCACTCCTGCTCCCTGAACTCTATATTCTCCTCTGCCGCTGTTGGGAAACAGGTCATGTCCCACAGAACATGCGTGACGCAACTATAGTCACAATATACAAGAACAAAGGGGATCGGAGTGACTGCAACAATTATAGGGGTATCTCTCTCCTCAGTATAGTGGGCAAGATCTTTGCTAGAGTGGCACTATCCAGGCTGCAAGTGATAGCTTCTAGAGTCTACCCAGTCTCAGTGTGGATTCAGGAGTGGTAGATCCACTGTAGACATGATATCTTCTCTACGACTACTGCAGGAGAAATTCAGAGAGAGAGACAGACCCCTTTACATCATTTTTGTTGATCTGACTAAAGCTTTTGACATGGTCAGCAGAAGTGGCCTTTTCAAACTCCTGAGGAAAATAGGTTGCCCTCCCAAACTACTGCAGTTCATTGAGTGTTTTCACGAGGAAACTAAATGCACTGTCAAATTCAATGGAGCCCAATCAGCACCTTTTGAGGTTTGCAGTGGTGTCAAGCAGGGATGTGTGTTCGCACCTACTCTGTTTGGCATATTCTTCTCCTGTCTAATGCATTATGCGTACAACGACATAAACAAAGGTGTGTTTCTCCATACAAGATCCTCTGGAAAACTATTTAATGTATCAAGGCTGCGGGCAAAAACCAAGGTTAGGAAGCTACTCGTCAGGGAACTCCTGTATGCTGATGATGCAGCTATTGTGGCTGATTCTGAGATTCAGCTACAGTGCCTGGTTGACAAATTATCTGCTGCTTGCCAGAAGTTCGGCTTAAACATCAGTCAAAGCAAGACTAAGATACTTGTCCAAAACACAAAACTGCACCTCAAGTAAGCATTAATGGCCAACCACTAGAAATTGTTGATCACTTTTGTTACCTTGGCTCCATCATATCCAACAACACTCTACTGGATAAAGACATAAACAACAGGATAGCCAAGGCAATGGCCACCATGTCACGGCTGCAGAAAAGAGTCTGGGACAACATATTGTTGACTAACAGTACTAAAGCCCTAGTCTACCGGACCTGTGTGTTGAGCACCTTGCTGTACGGAAGTGAAACATGGTCAACCTACTCATGGCAGGAAAAAAAGCTGAATGTTTTCCACCTCCAATGCCTAAGGCGGATCTTTAAAATAAGGTGGCAAGATAAGATAACCAATGAGGAAGTGCTACAAAGAGCTGGCTTGGCTTGGCCACGTTCATAGAATGCCAGAAGGTTGACTTCCACAGGACATCCTGTATGGCGATCTAATAGAAGGCAGGAGAGCAGCTGGTCGCCCACTTTTACGTTATACGGATGTATGCAAACGCAACATGAAGCTCTTCAAAATCGACACTGGCAACTGGGAAGAGGTGGCACTGGACAGATCCTCATGGAGAGAGAGCATAAAGGAAGGGTCAAAGATTGCAGATGCCATACACAACAGAAGCAGAAAGAAGGGTGAAAATGCAACGGCGCCTGGTGATTATATATGCCCAACCTGCGATCGCAGCTGTGTATCAAGGATTGGCCTCTTTAGTCACACAAGAAGTTGCAAAGGGAAAAGATCGTCTCTCGAGACGTAAAATGCCACAGACAGATTCTTACATAGACCCTATGGCTGTATCTTCCTAGAATACAAGGACTATATTCTTACACAGACCCTATGGCTGTATCTTCCTAGAATACAAGGACTATATTCTTACACAGACCCTATGGCTGTATCTTCCTAGAATACAAGGACTATATTCTTACACAGACCCTATGGCTGTATCCTCCTAGAATACAAGGACGAAATACTAAAGTTGATCAGAGAACAATGTTTCACCTGCATGATGAAAGCTTCTCTGTCTTGTCTAAACTTTTGCTGCTCTCTCTCCATGGCTGCCTTCAGCTCCTCTCTGACATGTGTTTCTGCACTCAGTGCAGCCTCTTGTGCTTTACTGTCTTGTGATGCGTTGGATCTATGAAGTTCTGCTATCTCCCTTGATATATGACAAACATAAAAAAAGATTTATAAAGTTCTACTATCTCTCTGATACATGACAAACATAAAACATAGTGAGGTCTCAAGGGCAACAAAGAAATGTATTTATTTTGATAGAATTTTTTGTTTCAATTTTTTTTAAAGTTATCTAAAAATTTATAAACATTTCTTTTTCTTAAAGATGCACTTTTTACAATTTGGGCATTTTCTAAAGGATGCACAGCTAAATAGTATGTTCTTTATTTATTCTTTATTACCCACCAGCTACATCCAATGACTAGTTCCCCGACTATTTTTTTTTCTTTCTTATAACAATAATAATACAAGGTTACAAAGACAGTTTGTGTGGAAACAGTTTGAGTTTGAGTTTTGAGTTTAGGCACATTGACACAATTTAGGCCATGTCGTGAGTTAAAAATATGGTAAAAATAAGGTTTGGTCTATATTAACAAGTTTTATATGCAAATACTTATTTTAAAAAGCTATTTTCATACTTGTAAGAATTATCCAAGGCAGCAAGAAGTCCTCTATTCTTTTCCTGAGAATCTTCTAAATCACTCTGTGTGAGAAAAACAAAATAATCATGTGTTTATTAAACTTTTCTTTGAACAGTCAGATAAGAAAAAAGATTAACAAAAAACAAACAAACCTGACAAAACTAACCTTAAGCTTAACAAGCTCTTTCTCTTGTCTCTGTACAGCAGCATTGAGCTGAGTGATGGCATCTAAGGAAATAACACATCACAGTCAAACAGACATTGAGATCTACTTGTTTTCTCTAACACATCACAATCAAACAGGCACTGAAATCTACTTCTTTTCTCTAACACATCACAATCAAACAGACATTGAGATCTACTTGTTTTCTCTGACAAATCACAATCAAACAGACACTGAGATCTACTTGTTTTCTCTAACACATCACAATCAAACAGACACTGAGATCTACTTGTTTTCTCTAACACATCACAATCAAACAGACATTGAGATCTACTTTTTTCTCTAACACATCACAATCAAACAGACACTGAGATCTACTTGTTTTCTCTAACACATCACAATCAAACAGACACTGAGATCTACTTGTTTTCTCAGACACATCAGAATCAAACAGACACTGAGATCTACTTGTTTTCTCTAACACATCACAATCAAACAGACATTGAGATCTATTTGTTTTGTCATAAGGTACAAAGGAAAACAAAAAAAAAATGTGACAAGTTGAAACAAAAAAGTTTGACACTCCACCCGATTGTTTCTTTTCCAAGTCCTCCCTTGAATCCAATACTGCTGTTAATTTCTCAACTTCTTTTGTTAACTCATCAATTTTCTTTCTATAAAACAAAATAAATAAATATATTATAAGTATCTGTCTGTGCAGAAAAAATTTTGTTTACAACAGGGACCATGGAGTATTTTATAACTTTATTATACCATAAATGTATTCATTGTTTATATGTTTTGGACTTTCCTTCAGAAAGGAAAAAAAACTCTTACAGGACAGCAGAGAGTGGGCAGGTTTCAATTTTAGCCAAAGTTCATTGACACTTTGTTTGATAAGTTCTATGTTCAAAAGAACAGTTACATCTAAGTCTCTTCTAGATTCTAATTGTAGAGACTTACACACTTACAATGCAGGTCTTCCAAAATAGATCAAAGAACCAAAATTCAAAATGTATTAATTAAATTAAAAATATTTGTAGAATGATAAGGCACAATTATTTCTTTCAATGTAAAGACACAATATTATATATTATATTGATAAACCCACAAGAGAGTACAGAGATAAAAAAAAGGCAAATTTACAACTGACTCCTCTTTTCTACACTCCACTCTATATCTTGTACTAGAATTTTGAATGAGAAAGAAAGGAAATGAGCCAGATTTTTTCCTCAATCCTATTTTTTGAGATCTGAATTTTCTGAGCTATTGTCAGTTTTATTGTAAGAAACTATTGAGTTCTCAGATGGTAATGTCACAGAGTTTTCTGTTGCTGCAGCTAATGTGTGCCACTTAGTCTTAGTTTATGACATTATTTCTAAATACATAATTTAGTTTACTTATATACAGAGATTTTAAATATAACTGCTTCTTTGACAACTCCCAATCAGATTAAAAATTATGAAACTTAGATCTTTTAAAGTACTATTTACATTCGTTCATATTTTTTTTTTCTTGAATATTTAGTTATGGCTTTGATAAAAAAAATAAAAAAGAATAAATCATTTAACCATGTGAGGAGACCTCTCATTCAATTTGGAGCATGGGTTGGGTAATTTGATTCCACTAGCTGAAAGTTAATAGTATGCCGAATCCCTAATGTGTAAAAATACAACCCTAACTTGAAAGATATTTCTAATAAAGAAAATTTACTTCTGTGAAGTGATTGTTGCATCATTCTCCTTCTCTTTAGCTCTTAGTTTTTTGATGATAGTGCTACTTTGAAGTTGCTGTTTGCTGAGTTTCTCACCTGAATGAGATTGATAGTAAAAAAACAACAACAACACAAAATTAGCCATTGCTATGCCTGTTTCCAACACCTTGAATAGATTGAGACTAAAAGATAGCTTCCCACCAACCTTCAGCTAGAAGCTGGACAACCTGTTCTTGTTTTTCATCCAACAAAGCTTGAAGACTTGAACTTCCTGACCTGTTAGAAAGGTCAAGGTTAGTAGAATTAAGATGGCTGAAATGACTCTGAATGGAATATTCAAAGAGAACTAAAATACAAACCTTTTTTCTAATTCTTTTTCTGTCAAGTTTAATTTTTGCTTCAGATTTTCTTTTTCCTAAAAAATAAAAATTATTAAAGAATTTAGTCTATGCTTAGAGTATGATGACCAGTTTAGTTAAAAAATTAAGCTACTTTCTTAAATAAATTGAATCCTTGAATATTTTGTGTTTAACAATAAAAATAAGAGAACATAGTTTTGAAATGATATTATAAAGTAGATATTAGATGTCACACAAAACCTACCTTGATTACAGCTTGCAGCTTTTTTTCTGCCTCTGAAAGTCTAGCAGTGAATTCATTTGTTAAGGCATTTAAGTCAGCTGTCTCAGCTTCTCTTGCTTCTTCTGACTGCTGCAGTTGACTGCAATGATGTCATTGAAATATGAAATACACCAAGAAATATTTCAAACTTACTTTCAGACTGATTGTTTCAATAAAGTCATTCTACTCTATTAGTAGCAAATACTTTAGTTGAAGACTTGGAAGATCTAAAATATTTGAATTAGTTTTCTCTGTTTATGTCACATAAACCTTTGTACAATGCAAAGAACTAGTTTTAAAAACATTGCTATTACTTTGTCTTCACCTAAATGTATTGCCCCTATAAAAAGGCATTAATTTTAACATGATTCTGAATCTATTAATGATGAAAACACAGTTTAAGACCCATGAAAAAAAAAAGAAAAAGAATAATTAATAAATAATGGGAGATGTGCTCCTAAATTACCAGCGTAAAATGTTATTGTCTTCCATCAGTTGATGGTTATCTTTACTCAACTGGACCAGTTTGTTTTCTCTGGCCTGTAAGACTTCCGCCATCTCAGCAAGTTTCTACAGAATGAAACAGATTCTAGAATAAGAAAACCTAGTGAAGAAGATTCCGTAGATTACAGTGAGTGAAGATGATTCAGTAGATTACAGTGAGTGATGAAGATTCAGTAGATTACAGTGAGTGCAGATGATTCAGTATATTACAGTGAGTGAAAAAGATTCAGTAGATTACAGTGAGTGCAGATGATTCAGTATATTACAGTGAGTGAAGAAGATTCAGTAGATTACAGTGAGTGAAGAAGATTCAGTAGATTACAGTGAGTGAAGAAGATTCAGTAGATTACAGTGAGTGATGAAGATTCAGTAGATTACAGTGAGTGAAGAAGATTCAGTAGATTACAGTGAGTGATGAAGATTCAGTAGATTACAGTGAGTGATGAAGATTCAGTAGATTACAGTGAGTGATGAAGATTCAGTAGATTACAGTGAGTGCAGATGATTCAGTATATTACAGTGAGTGAAGAAGATTCAGTAGATTACAGTGAGTGAAGAAGATTCAGTAGATTACAGTGAGTGAAGAAGATTCAGTAGATTACAGTGAGTGAAGAAGATTTAAAAGATTACAGTGAGTGAAGAAGATTCAGTAGATTACAGTGAGTGAAGAAGATTCAGTAGATTACAGTGAGTGATGAAGATTCAGTAGATTACAGTGAGTGCAGATGATTGATTCAGTATATTACAGTGAGTGAAGAAGATTCAGTAGATTACAGTGAGTTATGAAGATTCAGTAGATTACAGTGAGTGAAGAAGATTCAGTAGATTACAGTGAGTGAAGAAGATTCAGTAGATTACAGTGAGTGAAAAAGATTTAATAGATTACAGTGAGTGAAGAAGATTTAGTAGATTACAGTGAGTGAAGAAGATTCAGTAGATTGCAGTGAGTGAAAAAGATTTAATAGATTACAGTGAGTGAAGAAGATTCAGTAGATTACAGTGAGTGCAGATGATTCAGTAGATTACAGTGAGAGAAGAAGATTCAGCAGATTACAGTGAATGCAGATGATTCATTAGATTACAGTTAATATTCACATAAACAAAAATTTATGTGCAGCACACAACTGCATTCCTTAAAGTAATATTTTTAAAAGGCTGAGAACAAAAAAAATGTACTGAGCCAAACATGAACAGTTAAAACAGAAAGCAATGTATGTAAATAGTTTCAACATTGACTAGGTGCTTCAAAGAGGTATACAATTGTTGTTTTTTTTTTGGAAAAAAAAAAAATCACATGTAGATAAATCTTTAATGTTTTAATGAAACTATGTATATCTTTTTTTTTTTTATTTGATACAGACTGAAGCCATTAAAAAAGAGTTTTAAACAAATAAAATTGCTTAAAAAAAAAACAACAACAATTAAATACAACTAGGACGTGTACAAAAATATAACAAATATTTATTAAAGAATAAAATTTAGGTTAGAAAAGAAAAACTTAATATTTCAGTATTTTTAAAAAGAAAAATAAGTTGCAATTTATAGAAACAAGTGACTTTAAAGCAGAATACTTCTGATACTAAATTACCCAGAATATATTGTCACCTTTTGACTTGGCTCTGATTGACTTACAAGCCTATTGTTGATAATAAATGATAATTATATAGCTCTACATTTATTGAGCTTTAAAGAACAATAATCAAAAAGCTATTTGAACCTTAAATCTTGTCAAATATAAATGCCTATCTATTAAATCATAATGTATTTTGCTATTTAAAAGAATTCAAATCATTGTAGCTGAATTAGCTGCCTTTCATTTTCTGCTTTTTGCTATTTACAATACATATTATATCTTATCAAATTAGTTTTAAGGTTTAGTATTATCTTTTTAGGCACTTTGTAGGCCTTTTATTTGTGGAAGTAATCTCAACTTCTTTTTTTTAGTGTCTGCTTCATATTTTAGACATTTTAAAGTGCTTTTAAACTTTGGCATTGAACTTTTTTTTTTTTTTTTTTTTAAAAAGGACCATTTTTCACTTATTCAGTACGTAAATGACATTGACTTAGACAGACTTATTGCAGATCTATCTTCACTTATTCAGTAATGACTCAGACAGACCTATTGCACACTGTTGAATTTAGAATGATTGCAGGTGACAAATATTAGTTGAAATCAATCTTTTTTTTTTCTATGCCCTTCGTACAATGAAAACTGTCAATTGAACATAGCAACTACAAAGAGAGGTAACTAGATTTTAAAAGCTTTCTAAACATTATGAAGTATTTTTAGGCAAACATTTTCTTTAATGTTGTGCCGTTGTACAAAAAGATAATTAAACAGGTTGAAAAAAATGAACAGTGAAAAGATAACAGATCTAGAATTAAATATTAATTAGTTGGTCTTCTAGTGATAGTAATACACAGATTAAAATGCCTTTTTTTATTGAATGCTAGAAAAAGTTGTCTACAGTTTACATAAAATAACTACATCAATTGGAATAAAATAAAAACAATTGGATATATGATGTCTGAACATTTGTTCTCAAGTCAGAGGTTGAACATAAATCTTAATGCTATTTATTATATTATGATCTAATTAAATCTAGACCAAGAGATGAATGTGGACAGAAAGAGCTAATACTGGTGTGCACCACTAATGATGCACTAGGAGTGTGCCACTAGACCTCAATATACTCAAGGGTGATAAGGCTGATTGTAGTAATCAACAGAGTATTTTAGAAAATGGTGTATATATAGATATGAAAGCGTTAGAAGCACATGAAATACTTTTATAGGCATCTTGACATAAGCAAAATTATTATTCTTTAAATACATTTACACCTACCGGTACTGTAAATGTAATGTATATGTTGTTTTTTTTTAAAGTTATAACTTCGTTACATTTTTATTTCAACAGATTAAATAAATACCGTAACAAAAAGCTAAAATACATTTCCCAGAAACCAACATGTGCATTTTTTTTAAATTTACTTTTAGTTCAAACTAACACTAATATGAAGTTGGTTTTGTAAGCTACTGTCTGCTATTAAAATATTAATTTTATGTATTTGAAATAAAGACTAGCACAATAAAAAAAAGTTGCATATATATAAGTAATTAAATGAAGTTAAATATCTATCAGTACATAATCATTAATCCTAACTTATAAAAATAAAAAATGTCATTTCTTTTTCAAAAGCTGAATAATATTTAATAATAATAATAATAATACAACTACAATATTGTTAACAAAATATTAGTGAAGCAGTCTGAAAGATGTAACACTTGAGGCAAAACAGACTCAGATAAACTTGACAAACTAAACACAGAATAAATCATAACAAAAATGTACAGATCCCTCCACTATGCTTCTTTGTAATCACAAAAACTTTCTTTTTTGTTTCCAATTTTCTTTTGAATTTAAACTGGATTAAATTATTGATCAATTATAGATTTTTACTCAGTGAGGCATAGCTCTTAAAAAAAAAAAAGACTACCAGATGAAAATAACATTGTTCAAGTTTACCTGCCCCCCAAGAACTTTGTGCTGCAGAACCAAGTGACACAGCTGAAAACAGTTATAGATAAACATTAACACAACTGTACAATGGACAAAGCCAGAAGACAACAAACTTCGGACACCCACATTTAGGTATAATCAAATAGGTCAAACTGGGGTGAATGAATCAAGAGATTCATCATGCAGAAGCATGCTGGTTATATAGAGAGACATTTATACCTCAACAGTGACCCAAAATAAAAAGCTCTTTTCATGTTTACTAGGATTAACTTTAAGATCTAACTAAAATTTGTTCTTGTTAACATGTTTATAAAAAGAAGAGATCAAAGCACAAATTAACTGCAGGCACACCCTTGGCTAACTTATGATGCACAAACAAAAATTAACTTCTTAAAACCATGTCAATTAATTAATGTAAATTAGCTCAAGTGAAAAGATTGTTCATATCTGTAATATAGTATGTAAATACAATTCTCTTCAATAGTTCACATGAAGTCAAATCTTACTGTAAAACAACTGCAACAAGTAGACAAGCAATGGACTGTGCACATTTTTCAATGCATCAAGTTACAAAAGATAGAAAGTCAAATTTTCCTTACTTTGAGCAACTGTTCAGGGTGATAAGGATTGTTGACATTGTCATCGCTTACTCTGTGTAACTCATGATGTTGAAAGTCTGTAAGTATACAAAGTATACAGAAAAATTAGGAATATCATATGAAGAAAGAAATTTAACCCATGAAGAATTCCGTGTTTAAAACAATTCTAATTTGTCCAAGTATATGAAATATTAACAAAATGAATAAAAGAATGAAACACTATCTAATATCACTATCTAAAAATCACTGGTGTACACTTATTTAACATATGAAGAGTGTATTTCATTCCAGAAGCTGACATACATTTCTTTTTAAAGCTATTGACATAGTAAATCTTTGGTATAAACTTTAGAAAAAATTTACCATCTTCTTTCCAAGGTAAAACTTCTCTTTCAGGACTTAGTCTGTCCAAATCTCCTTTACTATTTGCACTGGAACTAGACTGACTATCAGATTGACTGTGTCCATGTTGGCGGACAGACCTCTGTAAAACAATCTTCATTGGTGATATTTCAAATGAATGACCATATTTACTTTCCCCATTAGAGCTTGGAGCAGTAATTATTTCTATATCTGAGGAGGTGGTCGTTTCTATTTCATCACTGGATTCATGACCACTATAAATACTTTTCTCTAGCTCGGAATCCTGTTTCGAGCTCTCTGATTTTTCTCCATTAGAATGGTTATCACTTCCTGAGTCTTCTGTCTTACTGAAATCCTCCATGGCTTCTTCAATCATGCATTTCACATAAGATGAGCTCAGAGATTGAGCACTTTCTTCCAAAGTCTTTGCACTGTCAAGACAGTCTTCTTTTGTTCTCTCACTAAGAATAGAAAATGTTGGATCATTTTCTGTAAGTTCATTGTCACTATGGCTGTCAACGATTGTCTGATCAACCACTGTGTCAATACTGCTGTCCAGTTTGCTGGTGTCTGAGGAGCCAGTGCTGCTTGCATGACCACCCATAAGGTCCAAATCACTGCTGGTTCTGGAATAACCCATCTCCAGTTCAGTATTGGTGTTAAGGAGATCTTCAGAGCTGACGATGCTGCCATCATAGGAGGCAGTTTGAGCAACATCCCTTAAGGAAATGACATTCACATAGTCCTGCACTAGGTCTCTCAGCAACCTCTGATCATCTACAACATGTTGTTCTGTGGTTTCAATTTCAGGAGATGGAAGGATATTCTGTAATGTGTTTGGTTTGTCACCCACAGTTAATGGATATGTTGGAAGTGTTACTTCTAGTGATTCACATGTCACATTGGTAGAACTTAGATAGGCTGGCTCAGCTGAAGAAGCCAAAGCTGGTGGTTCAAGTTCCTCCTGTTGTGGTGATGTTTCATTTAATGATTCTCCAGAAAGTAAATGTTGATCAACAAAATCATGGGATGCCTCCACATTTTCTTCACTTTCATTAGCAATATCCTGTGTTTTTAAATCTAAATTGTTGTCAGCTGATAAACTCACAGTAATACATTGAATCTGGTCTGTTTCAATATCTAGCATTGAGTTTTTGACTACCTCTTCATTTCTTGGAGACATTAAGTCCATAGTATTATAAGGAACACTTTGTTTATCATCAATGTCAGAATGTTGGTCTTGCATTAAATGAAAAGACTGAGCACTTTCCAGAACATTGGTCTCCGAGAAACTATCATCAATTGAAAAATCTTGCCAATCACTCACAAAACTGCTACTCTCTTGCACATTGAATGCTGTTTCTGAGTGGTTGATGGCTTCAGGAAATGTCTCATTATCCTTATGGGAATGTACATAGTCTTTTGATATGTCAGATTGTTGACTTATATCAATTGTGTTATTAGACTTTGTCAAAGGTTCATCAGTGGCTTGAGAACTTGACAATGATTCTGAACTTTTGGAGGCAATGCTCCAGGGCAAACTCCAACTGGAATGATGATCAGGATTTTCCTTTTCATCTTTAGCATCTCCTGAACTCATCCATGTTGACCAAAAGTCTCCTTCTTGAGCTTTTGTAGCAGAGTTCTCTTCTTCATTCCCCTGAACTTTAACTTCTGTGAAGAGAAAACAAATCTTTATATATCATGTTCAAATCTTTAGAAATCAGGTACAATTAAATTAATTTACATTTTATTAAGACTAGAAAAATATAAATCTCTATTTTTTTTTAAAATAAAGAAATGGAAATAATCTTTATACCTTTATTTTTCTTTTTATGACTCTTGTCAGTACCACCTTCAGCATCAATATCTAGAACCTTATCAATTTTCTTTTGTGCATTTTTGAGTGCTTGTGAGGCAAGATTAGTTATACCTGATGGATCCCACCAACTCATGATGGCAGTTTCTTGTTAAGAACACAGCAGCTTAAAATTATAAGACATCATAACCTATTGGAACAAATAAGAACATGGAAACATGTTATAAGGAAGTCGCTGCTCTACGGTTGATGTTAAGATTAATAAGCCAAGTTGTTTGATTCCATTCAAAGAAAAATTAATAGGGTGTTTGTATAAAATTACGATTTTCTTACCAAAATTAATTTCAGACAGCCAGTTTTGGACATCAATGTTAATGATCTTACATTATATTTGTTTGTTTGTTTTTGTTTTTTTAAAAGAGAATAAATGGGCAAATGTTTGGAGTGAGCTTGGTACATTGAATGAAGTTAAATGCCTAGATCTAGACCTACATGAGAGATCTAGATTTATAAATAGAGAATATAGAGGATTCAGCTATTTAGGCAAGAATGGCTATCCTAACCTGTACTATACTACAAAAGATCATCTGTATTAGAAATTTATTTTAAAATGAATAAAAAAAAAACCACAAACATTCAACACACATCTAATCATGCAAACATAAAATAAGTTTAAAAGTTATTGTAGAAGTCACAATCCCAGTGACCTAATTTGGTAGAATAAGTATGTTTATATTTTAATTATTTTCTTTTTCGTATTAAATGATTTCATGTGAGGCCTGGGGAACTTAAAATTTAGTTAATATTAATATAGAATTAAAATCTGAGTTTATTGATGCAAAATATAAGGAAGAGTTTGAAATAAATTATGGTGTCTGTGTCAAATTTGTCTGAATTAAATGAAAACATGGCCTCTTTGACCTTAAATATAATAATAAATATAGTCAGGGGGTACAAATATAAGTATTCATCCTTATTCTCCTTAAACTAAAGAAGATTTTGATACTTCATTTTCTTTTCTATGTCAATCATTCATTATCAAATAATGCGCTGTCAAAGTCAAAGTTTGGCCTATATATATATACTAATATAGCCAATATAGTTTATACTATTTTATAGGTGTCCGAATAGCATAACTACTCTAGATCTACTAAGACTCTAGACCTAGATTAGATTGTGATTAGAATCTAAATCAGTGATTCCCAGGGGTCTACGAGGACTTCCAAGGGGTCTACGGAAGTAAAAAAAAAATTGGGGGTCTATGGCCTGTTAATGGGGGTCCCCGAAGTCGGATCTCATTGAAGCATGACCATTCATGAAATTGACTCGTTCACACATGATTTGTACCTTAGTTAATCCTTTGAATTTCAACCCTGTTAGTGGAATATTTTTTTTTATTTAAAAATGTTAACGTATTATTTTAAATACCTTAATTGCGTCTACATGAAAGTAATAATTTACATGGCTGAGTCTATAAAATAAAATGTTGACCGTAAATTGTTGGTTATTAAAAATTTGGCTTCATTCTTTCTTTGTTGAACAACTATTGCATTTGTTCTTTATTTTTATGTAACAAAGTTTGAAGCTTCAATGGCTATGAAACCATTGAAGCTTGAACATCGAGAAAAGTCAACATGAAATAAAATAGATTAAGATTTGAAATACTTTTGAAAACTTTAAAATTCAGAATTAAGCCACAGTAGAAAAATGTTGATTAAACATCATAGATGAGAATAGGTTTGTGAGCGTCTTACAATATATTTACTTAGGCTTATATCAAACTCTAAAAAACTGCACACTATAAACAAAATATTGACTTTGCCAACCATTGAAGAGGTTTTACAATCTGTTTTACACAATCCTATATCTGATATCATTAAATATTCCTCTAAGCAACAATACAGTTCAAAGGTGTAATGAGTTTTGGACAATGAATGGTTATCGTGTTATTACGATTTACTTTTTTAAAAAGCTGGACTAGTTAACCTTGCCTGATAATGTAGTGGTATTATTATATTTTTGTTATGAATCAAGAAATTCATAAAGAATTGCTTTTAGCCTGAAATTTTGATCAATTGCTCCTTCACACTGAAGTATGATAGTTTTCGAAAGGCTTATCTTTGACACTATTTTTTCTGAGTTCTTGGTTGCTAAGATCCTATTTTAAAACGCAGAAATTAAACGGGAAACTTGTTTCATAAATTGAATGAGGTTAATTGCAGCTACAATGTGATAACCTAAATTTGATCAACACGAAGGCATAATCTCAGTGTTTCATGTGAGGATTAAATTAATGAAGCATACAATGACAATGATAAATTTTCTTACTTTCCAAATTTAAATCAATCAGACATCTAATCGAGAAGATAGAATGTTAACCTGAACTAAACTGAAGCCCAAGATTGACATTTTATTATCAAAGCTGCCCACCAAAAGGCGTTTTTTTGTTGTTGTTTAGTTACTTCTTGTAATACATATTAAATTATTTTTTGCTTTATTTTGCTTTAAATGTCATCAATAAATATATATCACATAGTAATCAGTGAGAAAAGCACATCTGAAGTAAATGAATTTTCAAAAAAATGCTAGGGGGGTTCTACCGAAAACTTCAAAACATGGCAAGGGGTCTACGAGACAAAAAAGTTTGGGAACCACTGATCTAAATTCTAATGATGTATATTAATATAAATTATAAAGATCTTGTTCGTAAATCTGTTAATATTATATGTGTTAACGCCTACTCATAGTCATAATCATGATTATTTTGATAATGAAATTATAAATATAAAATTAATTTAAACTTGATTTAATACTTGATTGAATTTGTCAGTGACATTTTTATGACAATTTCTGAATTCAATTTGATTAAATTGGGCCCCGCAATTCTTAAGGCCGGCCCTAATCATGCCTAATGATAATGGCATTAGATTCTCTATTTCATATTTAATTATGTCATATGTTTGTAATCAATACCCATACTAGATCTAGATTAAATCTTGATTTGCTCGTCTCGTCAGGATCGATTCTAAACACAGTTCAATAAACAAAACAACTTTACACAGAAGGCTGCCATTTTAAAACGTCATCGCTGTAAAATTGCCGAAAATCTTCCGCAGTAATGTTTACATTACTCAGTACTGTAGCAGCGTACCTCTGGCTCGTAGAGTCTAGATTTTAGATTCTAGACCTAAATCTAATCCAGAAAAAAATATAAATTAGGTTTATATTATGAAAAAGAATATATCTATATCAATTACCAGGAATGCTGTGATAGTCTTATGATTTCTAGATCTTTTTCCAAAGAAAAAAAATTATGTTTAAAACAGCTAGATTTAGATGGTTTACAATAAAATAATAAAAAGTAGAATTTATGGAAATAACTATGATTACTTTTATTTAGCCACATTGACGTGCAGCTCCAGTGGCACAATCGGTTAGCGCGCCGTACTTATAGACAGTACCTTCCCCATGCTTGCCATGGGATGAGATATGCGGAGGTTGTGAGTTCGATCCTCACCTGGAGCAGCCAATTTTTTTTATTTACTTTTTTAAAATATTTATTTTTTGTTCAAAATTTAGAATATAAATATAAATAAATTATTTTCTTTTGCAATATATATATATAAAAGGGGGGGGGGCTATCTATATATATAAAGATAGCCCCCCCACCTTTTTTTTTGTTTGATGGTTTGAAATATAACCACTTGCTGCTACATATAGTCTAGATCAAGCTTGATTTAGAAAAACAAATTCAAATAAATCTAGATCTAGAATAACTCTATTATCTTTAGACCTCTATATCTCAGCCTACTCTAGGGTTACCATCAGTCCCTGATTAAAGGGAGGGCAAGCTAATCTACTGGTCCGGGGCCTCCACAATAAGGATTATTTTTTTTTTAATCTGAACTTTTTTTTAAGCAATATAGGCTTACTTTAAAATCTTACGGTTGGCAACACTCGTGAAGTGTCCGCTTGTAGAGGCTCGTAATATATAAATGAGCAGATCCAAATTTACGGCAGTGCGTCGACCCAAGGGCTTACCTTCCACAAACTCAACTACATTTTAAACTAAAATATGCATATTCATCTTTTTTTCAATGAGAAAAGGGAAGTTTAATTCATAAGTATTCTATTCCTTTCTTCTAAAATGTGGCATGCATTTAGATATAAGTAGGCTATTATCATTAATAGCCTAAGTGAATTTTTATCAAAGCTTTCGAAAAAAATGTAGGGCCTCGACTAAAAATCTGTCTCCGTGGCCTCCACCTACTAAAATCCGGCCCTCGTCACCATACACATGCAGATACACGTCCAAGTAGGATAAAGCCTTACAAAAAGAGATAGGAAACTTAAGAAACTAGTTTTCGGCTACAATCTAGTGGATGAATAGCTGCAAAACTAGGAAGCACTACAGTTTGAAGTAGAAGCGACTTTTTTTTTTTCGCACAAAAATATGCGCATTTTCTTCCGATTGTACCGAGTGATAGGTGTCTGTCACTAGATGCGTAGCAAGGTAGGCCTACTCGTGGGCCCATGTTCAGGATTATTTTGGTTTCCCCCCTCCACCCCATAGGACAAATTTAGTGCGTGGCCAAGTAGACGACATAGAAGATATCCTAAACAAATACTTTGCATCAGCATTCTCAGCCCCAGGAGACAAAGACATAATTCTTAATTTGAACCAAGTAGACAACATAGAAGATTTAGTAGTACAAGAAAATGGAATTCAAAAACTATTAGCCAACACCAAACCAAATAAAGAGTCTGGACCTGATGGTATTCCAGCTAGATTACTCAAAGAACTAAGCAATGAGCTAGCCCCAGTGTTCAAAATATTCTTTCAGGCTTCACTTAACCAGGGCTGAGTACCAAAGGACTGGAAAGAAGCTAATGTCACCCCCCCCTAATTAAAAAAGGAGAAAAATCTGACCCAGGAAACTACAGACCAGTATCACTTACCAGCATCACATGTAAAATCCTAGAACACATAATATGTAGCAACATCATAAACCACTTATACAAACAAAATGTCCTCACACCATACCAACATGGCTTTAGGAAATACAGATCATGTGAAACACAACTAATAGGACTAATTGATGATTTTTCTAAAGGTTTAGATAATAGTGAACAAATAGATGCTATCTTACTAGATTTTTCAAAGGCTTTTGACAAAGTTCACCACCATAGTTTGCTTAAAAAATTAAAATATTTTTGGCATTAATGGTCCACTGCATCAGTGGATTTAAGGTTTTCTGATAGGGAGAGAAAAAACTGTAATAATAAATGGCTCTAAATCAACACCGATAACAGTAAACTCAGGTGTACCTCAAGGAACAGTCTTGGGTCCACTACTATTTTTAATTTACATAAATGATTTACCAAATTGCATTACTTCAGGAACAATAGTCAGATTATTTGCAGACGATTGCATAATATATAGAACAATAAAAACAACACAAGACACAGATATTTTACAAAGAGAATCAGATGAATTACAGAAATGGGAATCAAATTGGAGCATGTCTTTCCAGAAAAATGTCAGTTGCTAAGAGTAACAAAAAAACTAAAACAAATTAATTCCACTTATCTTATTCATGACAAACTAGTAACACAGACCAAAAACGCAAAATACCTAGGTGTTATAATAAATGAAAAACTGTCATGGAATCCACATATTGATGAAACTATAAAAAAATCAAACAAAGCATTAGGATTTATTAAAAGAAATTTCTATAAATCAAATAAGAACATAAAACTAAAATGTTATTTAACCTTGGTTAGGCCAATAATAGAATATGCATCCTCCGTTTGGGACCCCTCAACTCAAGAAAACATTAAGAAACTGGAACAGACACAAAATAGAGCAGTGAGATTCATAACAAATGAATATTCACATTTGACTAAAGTAACACCTATAGTAAAATCACTAAATTTAGAAAGCCTTCAGGACAGAAGACTCAAAAGTAAAGTAGCAATTATACATAAAACACTGAACCATAATCTTCAAATACAAAATTTAATAAAATACTCTGAAAGACACAAAGATAAAGGCACATTCCTCGTCCCATATGCTAGGACAAATTTGTACAAATACTCCTTCTTCCCTAGTGCTATTAGAGCATGGAATGGGTTGCCTGAGCTAGCCAGAAAAACCAGTGACTTGGCAGAATTTAAGTCATTGGTTAATATGCATGACTAAATGCATGACGCGTAGGACGTAATCATCTTCCTTTTTGAAGTAACGTCTGTATTATATAAGGTGACATTTACCTAAAGACATTCCAATGCAAGAAGTGTAGCTTTTTTTAAATGTCATTACGTTTGATTCAGTTATTACTCGTATAAGTAACAGTGTCTGTAAGTTCCATGTGTGTATAACAGACAAATTTCGTATTGAACGCAGACTTGATATGTCTTTATAAAAGGCTTGGAACTCAGAACAATTGTCTATGGCAATATCATCTGGTTAAAAGGAGATAAGAAGCATGGTGGCGTCATAGAACTCTGTGTCGTTTACACTTGAAATAAAACTGGACATCAACCACTAAAACACATTTTATTTCCCAATGAAATCTGTCAAGTAATTGAGAAACAGTGACATCGATAGTTTGATAAAATACACGCACGTTGATTTTCAATCTTTTCATAATAGTCACTAGGAGGCTCACCAAATAGCCTTTTAACTTTCCGCAATCGCGTGTAGTCAAAAACAGGATCAACAATCATTAGCCCAAGATCGAGCAACTTCAGCAGCCTCTTTTTTACACGCTCGAAGTCATTTCTCAAATGACTTACTTCATTCTAGAATTTCTCCAGGTGACTCACAGCATTATGTAGATCTTGTTTGCTCAGCTTTTTGACACAAGTTGATTGCGCTTACAATTTTGTACTCGACAATAAGCAGAACAATAGTATTGAATGTTTCTAACTTTACCTTATGTACTTCAGGTTCTACGCGTTCTTTTTCCTTTTGGGGAACACGAAGAAATGTGTGTTAACATCATCATCATTCTAATATCTGAATCTCATTGCAGTTAGACCTTCATTACTTTATGACCACCCCGAAGGGAAAAAGTTTTTGAGTGTTATAATAGACTATGCTCTTCCCATTGGATTCTAAAAGCGCCCATCTTGATATGATGTGAGCAAAAGAAACACACACACACTCAACCCCCCCCCCCCCAAAAAAAAAAAAACAAAAAAAAAAACATACACATAGTCACAGAAAAAAGCAACTTCTTAACACTAAGTTATAACCAAGTTCAAGTTTTGTCCACTCATATTGGAAGCATCACATAGCCTTGTCCTGGCAATTTATGTAAAGATAAATAGTGAATTTTCATTTGTTCAGCCCATTCTGCGGATTTCTGTTTTTTACAAAATGAAAACATAGAAATGTCTTTCTGGTTGCTATTTCTTTGGGTATTCCACATCAAAGTAATGCTAATTCGATCAACTTTTGATGTCTTGAGTGCTGTCAACAATAATAGACTAACATGGCGAGGATTAGTATTTTTTCGTAGCACTGTATTTCAAACATTTCTATTAGGCCTATTTAGTTTTGAAATTGTGAGGCGAGGTAAGTGTTTTTTTGTTTTGTTTTTCTAAGAAGCTCTTCCAACACAAAATTATACTTGGAGACCAAATCTATAACTAAGAAGTTTCCTTTGTTGTCCGTGTCACTAAACAATATTCGCGGGGATTATCACAAAATGAAAGGTTGTTGAATGCTAAAGTACATTGTTTCTGAGATGACTGAGGCCTAGTTTCCGCCAGTTAGTTTCCACTTCTTCAACTCATACTTTACCTCCCTTCTCAGTCGTTCATGTTGTCGGAATGTTTGGGAAGCTTGCTGATGATTCATTCTTGTTCGTGACACTGAACAGCTCTTTGTAAAAGCAGCAAAAGCCCCCCCCCCCCCAATTGCGAAGTGTGAGTAGAGCTATAGTCACCATGACAATAAACCAGATAAAACCAGTTCCTTACGTCAAATCAGTCCAAGCAGAGGATGTACCGACTCGAGGTGAAAACACGGGTTCAAGTATTGAAGTGAATATAAAGTTTGATTGAACGTTTAGGACAGATTCTTGTGGAGACAGCTTGACGCCCAATGCGTTGAACAGCGCGGGAGGAAGTCAATAACGTTTAGGACATTTTCGAGGAAGTTTTCATTTATTAAAAAAAAATCGCCTTTTTACAAAAGTGCAATTGTTTTTCCACTTTGGTGCCATATCCAATGGCTCATGTGAGCCCATGCGCAATGAAACCCCCACAAACCATGGTTGCTACGCCAGTATGCCACTTCCTTTGAGTCATTGGGCAATGTTTCTCTTTTTTATCTACTCTCCCGCTACTGTGCGTAGTCCAGCGACTACACTCTTTTACAACAGAGTAGTTCACCGTTAGCACTCAGGTTTCACATGTATACCCCATTCATTTAAGTTTGCTCATTCATTAATGAGTATGTTAGTGTATAAATCAGAACACTTCAATTGTTGGATAGTATGGCATTGAGTCTGGTGACACTCAAGTACGCCACATTTTCAAAAGTAGTTTATTACGCTTTCACTTCTTTTGAGTCAGTTCAATCCTGTCCTTTATATTTGACAAGGAATTATATTAAAATTAAATCTGGCATAAAAGACATGTCTTACTGTCATTTAATGACATTTTTAAATCTAGAAAGACTGAGCAAGGAGCAATGCCACTGACTCACAATTTCAAATATTTTTGTAACATGCTAAAAGAATGACTATCATCATGTTCTCAAAGTCATTAGCGACTAAGTGTCAAGATTGTGCCAGTTCCTGTGATCTCTACTTCAAGAAGTACAAGTCAAACAGGTGCCAAGAACAAAAATAAAGGAGCAAACAACAAAACAACACGCACAAACACACACACTAAGAAGACACATTTTTAATACCCAAATAGAGATAAAATCACAACATCACTGACCCCAAAAACCTCAAAGCTCACTAGTTTTGATACTGCTAAAAAAATCTTTTAAAGGTGTTCAGATAAAATGGCAGCAATTTGCTTGTACAAAGTTTACTTTGAGGAAATTAATAAAAAAAATAAGTGTACTCTGTATACAGGGAGACTGATAATTGACATTAAAAAGAATGTTTTTAAGACTAAAGTCTAAATGCAAGCATGGTAAGTTAACACAACCATTTGGAGAATACTTCATGAAAACAATGTTTCATTATCTTCTTCTTATCTTATATAATACAGACGTTACTTCAAAAAAGAAGATGATTACGTCCTAAGCGTCATGCATACTAACCAATGACTTAAATTCTGCCAAGTCACTGGTTTTTCTGGCTAGCTCAGGCAACCCATTCCATGCTCTAATAGAAAACATACAAATATATAAAACCTGAAATACTTGGACACATACTTCAAAAGACACTTTGTTCTTTTCAAATAGCTAAAAAATTATATTTTAACAAGGTTACAAAGATAGTTTGTGTGGAAGTGGTCCACTCAGGCAGGTAAATTAGGCAGCTTTCAATATTTTCAGCAAGAATATCAGAAGCTATGAACCAAAAACTATCAAAAATCACATACCTATCTCAGACAATACAAAAGGGGACACAAGTAAGTACCGTAAGTCTTGCCTATATTCCTTTATATTGTTAGGCTGATTGCCATACCATATAAAATGGTCATATGAGAGTATATAAATCTTATTATTACTAAAGAGTTCATTTAATATGTATTCAATCAACATATGATATAGAAAATATGGTTCAATGTCAACCAGGCTTATCTGATGTTATTGAATGATTATTTAATAGATCGTTTTCTAAAGGGCCAATCTCTAATGCAAGGCCTCAAGAGAGAAACTTTTCCCTCTAAATTGTATTTCTTTTTGAAGCATTGCATTTCAAGTGCATATTGTGAAACACTGCTTATTAAATGATAACATTTTCTTTAAGAAAATAACAAAAACGATTGAACGAAAAAAACATGATAGAAAATGTCCTCACTTTCTAATATGCTCTCCTTTGCTTTTACTATTAATAGTGCACAACATCTTGACAGGTAACTCTTTTTTATGAAGGAGGTTAATGAAGCTTTTGTTAGATTCTGATTGAGAAGGTAAGCAGAGAAATAGGTACCTGCTTGTGAAGGTAAGCAGAGAAAAAGGAAGGGTGCACCACATCAAGAGGCCTGATTGAGAGACTGGCCCCAGATGCTTGATCTGGAAACTTTTGCACAGTTCACATCAGATATAGGACTGCTTAAACACTCAATATTGATAACAAGCACAATAAAGAAAAATAACATAGGTATAAATTGTGTACACAAATTCATTATTTCTTACAGAGTTTAGTTATGAGCCAATACCAACGTTTTAATATAGCTCACAAGAGACAGATGTAAATATTAAAACTCGATTGCCTCAGATAAGTAGAAAATTGAAAACTAAATGTTAAACAAAACTATTTACACAATGATTGTAGAAATAATAGATGGAAGATTTCTTCCATTTTACAAATAATAAACAAAAAAACAAACACTTTCCTATAAACCAATCAACCACACACACACAAACTGTACAGTAAATTATTTGTTCACTAGGGAAACAAAAACAAATGTTGATGAAATAAACCAACAAGTCATGTCTGTCACTAAAATGAAAGATTATAAGGGATGAAGGTGAAACATACTGAGCTTTTAAACAAGTTGGTAACATTAACATTATCTATGAATTGAATTGTAAAGCAATATATATTTTTTTTTAATTCTAAGATACAAACTAACTAAAAAGTAAACAATGGTAAAAAAATTTGCAAAAACAAACAAATGTATTGGCCTGTGGATAATAAAATACTATGTCACAACTCTTAATCACCCAGAAATTTGAGTCAAGGTGCTCATTGGCATTAAAATTCATAATCTTCAAAAAATGACATATGTCATGGGACTCATGATATATGCTAAGAACCACAGGTAAAAATGAACTGTTCCAATATAGATTAACGCATTTCATTGTTTTCTATAGATATTTCGTTATAGCAACTTTATTAGTCTTCACAAGAGCATACAAAGAAAGAAAGTAACCTAAAGATAGAAACTGTCAATGTATATGCATCATAAAAATAAGTATGTAGACCTTAATCATTCAAAGACATTTTAAGAGGATAACAGAATTTGGGATTATATAAAATCAACATAAACCAGTGATACCCAACCATATTCTGCCACCAAGAAAAAAAAAGAAATTTTTAAAATATTTAAAAGTATCGAATTCTTTGATAATTTTACTAAGCATCCATCTTATAATTTTTGTTATAAAAATAATATTTCTGATAAAAAATATAGAACCTGCATTAAAATAACTTTTCTAAATGCAGAGGCATCCAAAGTCATATTCTTGATCCCGGGACCATGGTTACCTTGCTACGTTACTGTTACAATTGAAACATTTTCTTGTCTTTTTGGTAAATATTTTCATCAAGAGGATATTTCCAAGCACTTTAAATACTCTCCAACAAATCTCACCAGAAATATTAACGTTTACTTTTCTTAGTCTACCCCATTCCGAATGATATCCAACCAAAAAAGATTTGATTGAAAGATGCTCAATGTAAGAATACATTTGTTAGAAAATATGCCCCCTTTTGACACTCACGCATCATGCACCCTATGTTGGGCATCACTGTCATAAACTATGAAAAGAAAAAACATGTTTATACAGCAGAAATTGTTTCATTCAAGTATATAGTGACAATAATGAAGGTGACAGCATAAATAGAAAAAAAAAAATATTTTCAAAAACAAAACAAAAAATACAAATGCAATCTCTGAAGAAGAATTTTTGTTTACCCAGACTATTGGTGTGTAAATAGTACCAAAAAAAATTCATATAATAGCTTTCATTTTCTATAAGATGCAACTTCATACTAGTGTAAAAACAATATGAAATAACTTAAGCTGGAAACAGACCCATTCTTTTTGCTAATGTAGTGTAGTCATCCTTTTTAAAAATATGTTTTGAATACCAGAAAACTAAACTGTAAAATTGTAAAGTCTTTTCTTTACTATATCAAAGATACTGACCAGAATGGAGGTGTGTTTATACTATAATCATCATCATCTAATAGTAGGAGGCTCATATTTTATATACTTTATAACTCATATGTAAAACATTAATCAATAATACATTTCAGAATAACCAACCAATTTGAACATTGAAGGAATGCAGATGCAGACATTGAGTAAACAACATGAGAATGAAGATGAAAAACAGAAAGTAGAAAGGCAACTTTGGTCCCTTAAAAAAAAGATACAAACATTGTAATAAAAATTTAAAAAGTAGAAAGGCAACTTTGGTCCCTTGAAAAAATTCAAACAAACAGCATTAAAAAAAAAGAGAATGTTTTCAAGTGGAATGAGCTTATTACATTTTATTTTGAGCTAACCCTGTTGCTATTTCCCCATTAAAACCCAACAGCATTAATATTCAAAATATTTTGATTCTATATAAACATGTTTTATAAAGAATTGCATTGGAAGACATGGAGCAACTCTTGTTCATATAACCTAATGATTCTTGCATTGTTCAATATTTAAAAAAAAAAAAAAAAAGGCACCATTGAGGCAGATTTTTGTGCCCATGAACAAAAGTAGAGAAGACACTAATACAGGTTATAAGTCACAATGTAATATCACAGTAAGGATTATTAGCTCAACAGTTTCAATAGCCAGTGATACAAAATAACTTCAAATCCATTTGAGCAATCTCCTTTAATAAAGTATAATGAAAAAAAAAATGTTTTGTTCTAAAATTCAGGCAACACACAGCATTCAGTCAATAAAATAAATGACTGCTGATTAGATGCAGCAATTTGCCTTAAAAAATTTTTTCTTTAAAAACCAAAGTGGTCAATCCATAATGCTCAGTACATCATATGGAGTATGTAATTCAGCATAATATCTATGAATGTTTTCTTGTTAGAGAAGTGCTCTACACTCACTAAAATTGGGAAATAAAAAACAGTGTAGAGACAAGAACCTGGAACAAAAAAAACAACATTTTATTAGAACTGTTCAAACACTTGGTACTTTATTTTCAGTTTCAAACTTTTCAGTTTCTTTTTCATTTGAAAATTTATTTAGAGATTGCCTTATCTGACTTCTTTCAAATTTCAACACTATATGAAAATTACTGATCATAAGTTACTGGCACCCTATCATGCTTATTAAAAGGAATTTCAGGGGCAGAATCCATACCCTTTTTCTATGGAGTACATTTTTATTTGGGGAGGGGGGGGGGAGAAGAAGAGTAACTATAAAAAAAAAATTTAAACATCACATTTCTAGATTATATTAGCAATTAATGTATACACAACTGACATTATAGTTGGACAGATTCACATATCTTGGCAGCACACTCTCCAGAAACGGAAAGATTGGTAATGAAATCGACCTGCGTATCGCCAAGGCCAGTGCATCCTATGGCAGACTGTCTAAAAATGTCTGGAACAGACGTGGTATCACCACAAATACAAAGCTAGGGATCTATCAAGCATTCATCCTCCCTACATTGCTCTATGCCTCAGAAACGTGGACAGTGTACAGAAAACAAGCAAAGAAACTGAATCACTTCCACATGACATGTCTAAGAAAAATACTGAATCTCAAATGGCAAGAGAAAATACCAGATACTGAAGTCCTCCGAACAGCGGGTCTGCAAAGCATCCATACAATCCTGATGCAGTCCCAACTGTGATGGGTAGGACCCATCTGCAGAATGGAAGACCCCTACATCCCTAAACGACCCTTGTATGGTCAACTGAGCGAAGGAAAGCGCTCGCAAGGTGGTCAAAGAAAGCGCTTCAGGGACACCCTCAAAGCTTCTCTGAAAGCATTCATCATAGACCCAACCACCTGGAAGACTGAGGCACATGACAGAGGATCATGGCGTTGCGCTGTGAAAACTGGCAAACATGTTGCTGAGGAAAAGAGAACAATGCTGGCAGTAGAAAAACGCCAGAGAAGAAAAGCAAGGCCCACGTCACTAGCTCCAGCTGGAATAACCTGCCCAGAGTGCAGCCAAACATTCCGGGCTTACATAGGTCTCACCAGCCACATGAGGAGGCATAAAAGTCCAGTTCAAAGCCCTCAGCCCCCCTGGATGACAAAGTGGTCATCATCAAACCACGATGGACAAACTATATATATATATATATATATATATATATATATATATATATATATATATATATATATATATATATATATATATATATATATATATATATATATATATATGACAGATTTAAAAGAAATGATAAACATTATAGAGTTAAGCAGTAAATGTAATATAGCTAAGCATTTTCAATAAAGCCAACTAACCTTGTTGGATCTTGTGTGCTGTTAAAACCTTGAACATTTATAACATTTGGTTTACTTGAATATTCTGAGTAGCTGACAGTTATCTGACAACAGTACATTAAGTAAGAAAGATAAAAACTCATCTTAAGATAGACTTCACTGAATAATGAACATTCAGAATGTAATAAACAAAAACTCTACCTGTTTCTTTAATTGGTGTGGTCTGATCAGCCACAAAGTTTCTAAGTGAGAGTGAAACTCTTCAATAACAGTCAATCTGTTTTTCAAGAGATACTCTTAAAAAAATGAAACAAAAAAAAAACAATAAAAAAAAACAACAACAAACTTTTGACATGATTATGTGTCAATTTAGATTAAAACAAATAAAAAGTTGTATAATGATGTCAACTGCAAAAATGTCTTTAAACTTAAAATATTGATTAAATAGGTTGTGATACACTAATTATGCAAGCTAAATGTTATAATAATGAGTTAGCTAAGATATTGCAATGGTAGTAAGACTGCTAAAATAATTATGCAACCCTTTCAATCCTTAAATTAGCCTTACCAATAATGTATCCTACAGTACAATCATCTGGTAAACGCACTTTCTCAGCAGTTGTGACAAACCGACCTCCGCTGAAATAAAAAGGCATAAGAAATATGTGCCAGGAATGAGAAAAGAAAAATATCAATTTAACTGTTTAAATGCTATTGAAATTATCTAAGAGAAATATTTATCATTTGGGATCTAAAAATGTAACCTTGTTGTTACTCAGATAAGGATAAATATTATTTCCAATGCTGATACAGGCATAATGACATTATGATGGCAGTGGCAGTCAATTTTAGGACACATACATGAATTTCAAATTGTGTAAAAAAAAAGACATTTAAAAAAATTACCCTGCATATGGTCCCATTTTCAATGCCAAAGAGCGACTAATACAGAATCCAGCACCCCCAGTGGCAAACCAAAATGTCAATTTCATCTAAAGAAAAAGAATTTAGAAAATTATTGATTAAAAAACACTAAAATATTTAAAACATAAAATTAAGCATCAGACCTATTTAAAAAAGAAAATATTAATTTCTGGTCAGTCCTTTAGACATTTGGAGACAAAGTAAGAATTCATAATATTTACTCCAGCATTCTCTCTGTCCACAACTTCAAGAGGGTACTTTAGGCTGGGCTTCCCTAGGTACCAATCTTCTTTATGACTGTATCCTCTCAACACTTCTAACAGTCGAGGAACATTGAGGTAGACATCATCATCAACATGACAAAACCACCTGGTTTGAATATACAAAGAGATTAGAAATTCATTTGAAGTAATCCTCAGTGTATACAATGCAAGTGAGCAATTGAAAACAGTATTTGATGATATATATAATTTAGTATTTCTTAGAACAAAAGTGAATATATTTTGTATCTGAGAAGTACTTAATGAAATTTGTAAAATATGCATCTATGCACAGGCAGATCCAGGGAGTAAAGGGCATGAATGTAGGTGAAATTCATCAACTCTCTGTGGCATTTAATGTCTTGTGTGACTAAAGAGGCCAATCCTTGATATTTGGTTATCATATCATCAGTGAAGGCTTGAGAGGTTCAAATCCTCTATTGCAAACGCCCTGAACAGAAACCCCTGCTGTGTGCATGCATGTCACCAAGCAGGTCAAGAACTTGTGGTTTCATAGACCTGTTGAGATTAGCAAGTCTGGGGAATCTGAAAAGAATGAGACATGATTTCCTACTCCTACCCACAGAGTCAAATTTTGAGCCGTGTGAAGTAGGGTGACATAAACCCTTCTTGAGGGAGTGTGTACTTAATATGAGATAGGGTGTGGGAGAAATAATGTGTACATACAGTTTTACCATACAGACAGACAGAGTGAGTTGATATAAGCTTTGTAAAAATCCCCTCCCAGAATGGTCAAATTTTTTAGGTATAAAATGGAGGCAATACACATTTTAAACATAATGCCATGGTCAATTAATGTTCTCTCATAATAATCATAAATCATTCAAAATGTTGACCAAAACAATGTACATAGAACCATGTATTTACCTCTTTCTTGAAGCCATGTAATAGTCAAACTCTACTGCCATTTTACAACTCAGAGAATGTCTACAAGTATAACAAAATTTTTGTTTTAATTCCACTAATAAAATGTACAGAAGTTATGATAATAAAAAGTTTAATAATATATTTCTATTTTGTTTAAATAAATACAGGAGTAGGCAAATTAAGACTTACCTTCTGTGGTCAGATGAACAATTAGTGTTGACGAGGTGATCACCTATGAGACACAACATAAATACTCCAAAATGTATTATTCATATTCAGCATAATATGTATAGATCAGTTAATTAGATTTTCATTTTTTGTTAAAGTAACTGTTTCCAAATGAACAATACAAAAAATTGCTGAAATATCCTCTAATTATTTGTATGTATACAAGAAATATTATTTTTCAGTCTTGCTTTTCTTTTCCCCACCAAATTATAATAATAAAAAAACACAATAACCATTCTATCAAAAGCAATGCTTGCTGCAATAATTTATTCTCTAACAATAAATTATGTCTATTTAGGATACTATCACATTAATTAGATTATCACATAGATGAACTGAAAACTCCTTTTATTTTTAAAATTATTTTAACAAAGCCACATAGCTTTTCTTTATTTTACTATTTTAGCTTGATACAAAATAAGTTTAGTAACAAAAACAAGTAAACAAACATAGATCTATATACTAATATAGATACACAAATACAAAATAGTTATAAAATATTTACAAAAATTAAGGTTCTTACCCAAGACATCTTTAAATTCTTGATCATTTGCATCAGTGAAAAAATAAATCTGTTGATTTTTAATCCAAGATTTTAGTTATAATAATGTAAAATTGTTGAAATATAGAATCAAGTCAAATTAATTATTTGGACCCAATCCTAACGTACCAAAATACAGCAGGAATGTCAAATCAGAGCCCAGCCTTTCAATAATAGACATTTTCCTCCCTCTATTTGGTCTTCCTCTACTTATCTTGATTATGAAAAACCAAGGTCTCATCAAAACACTTTAATTGACTCCCCACCATGCCATGCATGCTGAATTGACTATATATTTTATGTTGTGTTTATTTGGTCAGATTTTTGTTTTTACTGAACATAGTTTGTAAGCAACTACAGTTCTTGTCTGTATGCTATCTGTTTGTGTACATCATACAATAAATGTAGTGATTATGTCATTTTCATACAATAAATGTAATGATTATGTCATTTTAGTAAGTAATGTATAGCACATCCCATTTTGTAAGTACATCAATATTGGATTTATAATGATAATTATTTGATAAATGAGAAACTGACGCTTCTAAATGATGGTGACAGGTCTTCTACTTCTTCGTTCTCATAGTTATGTTTGAGCGTTTAGATGACTAGACCAATATACGAGATGAACTGCGCAGTGGTTTCCAAATCAGGGAGCTCTCCATATAGTTTTCTTTCTATTGGGGTGTTTTGGGGCCAGTGCCTTATACGGGCCTCTTGGTAAAGAGAGCAGTTTTGGAGGACGTGGTCGGCATTCTCTGGTGATACTCCACATGGGCAGATTTCACTGGTTCCAATTTTGAGCTTCCGGTACATGTGTTGTTGCATTCTGTTGGGTCCGGTCCTGAGTCAAAAGATTAGACGTTGGTCTTGTGGGGATAGCTTATAGTAAGCATTATCTTTCTTGTGATTTGGATGAGAGCTCGTCCATTTCTCATTTATTTTATTTACAAATTATTTCTTTAATTCTTCTGGATAGAGTGCAGAGTTTATTTGTGAGTTAGTTCTCCCACTCTTGGCCAGTGTGTCAGCGTGACAGGTGACAATAAACTTTTTTTTAAACAGTTAATAGGAATTGTAAAATCGTGTTATTAAATTAGAAACTGTTATTTTAAATGCAATGTGCATGTGTAAAAAATAAATTATACTTTTTATATAGTGTTACTTTCATACTAATAGCATGCTCAGAGCATTATGAACCAATCTCATTTGTGGACCAGTGGTGGTGGGGTATCTGGGAGAAGGTTTTTCTGTGAAGCCTTTAGGCGCTAAGTAAACACAGTTCTGCTTGAATCAGGTGTTGAAACTCGAGCCCCCTTCATAGGTAGCCAAGCCAAGCTCAAGCTTACTTAGTTTCTTGACCACACGATGTAGTTGTGACGAATTTACTAGCCGGGGATTATATTCTCAAACTTGACAATTCAATGAAATGAAGAAAGAAACATCTCTCTGTATTTTCTTCAAACTTCTTTAATAACTTCTTCAACTTTCACATCACATTAACTTCTTAATTCAATAACACTTGACTTGATATTTCATAAATAAAACTTAAATGATACACGAAACTTCACTTAGTATAACTTCAACTACTAAAACTTTACTTAATGGACCGGCTAATATCACAAAACTTATTAGTAATCGAGGACTGTGTGAGGACCAACGCTCTACAAGAATTACTACTATGCGAGGACCCCGTCTGACTGACTTTCCCTTAATTTATACTTTCTTTGATCCAGAATCCTGGAACCTTCTCCGATAATTATTTTAGTAACTTTGACCTTCTAGAAGCTGACGTGTGCCATTTTTTTCCCTTAACCTCTTTCTTCGATTGGATATCTAAAATTAACTTCTTTACGCTGGACACTTGCACTGGTATGAATTCAAGCTTCTAGAAACTGGTCGAAATAGGTCACAGACTCGACTCGTGACATTACCCCCTTGCCTTTTTAGCATTTTGTATGCAATATAAAATTTGTAAAATAACATTATTTCTATTATAATATATGCACACAAAAATCTAAAAAAATGTTCCTATAAAGTACAGAACTGATAATTCAAATAATTGTTGCATTACATTTTCATTATTCAAAATATCGTACATATCCAGCATATATAATTAATATTATATGAAATACATCTTAGTTCCATACATCACTTGTCATGAAATTTGAGCATGAACTTTTCTAACGTTTGTAACTCGAGAAAATATCAAAATTATACAACTTCACAATACTGAAAAATACATGTCATCTCATCATATTACTTGATAATGCAGAATATCTGAATATTAACTTATTTTCCACAATTTGTAATAAAAAATAATACTATGCCAAGTTACTAATTTCTAAAACTCTTATAACAACAGCACTAATGTAAATATACTAGGTAATAAACAATTGCATGACATAATTATTTAAAAAAATCTTGACACAGCTGTACAGTCCTGTTAGATTTACAACTTTCTTCTTTCCAGGTACTTGAAACAATTCTAGTCTGTCTGTAAATTTCTTCTTTTCAGGTACTTGAAACAATTCTAGTCTGTCTGTATATTTCTTCTTTCTTGGTTCTTTATAGTTCAAAATACGTTTAACAATATTGTCCTGTGTTTTCAGAGAGTTTTGTTCAACTCTGCTGTTGAAAAATGTCACTTTTGGTTTCAATATAAACCTGCTTAGTTTAACTACAAATGTACGTTGTTTCAATTGGTACAGAATGTCTCTCAGTTCATGAATATGTTTCATTCTAGCTTTAAGCAATATACAACTATTGTCCTTAAAACATTCTTTGCTTTTCATATGTTCAAACAATAAATGTCCAAAATCGACACTAAATCTTTCGTTTAGTGACAGTTCACATTGTAAAAAGATTGAAGTAGAAAACATTGAGTTCAAATGTTCATGTATGCATTGTTCTAATAAATCCTTTAAGTCTTTCTGCAGTAAATCTCTACTGTGCAAAGTTAGAGAATAAACATTTGAGTTGGCAAGTTTGTCAGTTTTTTAAGTCATAAACTCATAAACAATGTCACAGGGTCCTTAAGTAATGTTTGTCTCTTTTTCTTCAGTTTCATTTCTTTCTGTTTCTTTTCTTTCTTTAAGTTTCCTTTCTTCTTCTTCTTGTAGTTCTTTAAGTTTCCTTTCTTCTTCTTCTTGTAGTTCTTTAAGTTTCCTTTCTTCTTCTTCTTTTTCTTTCTGTCTTCTTTTGTCTTCTCTAATCATTATTCTTTCTTCTGCCTCTTTGTCTTCTTTATGTCTTCTTTCTTCTGCCTCTTTGTCTTCTTTATGTCTTCTTTCTTCTGCCTCTTTGTCTTCTTTATGTCTTCTTTCTTCTGCCTCTTTGTCTTCTCTACGTCTTCTTTCTTCTACCTCTTTGTCTTTTTTACGTTTTTGTATATCGTAATTTATTTGTTGAGTGCACCATTCCTCCATTCTTTCTTGTGGGATGTGAAAGGCAGCGGCTAATTTAATGTATTCTTTCCACAAGTACGAGACCAATGCCATTGTAATAACCTAATAACTGTGCTATTTATAAGTACTGCCTACACTAGCGATGACCGACACCTGTCCACAGGTGAGAGGTTAACTATGGCTGACCTAGTTAAATATCGATCGGTGTCTCTTCTCAAGGAATGCAAGTGGTCAGTATTTGTAAACAAACTAGTGTACAACTAGCTTTAGTAACATTGCCTTCACAGTTTAGTAGATATAGCTTTCACAGCTTAGCAAATGTAGCTTTCACAGCTTAGTAAATGTAGCTTTCACAGCTTAGTAAATATAGCTTTCACAGCTTAGTAAATGTAGCTTTCACAGCGTAGTAAATATAGCTTTCACAGCTTAGTAAATGTAACTTTCACAGCGTAGTAAATATAGCTTTCACAGCTTAGTAAATGTAGCTTTCACAGCTTAGTAAATGTAGCTTTCACAGCTTGGTAAATATAGCTTTCACAGCTTAGTAAATATAGCTTTCACTGCTTAGTAAATATAGCTTTCACAGCTTAGTAAATGTAAAATGTAAGGTACTGACCTTAAAACAGATGATGTTTCCCGTTTCGTTTTAATGATTGCACGTCTTGTTGAAGTTTTCTGAAAGAGGCTTTTCTTGTAATGCTTTATTTGAGGCTTTGTCGTTAAGAGAGGCTATGATTTATTCGTAAGGGGCTTTTCCTTTTAAATTCGTAGAACTTGCTAGAATGTGCCGACTTTATTCTTTGTAAATGCAGTATGTGATGCTGTCTTCGTCGGTGCCTTTATTTATAGATGCCTTTTTTCGCCAGGAGGTGCCAATATATGTGACGTATTTATTCTTCGATGCCTTTCTTTGACGGAGATGCCAATATATGTGATGCCTTTACTCTTCGATGCTCTTTGTCGGAGGTGCCATATATATGTAATGAACACACTCGCCGGGGATTATATTCTCAAACTTGACAATTCAATGAAATGAAGAAAGAAACATCTCTTTGTATTTTCTTCAAACTTCTTTAATAACTTCTTCAACTTTCACATCACATTAACTTCTTAATTCAATAACACTTGACTTGATACTTCATAAATAAAACTTAAATGATACACAAAACTTCACTTAGTATAACTTCAACTTCAACTACTAAAACTTTACTTAATGGACCCGCTAATATCACAAAACTTATTAGTAATCGAGGACTGTGTGAGGACCAAGGCTCTACTATGCGAGGACCCCGTCTGACTGACTTTCCCTTAATTTATACTTTCTTTAATCCAGAATCCTGGAACCTTCTCCGATAATTATTTTAGTAACTTTGACCTTCTAGAAGCTGACGTGTGCTATTTTTTTCCCTTAACCTCTTTCTTCGATTGGATATCTAAAATTAACTTCTTTACGCTGGACACTTGCACTGGTATGAACTCAAGCTTCTAGAAACTGGTCGAAATAGGTCACAGACTCGACTCGTGACAGTAGTACACATATATATAATTGAGTATAAATAAATATATAATTATATAATTAAGAATTATAATAAATAAAAATATAATATATGTAAAAGTAAAACAATCTATTTCCAATTCATATTTTCACTTTTTTGTAGACATGAAACTTATCAGATGTAAAGTTTTACTAGATATATTTGGTTCCCCAGTAGCAATGAGGATTTCAATGTGTCCTTCTTCTCAGAAGAAAAAGATTGACCCCCCACTTTCGATCCAATAACTTAAGTCCTCTTACAATGTAATCCACCAGCACAAAACAGTAATGTAATTATATTCTCTTGGTGATGGATTTGGTTTATGTGCCTGGATGACTGCCTAGTTGTGTGGTATGCACTCTGGACTGTTGTTCAATGGTCTCAGGTTTGAAACCCTGCCAGATGCCATCCCCTGGGTGGAGTTTTGGACTAGAAATACGTAAAACATTTATTTTACTAGGTACCTAGACCTATATTAAATATTTACAAACAAAACATGTCACACAGATACAACTATTCAGTTACTATTCAATCTCAATAATTGACAATTAAATTTGACTACTAGAAAATATTGATCAACAAACAACTATCTAGATTATTAGTCTCTTATCTATGGGATCTAGATATTCTATATAGTCTCTCATCTATGGGATCTAGATATTCTATAGAGACAATTATACATCTACAATACTGTTGTTGTTCTACGACAACGGTCAGCGTTGTCAAGAAGAGTACTTATAAATAACTTAAGATCAACTAATACCTTATAATATTATTTCTTAGAAGTTCTAGATTATATTATATTATTTGTTTTCTTTTCAAGCAAAAATACAGATATATTGACTGACTTACCTGTTCTTTTGCTAGACGATACCATGTTTTCAGGAGAATCGAAACTCTTGATTGGTGGTATTTGGAGGTAGTCTTGACACTGATAAAAATATCACTTAATTCTGTTTCACGCACTCCAGTTTCATCAGTTTTCTCAATCTCTGGTTTGGAGACAACAAAGGCTTTCTTTTTCCCACGGTGTTTGTCTGTAAGGGGATTTAATTTGTGCAACAAGTTGCTATTGTTCTTTCTGTCCATATGCGTTCCAGACAGTTTATCTTTGCTGTAATATGCAAGTTCATTATTTGGTGATATTTCTTTGGCACTTCTTTGTTTACGAGAAAAATGAAGATTCAGATCTGTGTTAAAGCCCTCGCCGTCTTTATTAGGGTCATCCTCGGGTGGACGAGGTACCGCACCGCCATAACTGATTTCGCTAACTTCTGAACTTTTCTCACGGTCTTGAAAGTTGTTAAAACTCCAAATGTTGACTGTGTAACTAATCCAAATATTTAAAAACATTACCAAAATTAAAAAGATGGTATATTTTACCACCTTTTTGAATGACAAGCGCATCTGAAACAGAACACATACCTCCACATAACACAACAGGTCGAAAAGAAAAAAAACAACAACACAATAACGTAAGAAATAGGTCACGTTGTGGAAGTTTAGTGTGCCAAAGGCCAAAATACATGCGCACTAATAGCTAACCCATGTTTACAAAATGGCAGGCGATTCTTGGTAAATTTTTCTCTATAAAAAAAAAGTTTTAACGAATGATTTTATCTAGATCCACTTGTTTTAAATAAAAATAAATGATAATTTATTTACTTTAAAAATAAGTTCTAGACTAGACCTGATCTCTATTCATTAAATAGATATAAATAACAAAAGTCATTTAAAATCATATATAAAAATTAAAATATATTCGATTGTAACGATTATTTATTATCGTATCATGTGATTTATCATCATGTGTCAACTTCTGAACTACTACTAGTTCTAGTCTCTACATCCATATTTCTAGAGTCTTAACTCTTTCTCTCCTAATCGACGATACCATCGTTGATTTTACCTCATTAAAGTAAAAAAAAAAGTTTAATTTTATATATAGATCTAGAAAGGGCATGCATTTTCCTTTAATTCTATCCCAAATACAACAAAATGACAACATATTCTGATAACAAACAACAATCAATGCTATTGATTACTATTGAATCTTTATCATAACAGGGTAGTGAATTAGTAATGTGCAGAATGTAGAGTAACTTACATCTATTGAACACCTTCGTTTTAAGGTACTTATCTAACACCCCATTGTATTTTAAAAAATTCTCCTTTATTTCGATGATTATGAAGAAACTAGTCCATTCCTATTGTGCATCGTCCATTTCTTTATAGTTAAGTTATATTTAGTTTTATTTTCACCCAAGGATAATTTTATACTTATATTCAAAATGCATTGGTAATATTGGTATAAAAATTTCATTTTTTTTTACCTTTTGGGAAGAGTGAAGTGAGTCTTGGGTTAAGGGTATTTTTTAATGCCAATGCTCAACAAAACCTATATAATACACTTCTAATAAGGGTGAGAAATATTTGCAACTATTTTTTTTAAAGTGTCTTTTGCTACCTAAACATGAAAATTGAGGTTTAAAAAGGGGGTGTTCGATACTAGAATTCCTTCGAAACGTGGAAAAATAATTACGGAGAGAAAGAGTTAAGTCTAAATCTAGACTTAGACTAGACCTGGATTTATTAAATTTATAGAATAGATATATTCTAGACTGTAGACCTAGATTCTATAAAAAATAATTGACAATCAAAATTCAAAATCTATGTACTATAGTAATTTAATAATATAGAATATAGATTATTAATAATTATTCTAGACTATATAGTAGACTACATTATAATATTCTAGATCTATATAATATAGATTATACTATCTATACTATAGTCTATAGTTTATAAAGATATTCAAAGATCTATATTACAATATGAATTTAATAAAGGCTAAAGGCATTAAAAGCCTATTACTGAGCCTGAGTCAAATCTAGATTTAATTTAAGACTAAATCTAGAAATACTAGAACAACTTAAAATGATTTCATAATACTTGCTCTAGATTAGTCTACTAAGATAAGATAATTTTATTTATCCAATCAAATGGAAATTCAGTTTGACTACAATTTACAACATCAGCGTAACTACTGTACAATAACAGTATAGATGGAAAATTCAAACAACATTCACACACAACACATACACATTCACAACCAGCGCTTTATGAATTTGACTTCTGTTTACTTCTCAATGACGACAGCTGATCTTGTAACACTCTGACCGAAAGTGGGATAAAGGAGTTTTTAAATCTTTCTGTTGTAGTCCTAATGGAAAGGATATGACCACGTCGTTCAGATGTTATGTAACAGTGGTTTAATGGGTGCAGGTTGTCCTTAAGAATCCAGAGTGTTTTGGAAAGGCATCTTTCATGAAAAAGCTCTTCAAGAGTTGGTAGCTGTATTCAAGTGATATGCGATGCTTTTTTAATTAGTCTATTTAGTCTTTGTGCCAGTGAAGTATTACCATACCAGCAGGTGATGGCAAAGTTAATTAGACTGCTGATGGTTGCTGTATAAAAAAGTTTAAAATAATTGTTTTGTCGATGTTAAATTTTCTTAGCTTTCTGAGATAGTGGTGGTGAATTTGTGTGTAGAGGTTTTGACAGTATTCACTCCATTTCAGTTTGTTGTTGATAGTTGTTCCTAGATATTTATATTCATGTACTTGTTCTATGGTTTGATTGTTTATCTGAATTTCTGCAATATGGCATTTATGTTTTCTTAAGTCAATAATCATTTCTTAATTTTTCTGAAAATTTAAAATTAGAAAGTCTATAAGTATAGTTGGACTTGAGATCTAATCTACAATATCAAATGCTTGGCCATGACTAACTGACTCATTACTAATTCTACCTCTTCCATCCATCCCAGTGGCACTACAGTCCATAGCCTACTCTAGCACATTTTTCCTTTCTGATCTCTCCTGGGTTTTATGTTTCCATACCTTGATTCTTAGGTGGTGTAGATTTGCCTGTACATCATCAAGCCGCTGTACTCATGGTCTGCCTTTGGGATGCCTTTTGGATTTTGCTGGTGAAAATCTTTGCTCTTCTGTTCTCTGACATTCTTTCCAGGTGACCTTCCAACATAATCTGTTTCTTTTTATTTCCGTTGCTGTGGAGAAATTTTCATAAAGGTAGTATATTTCTTGGTTCGTGGGAATCTTCCATCCTGTTACCTAATGTATGTCACCATACATTATTCTGTGGATTTTCCTTTCCAAAGTATCTAGCAGATTTTCTGTTGTTTTGTCAGCGTCCAGGTTTCACTTGCATAAATTCTACCACTTATATTAGATGAAAAAGTATGAAAATTTAACCTGTTATAACTTACCATGTACATAGAATAAGTAAGCCATTTTCAAGATCCTAACTGCAGCTGTTAGATTTACTAAAATTGATTTGATTAAAAAATTTTTTAAAGACATAAGTTAGATAGGATTTCTGGAAAGGATGAGTAAGGCTGTTAGTTTATTCTATTGGTGATAATAAATATATGACCATTAGTTGAACTGCACATTTAAAAATTGTTCTCAGAAAAAGAAATTGGGCAAAATTTATAGAAGCTATGCTGTAGTTAAATGTGAGTAAATCTTAAGATAATTTACATTTTCTTTTCAAGGCTCACAGATTATGATGGATGTTTATTGTTGGGTCAAGAACTTATGGAGCATATTAATGAAAGGAGTAAACACACCAGAACAAGTTCTGCTTATACAAAAGTAAGATTAAATCTTCATTAGCCATATTTTTTCCTTTTGTTGTTTCTTCATTTGTGTAAATTAAGCATATAATGTGGGAGTTTTTTTTCTTCTTATTTGTTCTCATTTTCAATATTTAGAATTTAGAAGACCATATTCATACCCTAGATGAACTGCAGAGTTGTTTTCAGAAAAGGCATCTTTATACAGTTTGTCTTTGGTTCTTAAAATACCAAAGGATAAATTATTAATTAACAGCCTATAGATTTGAAAGTAACCTTAACTAACACCATATTAATTTGGAGTATTTTCTAATATTAAAATTTGATGTTTTTAGATCTCGGCTCAGATTCGCTCAAAAACAAGGCAGTTCTCGGCTGACTTAAATAAACTTAAACAGAATTTGATGAGAGCCTCCGCATCATATCATATGTATCCTTACTATCTCACACCAGAATATATATTCAAAATATATTTATGGTTTTACATTTTGCTTTTCAATTCTGCCTTCTATTTCCTCAAGATTGTGAAGATGTATTTCTAAAAATTAAGATTTTGTGCGCACCTAGATAATGTGACCCACTTTAAACAAAAATGACTGACTTGGTCCATAATGCTAGCTGGTAATGAAATCAAGTGAATTTGTAAGGGCTTTGTAATATTTAGCTTCTTAGATTATTTGTTTGATAGTTGCCTTTGATGTACAATTTTTTAAAAATATTTTTTTAATTGTTTAAGTAAATGTCTTGATATAAAAACTGGATTAACTAAGACCAATTTGACAAGTTTTAATATTTTTGTCTGTAAGAATTTGTAACTATTCACAACATTACAAGAAATGAAATTTTAAATTGAAGTTCATATTTAATTTGTGTTGGGATAGCAGAACATATCACAAAATGTTTTTTGTTTTTCTTGTAAAGTGGGCTGGGTGTGTGTGTGGGGGGGCAGTCAGATACTTTTGATACTTTAGGGAATTGGGTTGAAGAACCAAGGGACTAAGTCTCTGCACAGTTGTAAGTTGTGATGTTAAATGGGTTTCAGATATGGCAGAACTTTCCCCATTCCTTATTTCAATACATTGACTGTACCTAGTGAAGTAAATTCCTTGATAAATGAACCAAAGAACCCAAAAAGAAGTAGAGAGAAGGCAGGGCATGTTGGATGCTTTGATAACCAAAGAGAAACAAATTGAAGAAGCAACAAGAAATGAAGGTAAACCAAGGTAATGGACATTTATAATACTTATTGAATTGTGTCATCATTGACTGATTTCTTCATCTTTTCCTGACTTGTTAGATCTACTTGTTTATCTTTTCCTGACTTGTTAGATCTACTTGTTCATCTTTTCCTGACTTTTTAGATCTACTTGTTGATCTTTTCCTGACTTGTTAGATCTACTTGTTCATCTTTTCCTGACTTGTTAGATCTACTTGTTCATCTTTTCCTGACTTGTTAGATCTACTTGTTGATCTTTTCCTGACTTGTTAGATCTACTTGTTCATCTTTTCCTGACTTGTTAGATCTACTTGTTCATCTTTTCCTGACTTGTTAGATCTACTTGTTCATCTTTTACTTTGTCTAAATGGATTTTTTTTCGTGCATGTATTATTAAACTTAATTTGACCTGCTCTGTGAAACAAGGCATCCTTTACTCTTCTGGACAGATGTTGTGTATCAGTACTACCCATTAGAGTTGGAGTAGAGTCAGACATCCCACATGTCCTAATCATAAGTGTTAGCTTACACTTCAGGTCCGACTTGATGAGTCAGTCATTGACCGCCATTACAATTTGGGTCAGAATATACCCCTAAGTCTTGTAATAACTTGACTCTATAGACTCTACATCGTTTTGTGTCTGTGTGTATATATATATACTGGTCATCATGGATATTAGCTTAGATGTTAATAGTCTTAATAATCCATTCTATATGACTCACTGTGGTTCATCCACATTATGTCTAAAGCCATTAGAAGGTACATTGCTGTTTAAAAAACAAACTTCAGATTGTGTGTGTGTATTGTTTTTGTTCAGATCTAGTGAAAAACATTATCTCATCATTAATTTCATCAAAGTCATTCTAAAGTTAAAATAATAATAATTTTTTAAAAAACTATCAAGGGAGATAATCTCATTAAAAAAAAACGATACATTTATTTTTCATGATGCTCTCCCATAGTGTTGATTTTTGTTTAAATGTTATTTTCGGATGAAGGCCCACGTTTCACCGTTATCACATCTAGGTCTTCTACTACTACTACTACTAACAATAATATATAATGTAACAATAATAATATATTGTTACGTCATTGAATTTTGCTTTCAATGGTTCGAAAGCGACAAGGGAAAATATAGCCTACATTTCTCTACTGAAGAGGATTACTGTGTGGCCCTTGTTTCTAGCATAGCTACACAACTTCCTTCTGTAGGGATAGTTATCTTATCACTACTCTCGTGTTTACATTTGGTTTCAACCCGAAGATGATACAACGGCATTTTGCACCACAGATGGTGCAGTAGTGTACTCTGTATCTGAATCCTCAGCATGGTTCAGTTGTTTTAAGTACTTCAAGTACTGCAGGCCTACACAACCTTGTAGGACAATGTCTTACTTGTGTCTACAGCAGCAGAATAGCTAGGCTCAACCTTTTTTAAGCCATGCATGATTTGAATCATCTTTACAATGCTGTTACTGGAAAATATCTTTATTGTTACTTTTCTACTTTTCTAATAATTTTCCATCATTTGGGGGCCCTCGGGGGGGGGTTACCTCTTTGGAGGCCCCTGCATTTTGCGTTAATATTTAATTTTGAATGTAAAAAGCACTCATTCGGGGTCCCCCTCAAGTGGGGTCCTGGGGGATTTTCTAATTCTCTCCCACCTCCCCCCTACCCTAGCTACGCCACTGGGGGGGGGGGGGGAGGTTCAGAAAATATATTTTAAAAAAAAAACGCTTAGTCCATACTTAGATCTATATACTGAGAGATCTAAAGTATTTTTTTTTAAAGAGTGGAAAGGTGTTCGGGGTAAAACTTTTGTTTGAAACTGGCAGCCACCTTAGCAGACGAGTGATCAAAGGGTACTTCCGCTAGGTCGTATTTATTTTAAACTTAACACGGCCCTGTCCAGGGCCCGGCTACCACGTCCTTTTCCCGGTGATCCAGCGAGCGTCGTACTCATATCACTCAAGCCCTCGGCTTCTCACCCCGCCATGTTGGAATCTCACACCTTGAAATCCCGGCTTGATTGCGGAGCGGTAACTCGACACTCAGCCAGTTGCTTGAACGGCTGTTGGGAATAGCGCCCCCTTATAATTTGATTTCAAATCGTTACAAAGCTGCCCCTTTAATAGATTTTGTGAATGAAACCCATGCCCAAAGCCAAGGTAATAAGGAACCGAGGATTAGTGTTGCTGAGGCTGGCCCAGTCTAGAAAAAAACACGCACAGACGAGCTTTGAAGGCATTTTGTTGTTTCTCTCTTGGAAGTTTTGTTTAGCTCGACACTTGGGTTAATAGTCCACAAAGTGAACCCGTTTGAAAAGTGCTTGTTCTATAAAGGACCAACAGAGATCTAAACGCTAGGCATCAACGACCAATAGCTTTCAATGTGACAGATCTAAACGCTATACATCAATGACTAATATCTTTCAACGTGACACAGATCTAAATAGCTTTCAACGTGACACAGATCTAAATAGCTTTCAACGTGACACAGATCTAAATAGCTTTCAACGGGACACAGATCTTAATAGCTTTCAACGTGACACAGATCTAAATAGCTTTCAACGTGCTACAGATCTTAATAGCTTTCAACGTGACACAGATCTAAATACCTTTAAACGTGACACAGATCTAAATAGTTTTCAACATGACACAGACCTAAATAGCTTTGAACGTGACATAGACCTAAATATCTTTCAACGTGACACAGATCTAAATACCTTATAACGTGACACAGATCTAAATAGCTTTCAACATGACACTGATCTAAATAGCTTTCAACGTGACACAGACCTAAATAGCTTTGAACGTGACATAGACCTAAATATCTTTCAACGTGACACAGATCTAAATACCTTATAACGTGACACAGATCTAAATAGCTTTCAACGTGCTACAGATCTTAATAGCTTTCAACGTGACACAGATCTAAATACCTTTAAACGTGACACAGATCTAAATAGTTTTCAACATGACACAGACCTAAATAGCTTTGAACGTGACATAGACCTAAATATCTTTCAACGTGACACAGATCTAAATACCTTATAACGTGACACAGATCTAAATAGCTTTCAACGTGACACAGATCTAAATAGTTTTCAACATGACACAGACCTAAATAGCTTTGAACGTGACATAGACCTAAATATCTTTCAACGTGACACAGATCTAAATACCTTATAACGTGACACAGATCTAAATACCTTTCAACATGACACTGATCTAAATAGCTTTCAACGTGACACAGACCTAAATAGCTTTCAACGTGACACAGATCTAAATAGCTTTCAACGTTACACGGATCTAAATATGTTTCAACGTGACACAGATCTAAATATCTTTTAACGTGATACAGACCTAAATAGCTTTCAACGTGACACAGATCTAAACGCTATACAACAATGACGAATTAAACTTTTCTTTTAAACTTCCAATTTCTGACGTATCGCCCTATTTGATTGGTGATGTTATTTCTTTAATTTTCAGTATTTACATTACAAACTATTTATGACTGTTATTCTATTACCTCCGCGGTATCTATGTATATAGGGTAGGGTCAGGTTAGGCTGGATGTGTTTTGAAACGGTGTGGTAAACAATGTGTCTTTAACTGGAAGCAACATTTTCATGGATATAATTGTTCTACTTCTATAATGGAAACTAATCAACCATTCACTCGACTACACCCTCGGACAGGGACGTCCCATCATCGCATTGTGGGCTAATTTAAAAGAGCGATTATACCAGATATCTAGTAAGAAAGGAAACAAAATTAGCGAACTGGCCTCTCCCGAGTAGAAACAAACAGGCAGTTGGGTGCCACCTAACGCTTGATAACCTTATACTCATTAGCTACATCAACATGTTCATTCAGCTTCCCTGCACATCAAAGTCCTTTGTTTCCCCAGTGGCTTGTTCCTGACCGGTGCCACCACGGAGACATACAGCAGTGGCGACCCTTGGGGCATGAGTGAAGAGCCGGATGCCTTTCGAGACTTGAGCAACACAGACCTCCATCAGCAACAGCAGCACGTCATTAGAGGTGAGAGCACATGACATTTAACTTGAGACAGAGACACACACTTTGATACATTGATAGATTCATTGGTTTACAATGTCACCTTTAAAGGCTGAAAAGTTTCACTCTTATCAGTTGAAAAATTGCAGAAAAAAAAAGTACTTAAGCAAGGCTAGTTTCTAGTTGTTGTCTGTGTACAGTAATCTTTTAACCAAGAATTGTTCTGAAAACGTAAGTGCCGAGCAATTGTAAGTAGCTGCTTTGACAAACGGCTGTAGCTGCTTCAACAAACGGAAGTAGCTACCCGACTTAAAAAATAGCTGCTTTGACAAACGGCTGTAGCTGCTTCAACAAACGGAAGTAGCTACCCGACTTAAAAAATAGCTGCTTTGACAAACGGCTGTAGCTGCTTCAACAAACGGAAGTAGCTACCCGATTTAAAAAATAGCTGCTCTGGCGAACGGACGTAGCTACTCTGACAAACGGAATTAGCTACCCCACTTAAAAAATAGCTGCTCTGGCGAACAATTGCTTGACAAAGACAATGCAGAGAACAATTGCTTGACAAAGACAATGCAGAGAACAATTGCTTGACAAAGACAATGCAGAGAACCATTGCTTGACAAAGACAATGCATTCTTGCTCAGAGAGATTTCAATTTTATTTTGTATTTTTTTTTTGTAGTGCACGCTTTCTTAATTATGTCTAAACATGTCTAAACACATGTGCCATCATCTAGGCCTAGCATAGGATTATGGATTTCTATATTTCTATACAAAGTGTTGATATGTTAAGGCTTACTTGAACAAAATACAGTGATATTACTAAGTATGTTTTCACTTGGTGTTGTGGAAAAGTTGGAATATCAGCACCGCACGCCTTGCCACCTGAGCTAAACTATTGTTACGTATTTCTGAATCTTCTGGCTAAATGTATTAGTAGGCACACAAATAAAAACATTGCAAAGAACTTGACGACTAAACTTTCAGTTTCATATAACTTTAATGACTATTAACTCTAACAATTCATTACTGTAACATGTAGCGTAGAAGACTGTACAATATCTGTCAGTTTACAGTTAGCTATACTTCGTTGCAATTCATCTTTTTACTTCGTTGCAATTCATCTCTTCTCAACTTGCATCGAGCCGTATTCCACAGAACAGACCAACGACACACTTTCCAGTGTCGCTCTAGTTCTCCCAAAGCTGAACCAAGTCGTACTCAAGTCTGCCGAATCAGAGCCGCACACGTCTTACATCGACTGTATCGACTGTAACGGCTCAAGTCCAATGTAATTCGCTGTATAGACTTTAACGACAGTAGTCCACTCCAGTTAACTCTACCCTAGTTAACTTGCATCGAGTCGTACACATTTCTCTTCCACTAGAGCCACACACGTGTTACATCGTCTGTATCGACCGTAACGGCTCACTCACGACTGACTTTCACATTAACTCTCTGGCTTATATAGAGTCCCTAATCGCTCCTCCAAAGTTGCACAAACACTGCTAGTATCCTCTGGAATAACACGTGAGGAAACGTCACATCCTGTCTTTGTTTTTACATGTAGATTCCAGAGAACACCTGCTGCAGTGTCATCTCGCTGGGGTCACACGTTGACCTCTACGTGTCACTGTTCATTTGTAACACTATAATCTGATACGAGAGATAAAAAGCTAAGTATGTTTTGAATCCTCGGGTCTTCTGACGACCATGTAATGTCTGTAGTCACATCATTGCTAGAGCTTCTTGAGATGAAGATTGAACATCTAATTAAAATCTACTCTCTGTCAAGACACAGAAGTTCTACAGGGCTAACGTCGTCGCCATCCGATTATAGCCTACATTGTGGCTTTAATCACTTGTTTTCCTCTCATTCTGAATTTGTTCAAATCTGATGTCTGTATCATAGCATTAATATTTTCACTACTAGTTGGGTTAATATTTTTAATTTAGCATTACCTATGACGCTTGCTATCAACAGTACCTACACGATCTCTTAGCTACACTGGTAAAAGGGTTTAGGAAAACGTCTTTTAATATTTCATTCTGTAATTATTATAAAAATATGTCCTGCCATTTCATCCCAGTGACGTTCTTTTTTTTTTTTTTTTAGTTTAATAACAATAAATATAGCCTCCCCCCCCACCCATCTCCTTTTTAAAATGAAGGATGCGGGAAGGGCGATAATTTGCTCGTCAGAAGAACAGTGTGTAAACTTGGGATGCAATGGCTGTCTGAAAATGTCATTTACCAGTATAAAGTGAAGTGGAGTGGAAGGCTCGCCCTCAAGGTACCCTGGCACTCGACAATGGCTATATTTCATGAAGGATCCAAGCCGTCCTCCAGTTATTGGTTCTTGGGGCTGTATTCTCTCTAGGAGAGACCACTCTCCAGGACAGAGACAACTCTAGGATATTGTTCTACACAGCCAGAGTGACGGTTCTTTTCCTTTTCATTGACTTGCTTTCCCCCCCCCCCCTCCTTTTTATTCTTGTATTCTGATTTGTGTGTGTGTGTGTGTGCGCGCTAAACTTTGAGACACCCATTCCATAGTTAAGTTAACATGAGGGCAGTCGACAGAAAAAAATCTTGAGTTTTAATTAATCGTGCATATTTTGTCGTGGAAACTGGATGGGCCTTTTTTGTTGTATGCCCTTCAGATTTGTCTCCACTTGTGTTATCAACACAATAGAAGTTCTGTCTGGCTTGTCTCCCTCTTGGTCCCCTTTCTTTGCGTGGTCTCCCTTTTTGGGTTCTGTCCCTTCACTTGCTCTCTTTCAGTCATGTCTAGGTCTCCCTCTCTCATCACTGTCGTATATCTGTGTCTAGTTCACTTTGTTTTTCTCTCATTCTTTCTGTCTTTTTGACTCTTAATACCTCTATTCATTTATCTCTCTCTCTCTCTTTTTTTAAATTTTATTTTTCGTATTTGAAACACAAACATTTTCTCTTTCTCTCTCTCTCTCTCTCTCTCTCTCTCTCTCTCATACACACTGTTTGTTGTTGGCAGTCCAACACTTTCTGTCTGTCTAGTGCTTTGTAAACCTTTTTTTTTCTCTCCTTTTATGTGTAATAGAGAGGGAGAGAAAGATTGAGGGAGAGAGAGAGAGAGAGAGGTAGAGAGTGAGAGAGAGGGAGGTGGAGATTGTGTATGGAGAGTTATCTCTGTCTAGCTAACAAATTATGAACTGTATGAAAACCTGGGAGCAATGTGACTCTTTAGATGCAGTAGCTTCCTGTTTATCTGCCAACTTCCTGCATTCACTAGACAGTATGTAGAGCTCACTGTATGATTGTGGAGCCTAGCAGGTAACCTACACCTTCTTCCATCACCATCCTGTATCTCTTTGCCTTTTGATCTTTCTAGCATTACACAATTGGCTTCTTTAGAACATTTAATTAATGCCCCTGCGCCCTGCGAGCAGGTGACGGCGCAATTCTAAATCTATCCCTACGAATGTATACATGTGCTGTGTATTTATCTAGTGTCTAGATCCGGGGAACACCTTCAGCAGCCCACCTCCTGTATCAATCTGCTACATCTGGACACACATTTTGATGGCAGAGATACACTCATCTCTATCTATGGAGGAGCCATATTGATATGAGCATGTTACTAAAAAGAAATCAGGGCATAGCTCATGATCTTGAAATATATATTTAAATTTAGTTTGCTTTGACTATAGATAGTGATTGGCAGGCGCCACATGTGTATCTGGAATTTCTTTTTTTTTCTGATCTCATTTCCTAAACATAGATAGACTAGACTAGACGAGACGAGACTATCTTTATTGGACCATTTTATTATGATGCTGTCTATAGTGATAGAAAGTTCACTACGAATTTTGTGCATTTGCTCTTCGCCAAAGAAATAAAAAGTACAATCTTCACTGTTAAATGTTTTATTTTCTCAATAGTCTCAACTATAAAATCTCTTAGGCAATCAGATAATTTATTTTCTATTTATGGTGAAATCATGACATAATATGGTCGATGTCTCAACATGTAGACTAGATCTAATTGTAAGATCTAAATTTTAGTCGAAATCCTAATAGAAAGTGATAAGAGTGTGTCATCACACGATCAAGGCACGAATCTAAACACGACAAAGATCAGGCGATAACAGTTTTCTTTCAGGATAATCATTCGAAACAATGATACGGTCCAGTTCTTGCAGTGTTTTTTATTTTATTTTTTATTTAGGCTAGATATAAAGAAACAAGTTTTAAACACCAAAAAAACAACTTGTAACTTGAATTTCAAACACAAATCTTCATCTACATTTCCCACATTGTTGACAATGTACGTTTGATAATATATACTCCTAGTACAGTCTACTTACATCTAGACCTGCTCTTTGAATGCAAGGCAGATGGCTCTAGTGCTTATATATTAACAGAAACCTTGGATACAAAACAAATAGTGTGAATTATTTCTGCCAGACCATCAGACCACAGCAGCCTGGCTATTTATTGCCTGTGCTCTCTAGTCGTTCGAAAGAGTTCAATCATGGGATAGGAATCACAGTGGAGCTGCAACAGAATCGAATTAGTTTCGAGTGAAGACCAATTTGTTTCTAATTTGCAATAACGACACTTGTGGTTACACCAAAAGTTTGACTAGTTGCTTGGTTTATGGAACAATAAAAAAAGAAAGAATTTAGTTTCTGAAAGATGGAAATGTAGTTGAAAGTGTAGCAAACAAACTTAGAGTAAACACTTCTTGTCTTACTCAAATTACTTATGTGACTACAAACTCAACTCACAAGATCACGTGATCGCTATGCTATTGTCTCAGTTAATGGTCGTCGTGTTAGACTTCTAATGTGAATATTGTATAGGTGACTTGTAGGTTGTACTGGGGTGGCTGACTTGATTACCGAACCCGAGGAATCTCGAGCTCCAATACCGGTGACAACTGTGATTTTGCACTGTCCTCACACAACTCTAATGAATACCTGAAATATGTTAGGGCGGCTGTTTGTTTGTGCTGACCACATGACACCCTCGTTAACCGTCGACATCATTTGTCCTCCACAGAAAGGGTACTGTACTTTTACTTTATACATTGTGTCACGTATTACGAATTGAATTCTCTATCTATTCTAATTTTAATTGGCTTGCCTAGGGGAACGTGACAATAGAAAAAGCAGTTGTGTCACTTATCTTAAGTCTGAATTTAACCAAAGACTTACAATGAATAACAAAAAAAAAAATGACACAAGAAATCGGAAGGTAAAATATCAACTTAATGTTTAATAAAATATAACTCAAATAGTACTTTTAAATGAATCACATAAAATTACAAGAAAGAAAAACAAACATTTACTCAATACAGAATTGATGGGTTGACCAAACCCTTTTACAAAAATGGCATGTAAAAATATTACAATTCAAGAGTTTTAAAATATAACTACAAATACAAGCAAGGCCTTGAAAAAGAAAGATCTTAACTTACACTATCAATAGGTATACCACGCAGGGGTCACGCAATGTCTCCGCTATTCTGTCTCACGGCTGTCTCCGTATGTCTTGTCCGTCAACGTTACACGGGCGGTCTTTATATAGTCTACCGCGCGTCGAGATCAAGACAAATCTAGTAGTTTCTAGAACAGAACAAGTCATCAACAAGACAGAGCTAGAACGCTCTCCAAAGAGACGGAAAAAAAAACACCCTCCTTTTAACCAGAGGTACACACATAGGTCAAGGACCGGTCACACTGTCTGTGTGGCTTGACTCGCCGCCGCGAATAAAATAAAATAAAATAAAAATTTATTACACAAAGGGGCAGACAACCTCGGGAATTTTCTACTCGTCTCTCGACCGCAACAGGTCAAAGAAAAAAAAACAATAGTAAATAGGTAACAATGCCTATCTACGTAACAATTGGGTCACACTATAGCAACCAAGAGGCAAAGATACTTGATTCTCTTGACCAATAGAAAGGCTTTTTTCTAAGGCCAAACGAAAGAGTAGCTCTTTTCCGATCTCTCTCTGTCTGAAGAGTTCACATTCAGTGAAAGCTTTTCAATGAACCTCATTCACCAATCGTAAATAAACACCATTTAGCCACGTGATAATATTGATACAGCATTGTTCTTCTTACTCCTTCACCTTTAAACATTAAGTCAACTTACTATTACTGACATTAAATTCTATAGACTTAAACCAGGTGTAATGGGTTGCTTAGCTGGATGAGTGACCATTAAATTCTATAGACTTAAACCAGGTGTAATGGGTTGCTTAGCTGGATGAGTGACCATTAAATTCTATAGACTTAAACCAGGTGTAATGGGTTGCTTAGCTGGATGAGTGACCATTAAATTCTATAGACTTAAACCAGGTGTAATGGGTTGCTTAGCTGGATGAGTGACCATTAAATTCTATAGACTTAAACCAGGTGTAATGGGTTGCTTAGCTGGATGAGTGACCATTAAATTCTATAGACTTAAACCAGGTGTAATGGGTTGCTTAGCTTTGTCTCCTGGGGCTGAGAATGCTGATGCAAAGTATTTGTTTAGGATGTTTGCTTTAGTTTCATTATCATTATGTATTATGTTATGTTCATCTTTTAATGGCGCTATGCCTGTTGTTTCCATTTTCTTAGACTTAATGTATGACCATAGATTTTTGTTGTTATCTTTAGATATTACATTGTTTATGTAATCACTCTGCAGCTGTCTGCTTACTTTTTGGGTTAGGTGTTTAATTTTTATATACTTTTTGTAAACTCTTTCTGCCTTGGTTTCTTTAAATTTTCTATATAGGTTTTCCTTCTGTTTACAAAGCTTCTTTATTCTATTATTAAACCAGCATTTATTTTGTTTGATGTGTATTTAGTTGGTATATGATTTTCTATAATGCTTTTAAGATGGTTTTTAATGAAATTCCAGAGGTCATCGACTGGTTGGTTAACGTCATTAATTCAACTTACTATCTGTGAGACTATACGTGTTAAAACATTACGTCAATTAACTATCTCTAAGTCAACTTATTAAAACATTACGTCAACTTACCAGAGCACTGTCTACCTGTTGATCTTAAAATTAAGGCCAACTTAGCCTTCTAAAACACCATTTAGTTCACTTTAGACCATCTTGCAACACCACTTGGCCTATTTACTTGAACTATTGGTCTCCCGACTGGAACACTACTACTAGAACACTACAGCTGACTCATTGTGACTACTACTTACTACTAGTTCTAACACCTTTCTTCCCAACAGCATCCCAAGAAATTATTATTTTCACGTTAAGGACATTAATAGGTTATGTCCGACTTGACCAATACTTTTTAATTACTAGAGCCCTGACCTACTCCTTTTGACCCCCTGTTAGTTACTACCAGTTCTAAAACATACAACCCCCCTTTCTCAACAGCATCCCTAGAAATTAGTATTTTGACTTCAACAACAGTAATGGGTTATGTCCAACGCGAGATATTTCGGGAAGATAATCTCATACCTCCCGGTGCCAGCGGAGTGTTTTGGATGCAAACAATGAGATTGTTTTGTTGAGGCAGCAACTCTTGTGTACCGCCGGGACGTTGTTAGTCAAGTGTTCAGTTCCCCCGGAGTCTGGCAGCTGTAGATACTCATTAGCGGAAAACTGAGCTCGTCACTGGTGGCTCTGACAAAACAGATTTCACCCTCCCAGCTGATGGGGGCCATGGCTGGTCGCTGTTGGAGTAGATGTAACTGTAGGTCTTAAAAACCAGTGCGGCCTCTCTCAGTTCCTGTTGGTTGTTTGGTCCCTGGATCAAGTGGCGCTATGACCTATGTTGGAGAGGTTTGGCGAGCTGTTTCTTTTGCTTTTACAGAGTTTGCCAGCGAAAACAACATTCCACATTGATCTCATTCGTCCTAGTACTTTGACGATTAGAAATTGTTTAGATATTTAGATAATTACATGCTGAAGCCTTGATGATTTTCTTGACTAATTCGTGCTAATCAATCCATGTACAAAAGACGGCATGTTGACAGTTGAGTTTTTCCACTGGGTTATGCCATATTAATTTTTATAAATCATTAGAAATTTATTGTCTAGGAAACATTTGGAAAGTGAAAAATACGATCAGGACTTTGTTGATGAGTTCTGTCCAAATTAATTGCTTAAGAAATTAGGGATAATAATGTACTTCAAATCAATGTAAAGCAAGGCCGTTTCTAGTTTAGTCTTTACTTTTCTTGATCATAGTGGATCATACTTTTAGAGTTACAATTCTTTAAAAACAATTGTTATGAATGTAGCCTGGATAAGTTGACTGTAGCCTGGACAAGTTGACTTGTATTAACAAGTTGACTGTAGCATGGACAAGATGACTTACATTGACAAGTTGACAGTAGCCTGGACAAGTTGACTGCTTATGAATGTACTTGACATGAAGATCTTAACTTGGCTTTTATGTTTCCACCAGAACAAGACCGAGGTCTGGACGCCTTGTCCCATGTGATAAGTCGTCAAAAACAAATGGCCATTGATATAGGCAACGAAGTGGATGGTCAAAATGGTAAGTAAACGAAGAATGACTGTCTGGGGTCTACTCATTGTATTTTGGTGACATTTCCTCTTGTGGTGCCAACTATTGTTTTAAGACTCCATCTTTGTTTTTTTTTTATTTCTTAACACACATTATTTAAAAAAAATTAATTGTACAAAATACTATTTTCTTTCAATATTTATTCACAACATATAGAAACAAAATAATAATAAAAAAACACAACATTTTTCTCAACTAGTGTTGTAGTTGTATCTTTTCTGTTCTTTCCTTATGAAATATGAGTGGAGCTTTAAGCTTTAGCACTGAGACTAATGAATAAACATTTTAATTCTTGCAAGATCTTTTTTATGAGCTATTTGTTGTCTGTATGATGTCACCAGTCTCGTCACGTGACCTTCAATCTTGTCTGTGTCTGTGATCTCAGTGGTTCAATGTTCAAAGAGAGTCCTTCGATTGTTTACTGCCATATGGTACCACCATTTTGTAGTCACTTCACCTCTTGTAGATGTAGTACAGTACCAAGGGTAGGGTGAGCCAGTGTGTGTGTGTGGTGGGAGGGAAGCATCTATCAAAGTTACAATGTTTATCTGCCCCGCCCTTTCTGCTCCCCCCCCCCCACACCCACCGATGATGACAGCGAGCTATGGAGGTGTAAATGATACACGTTACAGGTAGACACTGAAGAAAAAAAAGGGGGGGGGTACACTGATGAAGGAAATGTTAAGTGAGAGAGAGGGAAGTCTTTACCTGGCGCAGTCGGCATTATGAGCAATGCCAGGCCGAGGAAATGTACCGTCAACATAACATATGTTGGCCTCTCGTAAGCCCAGAGTCTGCTGAATCTTTGGGAGGGGGGGGGAGCCCTCTGCTTAAACATCTTCTCACCTCCCTAACTTGTATTGGGGAGAGAGGAGGCGGCAGGGGAGGAGGTAAACAAGGCAACCATGTTTTAATAAACACGCCCGGCCATTAGCCATTCTGCAATCGTTAGCGGTCCCAGGGTGAGGGTTAAAGCGAAGCCAGGTTGTTCCTTGGGGGATAACATAGAACTATATTCTGTTCAGGCCAAGGGAGCTATCAGGCTGTGTTCCCAAACTCTCACACTCTTTACGCTCCACCAGTGTTTCCCAAACTTTGTCTTTAACGGAACGCTTCGCACATTCGGAGAATTTAGCGGAACACTTTGATTATTTAGATTATTTTCTATTTGTTTAAATAAAATAACAATAATTAAACTCAATTCTAGATATAGCCTTATTACTTTATTTATTTACAGGTATAAAATACATTATTAAATTCGGGATCTTTGGGCGCCTCTTAGTCCACCCGTCTCTAATGGAGACCTGACATTAGTTGGGGACAAATAAAAGCGGTTGGTTGTTGTGCTGGCCACATGACACCATCGTAAACCATAGGCCACAGCAACAGATGATAATCTGGCCTATAGATCGGAAGATCTGAAAGAGGAACTTTACTTTTTCTACTTCATAAAATAAATATGGATGAACATATTAATCTGCCAAAGTGACTGTGATGGTTGTCTTGATATCAGACATACTATTTATAAGCTAAATTGTACTATCTGCTCTGGTGTTAAGTTTCTAGACTTTCACTCTGTTGTAACAGAAGAATAACAAATTCTGCATCGCATAAATACATTGTAAGAAATGGAACTAAAATAACGACCATTATCAAACTCCAAGTGAGGCCTTCAGAGGTTAAAATCTTCTCTTGCAAAAGTATTTGAGTGAGGCCTTCAGAGGTTAAAATCTTCTCTTGCAAAAGTATTTGAGTGAGGCCTTCAGAGGTTCAAATCTTCTCTTGCAAAAGCATTTGAGTGAGGCCTTCAGAGGTTCAAATCTTCTCTTGCAAAAGCATTTGAGTGAGGCCTTCTGAGGTTCAAATCTTCTCTTGCAAAAGCATTTGAGTGAGGCCTTCAGAGGTTAAAATCTTCTCTTGCAAAAGCATTTGAGTGAGGCCTTTAGAGGTTCAAATCTTCTCTTGCAAAAGTATTTGAGTGAGGCCTTCAGAGGTTGAAATCTTCTCTTGCAAAAGCATTTGAGTGAGGCCTTCAGAGGTTCCAATCTTCTCTTGCAATTGCCCTGGAAAGAAACCCTGCTTTAATGCGTAGTGCAAGGGCTGGGGGACAGAGCCCACTGACCTCCACGTAGTGTCCTCTGGTAACTGGAATAAGTTCACAGTTCACCATCTTGCTCTCGGGGTTTCTGAAAAGGGCTAATGTTACGGGAGCTTCCGACTCTTCCTGGCTGACTTTCGCGCTCGAATGGTGCAGAGGTGGGAGTTTGGGGAAAGCGCTAAGCTGTGGCTTGCATCGTTTGTGAAAGCTCGTCTGGTGTAGGGACTACGTCTGTCAGAGCCGAGAGCAAATGTTGAAATTGATCAGCCGCCAACCCTGGAGACTGGTGAAGAGTCAAGCTGGCTCTAAACTGGTGGTTTCAAAAAAAGTATACTGGCTCACTCCACTTTCGTGGATTAAATCCTGCCCACATGTGTAAAGTAAAGATAACTTGTTTTGAAGTATTTGGGTATTCATCAATCAAACTCGATTAGAAATCATTGAATGGTAGATCTTTGTTTCAAATAAGAATCATAATATAGATTGTATTGTCTGTTGTCTCAGTACTATGCTATTTTCTCAGCTGTGTATTGTCTGTTGTCTCAGTTGCGTGCTATTTTCTCAGCTGTGTATTGTCTGTTGTCTCGACTTCATTTCAATTACCCTATATACTATATATGATCCAATGTAATGGAATCAAATCACCCGTAGTAGAAATAATTTCTCAATTTCTTTACTAAACATAGCTTGTTAATCTTTTTTAATTGAACTAATTAACATGAGCATGTCCACGTGATCTCTTGTGTTGACAGAGCTGCTGGATGATATCATTGATCACACAGACAGGACAGGTTTACGAATACAGAGAGAGACCAGACACATCAACATTGTGGAAAGAAAGTCTGCTTCTTGCTGTAAGTAGCGGGACAGAGTTAGGCCTATAGGTTGAGATCAGGAACTGGGCACCCATAGCACTGCTAAGTTGTCTGCTACCAGACTTTCAAAGTTTGATTCCCTAAATTCAATAACATCATTATGTCTTTAATAGTGTGAACGGACTCTGCATCAATTTCTTATTTCACATTTATAATATTGTTGGGCTTTTTAACGGCCTGTTTGAGTGTGTGTCTGTCGTCCATTTGCCAATGCAATTTCTCAAAAACTAGGAAAATATAATTGAAAATCCGATTTCATTTTTTTAGAGATTGCAAGGCTTAGATGTAATGACTATTTTTTTTTGCTTCTGAAAGTGAATCTTTTTTTTTGAAAATTAAATATGTAAGGCGTATTTTCCCCCACAAAATGCACCATTTTAAAAATTATTTACTATTAATATAAAAAAAAACAACAACAGGGGAAGCTCTATTGAGCATAAGCAAGTGATATTTTGTACCTTATTATAACATCTATGTCCAAAAAGTCTTTCAATCTTTTATTTTTGTACAAACCACATTGTTTGTCAGTGTCATAAAGGTCTTATGTTTTGTGTAAATTCTATGTTAAGTACACATTACTCTTGTAGATAACCTACATTGCTTGTTCATACTTCTAAAAATAAACACCTGTATTATCCATACTACAAACAAATAGATATCTAGTTATTTCTCAAAAGTTAATGTTCATAAAGTTATGTATCAATACAAGGGAAAAATTGTAGAATTGTTGTGAAACTACCACATTGTTAGATTTCAAACTATAGTCTTGTTACATTGTGTGTATGTATTTACCTGATAGTATTATGTTGTGTTGTATCACAATACAGTATACTATTATATGTCTAAAACTCTGTATGTTGTGTATATCTAGAACACTGTATGTTGTGTTATGTCTAGAACACTGTATGTTGTGCTATGTCTAGAACACTGTATGTTGTGCTATGTCTAGAACTCTGTAAGCTGTGATATGTCTAGAACTCTGTATGTTGTGTTATGTCTAGAACTCTTATGTTGTGCTATGTCTAGAACTCTGTATGTTGTGTTATGTCTAGAACTCTTATGTTGTGCTATGTCTAGAACTCTGTATATTGTGTTATGTCTAGAACTCTTATGTTGTGTTATGTCTAGAACTCTGTATGTTGTGATGTGTCTAGAGCTCTTATGTTGTGCTATGTCTAGAATTCTGTATGTTGTGCTATGTCTAGAACTCTGTATGTTGTGCTATGTCTAGAATTCTGTATGTTGTGCTATGTCTAGAACTCTTATGTTGTGTTATGTCTAGAACTCTGTATGTTGTGTTATGTCTAGAGCTCTTATGTTGTGCTATGTCTAGAATTCTGTATGTTGTGCTATGTCTAGAACTCTGTATGTTGTCTACTTGCAGGGTACTACATCGTCATTGCTCTTCTGTTAGTTGCTATTATCGTTATAGCTGCTGTACCATATAATGGAAAAAAGTAGAAAGCTGGTCCCTGGTAAGTCCTTTAGAAACCTGTGCCAATGTGTATGTAATAGTGTGATTGTATTCCCAAATGTGTAAACTTACAAGATCATAAGAAATATACATTCACAATTATGTATTTACAATTCCCACTATTACTTTACAAACTCCTGGGTTCAGGAATCAAATGGATGGACGGGTATTTTAAAAAAGTCTCTATTTTTCTAGAATGTTGACAGAGAAAAAAAACAACTACCGAACTGTAAATTGGTTGGACAATTTAATAATTATAATTTGGCTATGTCTTTTTATGATGAACATGTTTCAGCAGACTAGACTGGAATGTTTCTTTATAGTCATTAAAGGGTAGAATAAATAAATAGAGAACATCCACATTTTGTGGGGCACCGTCCTATGTAGAGATCATCAGCTGGACTGTTACTAGAAGAACCTGATGGTACAGAGCTCACTGGAAAGTCTCCTTGCAATACAAGAAATAAATAGAACAAAGAATTGTATAGACCCACATCAGCTTCATAAAGGAGTTATCGATTAACAAAACATTTTTTTATGTTCCTTGTTTCATTTTGTGTACACATTTGACTAGCTCCAATGTTCAAGGGTTAATTACTTAAAATGTTGTACATTGTTGCTGTGGCTTTATTCCTATTAATATCTACACACAAGACACACACACACACACAAATGAATAATGTGAAAGAGTTTCGTTCAATGTCTATCTAAATTTGTTTAGGCTGTAGAAGTATTATCCAGTAACTAGTTCTAGCTGTACTGCATTCGTCTCTTGCCATGTCTGAGTGTTAGTTACTGTGGGACTCGGAAATGTTTTGAACATGCATGGAAGGCTGTTGTGTTTTAATTTACTTTCCTTTATGTAAGGCCGAGTAGAGGCCCTTGTCATTGTCTGCCCTCTCTCTCTCTCTGCCCCCATATATCTTTTGAATGGCGCTGTTATTGGAGGTGTTGATATCTAGCACCCCACCTTGACATGACTTATGGGACCACCTGGCTGTCGCCCTCCTGGAGCGGCTTCCCCTCTTTCCATGGGTAATGAAACATTTCTCTCCTGGCTCCTGGGCTAATGGCTTGTGTTTATCCAAGGAGTACCAATAGCTACCCCCCCCCCCCAAAATGGCTATAGGTAAATTGAGACCAAGCAGTTCGACTCAGGGGAAATTTACTTGTATCCAATTGAAAGGAAACACTAACACCCCACCCCCCCAAAAAAAAAAAAAACCATCTATTTTATTTTTTTTGGGGGGGGGGGGCAATTGTCCTTCTTCTGCAAATATGTTATTTCACAGGACCAGAACAGAATGCTTAAGACGTCGGGGCGGGGTGGGGCTGCTTACGTCGCTGTCCCTTTGTCAAATGTCTGTTTTGAGCAGCCCCATTATTTAAAAAAAAAAAGTATCCATTTGTGGGTGTGCGTGCGTGTGTGCGCGCGCTAAGTCTCAGTCCATCTGTCGGTCAAAGAAACAAAAAGCTGCAATGAAAACTAAATTCAAATCTCATCCTCCCTTGGAAACATCTTTAGTTAGTGTTAGAACACGGATAGATTGCACATACTTAAAAACCATGGTTCAAGCTAGAGCAAAAAGTCTGTTTATGTTATGGGCTACGTAACAACCTTTCTGAGATCTTTTTTTAGGGACCATATTGTGTACTCACTCATCATATTACCAGATAGTAGCTGGTAACGTCAGCTGGTAGCTCCTAACAAAACGTCAGTTGGTAGCTCCTAACAAAAGTCAGCTGGTAGCTCCTAACAAAACGTCAGCTGGTAGATTCTAACTAAAAGTCAGCTGGTAGCTCCTAACATAAAGTCAGCCGGTAGATTATAACTAAAAGTCAGCTGGTAGCTCCTAGCAAAACGTCATCTGGTAGCTCCTAACAAAAAGTCAGCTGGTAGATTCTAACTAAAAGTCATCTGGTAGCTCCTAACAAAACGTCATCTGGTAACTCCTAACAAAACGTCAGCATGTAGATTCTAACTAAAAGTCAGCTTGTAGCTCCTAACAAAAAGTCAGCCGTTAGATTCTAACTAAAAGTCAGCTGGTAGCTCCTAACTAAACGTCATCTGGTAGCTCCTAACAAAACGTCAGCTGGTAGCTCCTAACAAAACGTCAGCTTGTAGCTCCTAACAAAAAGTCAGCTGGTAGATTCTAACTAAAAGTCAGTTGGTAGCTCCTAACTAAAAGTCAGCTGGTAGCTCCTAACAAAACGTCAGCTGGTAGCTCCTAACAAAACGTCAGCAGGTAGATTCTAACTAAAAGTCAGCTGGTAGCTCCTAACAAAAAGTCAGCCGGTAGATTCTAACTAAAAGTCAGCTGGTAGCTCCTAGCAAAACGTCATCTGGTAGCTCCTAACAAAAAGTCAGCTGGAAGATTCTAACTAAAAGTCAGTTGGTAGCTCTTAACTAAACGTCAGCTGGTAGATTCTAACTAAAAGTCAGCTGGTAGCTCCTAACAAAAAGATTTTTAAGTGCACGTTGTTTTTTTTTAAAGAGCCTCAAGCTTTAGGGTAGTTTAAATCACGAAAGAAAAGATCTTCAAAACTTGGAACCTTCTGTGTGGATACAGTTCTCGAAAACGGCTTTTAGGATTTTTCTAGAAAAAACAGTGGATGTATATCGTTATCATTTGTCAAAGTATCCATCAAAATGAATCTAAATTTGGATAGAGGTTTAGAAAATATTTATTGGAACAGACGGGTATTTCCGCATGTAGGCCCTGTTCATTCAAGAATTTAATGTTCAGGAACATCTTCTAAATTTAGATCTTAAGGCCTATCATTAGAATAGTATCAAGTCTATACATTCGTTTAACCAAGATTTTTTTTTTTTGAGGATGCAGTAGGGAATGTTCAAATGATGGCTTAGTTTCTGTGTCATCACTAAATGTTTCGCACATTAGGAAGATACAATGTTCAAATGATGGTGTAGTTTCTGTTAGGTGCTAATTTAATGTTTAGGACATTAAGAAGATACAATGTTCAAATGATGGTATAGTTTCTGTTAGGTGCTAATTTAATGTTTAGGACATTAAGAAGATACAATGTTCAAATGATGGTGTAGTTTCTGTGAGATGCTAATTTAATGTTTAGGACATTAAGAAGATACAATGTTCAAATGATGGTGTAGTTTCTGTGAGATGCTAATTTAATAACTTAACAAGATTAGAGACGAACATTGTGATTTGTGTTTATTTGTCAACTAATAGCCTGAACATTGTGAGTGTGCACTTTATCCTCAAGTTTGTTTGTCAACTAATTGCCTGAACATGGCAGAAACTTGGAATGTTTCTTTGCAGCATGTTGGAAAGATACCTATTTTTAAACTAGAGCTCAGCCCAGAGGTCAGCTTTACTCTGGTCTTTCATTGGTCAAATGTGTGTGTGTTTATGTGTTTTTTTTTAAATGTGTCATTCTCAAACAAATGCCCAACATTTTCTTCTGCAGCTCCAGGACCAAAACATTCCAGCCTGTGTTCATGGTGAGGACATAGAAGAAGACACCTTTGATCAATAAAACCAAAGTGTGGCAATGCTTAACTATGAAACAAACTATGACTTAACTATGTATTTATGCCTCAAGAAATAGTGAACTATGCATTGTACACTTTATGTGTTAAGGATTTTCTTTTTATAATTTATTTTTGCATGACATGTTCGAAATGACATTAATTTATTTTTAACTTGACCTTGACCTTTACTTGATCTTCATTGAAACCAGAGATCATCATATCGATACTATAGATTTCTGACTTATATCATGTGACCATCATAACGTGTTGATAACTTCATCCTCTCAACGTATATCATGTGACCTGTAAAGGTGCGTATGTTTGATATGTTAGGGTACTAGGGAAGATTGTCTACCACAAACTTGGCACCAGTGCTGCATGGATCTAGATGAGGGGGTCACCTTTTTTTAAAACTCTTTTGTTTTGTTCTTGTTGCGTCTGCCAGTAGTCACCTGGTTGTTAGGAAGGAGATGCCGTTTGGCACACACTCATGTGTCTTGGCTTCCTAGTTGGACTGCTCTGTGTTATACCCAGACCATTCGTTATTGAAGGCCTCAACACTGACCTACAATGTCGCAACCTGTGGGCTGAGGAGACCAATATCTTATTGCCACGTGGTACAAATCTTTGACCTTGCTGGTCAGTGTTCAGGCATTCTCTAACTTTATATTCTATATCTCATCCACTATTATATCCCTCATAAGATATACTGTTCAGATCCTATTGGTGATAGCACAAGTAGACTGTAGATTTATTGTTAGCATTAAACAGTCATTAGACATATTGTGATGTGTGAACATATGTGCACCATGTTTTTTGTAGATTGATAAATCATTGTGTGGTGAATGGTTTGTGTACAATTGGTGGTTCCTGTTATCTTGTTTTTATACTCGCCTTGAACACTTTGTCTTCAGCCGTTATATTTGACTGTGTATTTTCAATGCTATTATTGCTATGCTCACTATTGGTTTCAAGTGATTGATATTTTGTACTACCAAACCAATGAACTCTACTATCAATGTTTAGTTTGTTTGTTTCTTTATACCTTTAACTTTTTTCTTTCAAATATTTGTTGAATGGAAATATTTTTTTTATGTTTGTTACGCTTTGGCCATTACAAAACTTGATTTGGCCATCACTTTAGGGTTAGTTTGACATATTCTATCCATTTTAATTGCTGAAACGTTCGAAGTTCAGCATCGCAGATTTCATTTTTGTATGATGAAATTTCCGAGTCTGTCTGTGTCCGAGAGAAAAAATGGTGTAGGTTGTTCTATCTACATGACTAAAGAAATAGAACAATTCCATACAATACACTTGTTGAATTCCAGGTCAGAGAAGTTGTCAACTGACAAATAAAAGGGATTTTTAAGAATGACCATTTGTGCGGGACTTAACGTCGACTACTCATAAGTTCGACATGCCTGATAATTAATAGAGGTAATGTTTGCGGCATCCTGTGTTTGGAGACGTCCAGAAGATGAAAGTAGAGACCCAGCTCTACGGATAGTGACCACTAAGAAGAATGTTCAGTAGCGCATTTTTCTCCAATTGATGACAAAATATTTTTCTTGGGTAACAAACTCTTACGACATCTGCTCTGGGGGCTCTTTGACCGCTCCAGTTGCCACCCCAAGATGTGTCTGTCTCCGTTGTTTCTGAAATCTGTGGTCTTCAAATTACATTTTGTAAAATCTACAAGTTACACATTGTGTGGTCTACAAGTTGTAGGTTCTGTAGTCAACGAGTTTAGTACCTGTACAAGCTACAAAATAGTTTGTAAAAAAAAAAAAGTTTCCCTTTCAGACCTTGCGACCTATGGGTCAGATAAAGGCCATCCGTTTCTATTGGCAACGGTTAACGAGCAAGGTGTCATGTGGCCAGCACAACGACCTTTTCCTAAGAGTTGTTGGGAATCAAGGGCACCCTAAAATCCCAAAATAGTTTGTTGGGTCTACTATTTACATTTGTGTGGTCTAGAAGAAATTTTGTGAGGTCTTTAGTGTACTGAGGGTGGTCCACTTTGTTTTTATTGTGACAATCATCTGAGTTTGTTTAGCATCACATTGTGGGGTCTGTCATTTCATTCGAGTGTGTCCACACGTCATCGTGGGATGTCTCCACATACTCTGTGACCTTGTTATGACAGGTACTCCTGGTGGGAACTTGCAGGCTGATAAGACAGTCGTGGTCTCCCCCAAACTGTCTAAAAGGTTAGTCTAACGATCGAGCCTTCAGTTCAATTTGCACATACATAAATAGGATACGATGTGGCAAAAAAAAATAGGTCACAGGTAGGTTTGCCTAAGCACGTGAAACAATGCACTCTTCCGTAATTATTAGCTTCATAGACTAGCCTTATGATCATTTTGTAATATTATATACATTTATTTGGAAACATTAACTTTTTTCGGTGGTCAGAGATTTACCATAGAGCTCAATCTACTTGGTTTTTGACTTGCTTTTACTACTAGTACTCCCTTAGCCTAAACTCCCATGACAATTATAGCATTTATCAATTGTATCTTTCTCCATTTCTTCTTTGCTGTTTTTGTTTCCCTCTCCTCTCTCTCTGCCAAGAACTTCCCAACGACATGACCTAAATAACGTGACAGTACTCAAGTCATTGTTTCATTCAAAACAGAGACAAGGAGCTAAGTAGCATGTGGACAGTTTATTCAATAATTTCTTCTCTACTTTTAAATCGAGCACAAAGTAACACAATACTAGACTTACAACAACCAAAGATTTATGGACACATTAGAACTGTAAAATATATGGTTATGAATTAAAAACATATATGTTTCAAACTAAAGAACCAACTTGAAATAAGAATATAGAGGTGGCGATATGTTGTGAATCCACAACAAACAAACAAAATCTTAAGTTAAACAAAAAAAAAATACACGATTCCCTGTGGCAATGCTTGAGATTTTTTATAAGCTAGACCTATATACTACTGTACAATTCAAACATCTACATCCTTGCGTTTCGAAAATCTGAACTTAAGATCTAGCATTTAGTTTCGTATTTCACAAGAGGAAAGGAGCGAGGTGTCTCCTCTCGTCCAAACACTATGTAATTCCATCACATTTGGCTTTTATTGAAAACCTGTTTGTGGAAGGGAGAAACTTTATCTAGGCCACTGCCAAGAAATTGTTTTTAAAATGTACCTTTTTCCCCCCTTTGGTCAACTAGGAGTGGCCTAACATAAAACTATTGTATGAGAGAAAAAACACAGAGAATGACGCTAGGACGCCATGTATTGTTACGCTAAGAAACTAAAGACAAAAACGTACCCCCAGAATGAAGACATACAAGTTACATGGCACAGTTGCACACAATGAAATCACTTCTTTAGAACCCGTAACATTCTATTCACGTGTATTGGCCAACTCGAGCAGACCAAACAACAACAACAACAAAATCTAATCATTTTTAGATATTCATTTAGTGCAAATTTGTTCGATGTGCCTTTAATGTGTGTGTGTGTCAGTGTGTATGTCTACTAAAGCCTGTGAGGGTGCGTATAGTTACATTTTTGGTACAAATTAGAATATCAATATAGAAAGGTGGCGCTATTATGAACATGACAGAGTGAGTTGCCTGGAAATAGAATACACATTATCATACAAATAAGCAAAGTTTTGACGCCCCTGTCTTCGCATGATACAAATGAGTTAGCTTTGTTTATTAATGTCACGGAGGTCTTCTTTAGTAGTTTTGATGGTATATGTTATACTGAATGCGTATCAAAATTGAAAAAACTTAAATTCAGTGATAATATATTAGGTGTAGATCTAAGTAAATAACAATAAATACCGATAAAAATGCCGAAAATCCTTATCAATAAAGTATTTCTTTTAAGAAGAATAACCGGGTCCGTATTGACTAAAAAAAAGGTATAATAGTAATAATCTGTATTATCCTGGAGGAAATACGTTTTATAATAAACAATGGGAGTCTTTTCTGTTCCCTTTCGGATCAATCATTTTTATAGCAAAGCAAAAATTCACAATTTTCTTGAAGGTAAGGTGATGCGGTCTTTCATTTCCGCTTAGAGCCATGAACTATTCACTGGCAATGTAGTTCACGTCTGTTAGCTTGACATGAAAGGTCTAGTCAAACTTATAATATCCTTTTGGTTGTCAAAATGAAAATAGATTTAGTCGAAATGTATCTACTCTGTTTGAGCTTTCTAATCTATTTCCTTGAGAATAGAGTGTACCTTATGACGAAATACTAGAACTACCCCCCCCCGCCCCCCATCACGTCTCTCAAAATTGTAATTAGCCTTGCTAATTTACGACTGGCTTTTTATTTTTAATTTATTTTTATTGTTGTTTTGTTGTTGTTTTGTTGTTGTTGAAAGCACGTCAGAATCTCGACTAGTTTCCCCTAGAAGAATTTCTTGGAGCTAAATATTTACATTAGTTAATTGTAAAGTAGAAAATGAAATTTTGTTTCCTTTCATGGCCTTAAAGAGTTGCCTTTTTTAAACTGATTGATAGGAACTGTATATAGATATGTTTGTTGAATAAAAGAGCTCAACGGTGAGCAGAACATATCACAAGTTTGCTACTATGAATCGATGGGCGATTCCTTTTAAAATATGGACGTTTTATTAACTAAGAAAGTTTGCTAGTCCAAATGTAACATCAAAGAGACTGGAGTGAAATGAAGTGTTCATTAGTAGATCTTTCTTCGTAGAAACGTAAACAGCGGTGGAACAACAACAACAACAACATTCCTCTCATGTCAAGTAGTCCTCATTACCTCAAACTGGTGTATGTGTGTGTGTGTGTGTGTGTAGCCATGATCTATGTACATGTAATGTTTTCTCTTATACAATACTGTACAAGACGAATAGAAATAGATTTCATGTCATGCACTGAACTGAAGAGGAATTATTGCTCTGTAAGAGGGACGGGGGGGGGGGGAATTATTTTTTAATCTTATTTTTCTTAACAATAAATGTCTAGGTCTAGATTAGGAATTAAAATTAACAAAATTAGACTTCAGACTAGTTTTACATTTCCATAAAATTTAATTAAATTTCGTAGACCTATGTGGCCAAACCGCTTGGGAAACTTAAGGCCAGATTTGTATTTTAGAGTGTGTAACTGAAGAGAGATGTGGATCCAGCCAAGAAATGTTCCCTGTTGATATTTTTATTACGACTTTTGGCTGTTGTTCTGGATTAAATATTGTGTGCAGAGACTATATAAACTAAGTACACGTAGTTAAAAAGACCTAAAACTTGAATCTTAAATAAAATGCAGAACTAGACAAAAAGTATGCTAATAAATAATCAAATATAGATTGTAAACAATGTTCAAAAATATATAGCCAACACGATGTATGAAACTCAACACACAAAAATACATGTTGGATTTCATGATTACATCAGACATATAAAGACATAGAGATAAATAGAGATACACAGTACATTACACGTCATTATGCTTCTAATGTAATAATGACATTATGCCAATCATAAAATACATTACTTAGACACATACAATAAGTGAGTCACGTGATTGTCTGTATGTATTAAATAAACATGAAGTGAAAAGAGCTATGTATCAATCAATTGATCTCAGTGCAAGCAGCATGGCCAGACTATATTCTCATCAGGTGACTGTATCTGTACAGTCTCTGGTATCTAGGTCTGTTTTTTTTTTTAATTCAATTATACAAGTGTGATCTACGTTCAGCTAGGTGGCAGTAACTTTGTGTGGATAACATGATTCAAAAATGTTTTTTTTTTTTACCACGAGCTCACGTTGGATTATGCAGGCCATCTTAATGTAACTTAGCTAAAAATTGTACTTTGAATAGAGCCTGCCATAGCAGACTAATTCGAAATTTCTACAAACTTGAGTAATGTATATGTGAACATAAATGTTTATTGTGTACGTAAGTGGGGTCAGTAAGGTCGGTGTCATACGGTGCGGCTCGCACCTCAGCACATTCCTATTGACGATAGGGACGTGCGTTCATGTGTGTAGAAATCAATCCAAAACATTTTTCACGTCTATTTCTAGAAACAAATGAAATCTTTAATAATAAATACTACCACTTTAACTACAAGATGACTAAGTGTTATATCAAGTGATAAGATCAAACCATTAGCCATGTACCTTGTGATTAGCATTCATGGATAACGCCAACCATAAATACAGTAAACCTGTAACAATTTTTAATTTATAGATTTTCTATATATTTTGATTTCATTCATTCAGTTATTTAGTTGATATAGAAATAATCTTTTTTTTATTGGCACATTTGCAGTAAATTTCTTTTTTTTTTTTTTTTTTCAAAAACTATATATTACACTTGCTTTGAAGTTGGCAGTTATTTCTGTGACAATGGACAAAAAATGCTCTTGATTAATTTACTCTTGTTTCGTCTCTAGTTTGTAACATCCATTTGGAAGTAAGATTTAGAAAATAAAACTGTACAAAGGCTTGATAGGTACATGTCGCCTGTTACAGAAACAATGCCAACTTGAAATTTTAATGAATGATACAGCTCGTTGTCCTAAGAACTATTAAAGAATAATTAATTAAGCAGACACACAGTTACAAAGCAAAGTACAATAATTGTCTACTCTCATTTAATTTGAGAGACAGAAATGTACACATACGGCAATGGCATCCACATTATTATACTTGATGTATTAATGTATTAAAACAATGAGTTTGTAAAACAAGTTTTAAATCAAAAAAATTTACAAACAAATTATATCCTAATTTATCTTGTATTATATATATATATATATATATATATATATATATATATATATATATATATATATATATATATATTTATATATATATATATATATATATAGCTTTTATATAGCGCTACTTTCATGCTTAAAGCATTCTCAGAGCGCTTTGGTCCAATCTCATTTGTGGACCAGTGGGGGGGGGGGGAGGGGGTAATTAGGAGTTTGTTTTCCGTGCTGCCTTTAGGCGCTCAGTAAACACAACTCTCCCCGAGTCGGGTGTCGAACCTCGAGCCTCCTTCTAGGTAGCCAAGCCAAGCTAAGCTAAGTTCAAGCGCACTTAGCCTCTCTATACCCTACATTGGCCTCATATTTTCACCTACTGAAGATTATGTATTATGTCCTACATGATCTTGTATTATGACCTAGTGAAGCCTGGGCTATGTATGACTATCTTGTATTATGACCTTCGAAAAAGCCAAAGATGATGATGATGTGGGTGAAATGAACAAAGCAACAACTTACATGCTAATAATCATATTGAAAAGATTTCATTTTATAATACAATGAATTTCCGTTGATCATTTGAAATGAACATGAACTATTACGGCTATCTAGATACCACAAAAACAGTAATTAAAAAAAAGACAATATTGAATATTGTTTCAAGGATTAATTTGAATGTTTAAAAAAATCACAACACAGAATGGAGTCACACATTATGTGGCATTATAATGAAATTAATAAGATCTAGCACAGCAGTTCTTGTACAACTAACCAACAATCAAGAAAACATAGACTCAATAGAGCTCTTTTCTAGAGACTGAAAAACATTCTCTGCTCCCTGGAACTTTAAACTAGCAGACCCCTCAAGACATTATTGCCTTCATAAAGCTCTTTTAGAGAATGCAAAACATTTTTGGCTCCATGTAACTCTTAACTTGAAGACCTCAAATTATTCTTGACTTCATGAAACTCTGAAGACCTCAACCACGCTTGGCTCTATGTACTCTGAAGACTTCAAACAAGCTTGGCTCTATGAAGCTCTGAAGACCTCAAACAAGATTGGCTCTACGAAGCTCTGAAGACTTCAAACAAGCTTGGCTCTACGAAGCTCTGAAGACCTCAAACAAGATTGGCTCTACGAAGCTCTGAAGACTTCAAACAAGCTTGGCTCTACGAAGCTCTGAAGACCTCAAACAAGCTTGGCTCTATAAAGCTCTGATGACTTCAAACAAGCTTGGCTCTACGAAGCTTCATAACAGCAAACAAATGTGCGTGTGTTGTGCAGATTACATTTAAAAATAAAAGTTAAAAAAAAAATTACTCAACCTTCTTGAACTAAGCCAAGCAGACCTCTTTAGATCAAATGATCTGATCGACGAACTTGAAATGACTCTTTAGGATGTAGACTTCAAAGCACAATGTAATATTATTCCTTTTGATAGTCAGACCGATAGATGACATTGACAATTTTGGCACAATGATAGTGAATGTTCATCTCTACCTATCAAAACAGACATCCTGGTCCTATTAGTATTTCAGTGTCCGGTTTAAGCTGAAACAAAGCTCTCTAAATTTCACAGTAAATTTAAGCTCCAGAGTATGCCAGGACCAATCTTCGCCTGTGCGGACACAGGTGACCAGATCCTTGATGAATGACAACACATACACACAAGAAGAGGTAGAATGTCAGCTCGTGAATACAACAAAGTCCGTGCCCACTTCTGCCCACTGTCCTGGCAGTGTAGTCACAGAAACTGGTCTACAACTAAACATCTAGGTTATTCATTTTGAGGTCACGTGTCTGAAGATTGTCGTCTGCTTAATAAATATTCGTATGTGTGTGTGTGTTGTTTTTTTTAAAATTGTAGTCTATTATCTTTCATGTATGCGCCACACTAATGATATGTTAAATTTAAAAAATCGAGCGCTTGTATACATACACAGTGAACAAAAGTAGTTCCGGTTTCTCTTGTAACTTCCAACGTGAAGCAGATTTTTTGTTATTTTCGTGGTGTTAACAGGTTGTGTGGCGATCAACTGTGGCGCCGACAATTCTCATGATTGACAAGGTTGGGAGACTAGCACTCCCCGTTCATCTCCCTCTCCACAAACTGCCGTAGACGCCTCTGCCACTTGTCTCTGGAGCGCAAGACTGTGGTGGAGCGGTCCACTACATAGCCAGGGCGGATCTTGTCCTCTGGGCGGCTCTTGCCCACAAACAGGTACTTCCGCCCAACTCTGACTTTAGGGCACTTGCAGGCCAAGTCGGCTTTGGGGAGCCAGAGGAGAGCCTCGGCTTTTCTCGCACTTCTCTCCGGGGCGCCTTTGCGGTAAGTCACCTCAATGGAGACGGTGAACTTGACCCAAGTGTCGTCAAAGTCACGTGACAAGATTTGAGCCAGAAAAGCTGGAAAAGAAAGAAAGCATTTATTAATTAAAAACAACAAATGTGTTTGTATGTCAAATGGCACTGAAAGGAGATGAATAGGATGATAAATAAAAGCGTCTTCTTGTCTTATTATTTTGTTTATTTTCATCCATTTGATTTGCCTGTTGGGTATTTTTATTAAAAAAAACACACACATAAAAATGGCGCTTCTATTAACTAAGAGCTAAATGTATATTTTAGTGCATGTTGTGGAATCAAATGAATTAATGGTGGGATAGTGGATTTTGATATTTGATCACATTCTCACGTTAGTGTGTGTGCGCGTATGTGCTTATAATAATGTTTTGGTCGCCATCTCCTCTTGAGATATTAGAGAACATTGTGTTTCAACATTTTGCTAACACTTCACCAGCACAGTTCTTTTGTAATTGAAATCAGATCTTGAAATCTACTTGAAATACATACATGTATTAGTATTACATATGTGATGTAGCGTGGGATCCATGATCCGAATGAGGGCTCTTTGATTTAAGATTACGGTTTTGTTTTTAGAAACATAGTATGCACATACATAAACAAATTTTTCTAAAAGGTTTAGAACACTGTCTTTGTTAATCAACGCCGCAACAACATTAGTGATTATGTGTGTGAGTAATGTGTCAGCACCAGTGACCCACAGGGGTCGCTAACAAACACAAACTCCCTTTAGAATCGTGTTTTTGTGTTTTTTTTAGCTTGCCATGGACCAGGTTTGACTCACCTTTCCTCCTCAATAATCTAAACACTAAAGCTTCCCAAATTGTGATAGGAGTTTATTGTTGTGTTGTGAAAAAAGAGGTGGGGGCGGAAATGGTGTTAAGTCTGAAAACACAAGGTCCAAAAAAAAAGATACCCAAATGACATCATGGCCGATAACCCATTTGATAACGTCGGCTCTTTTCAAAACATTGACTGTCCTAGAAAGTTGAAAGGTCAGATGAGGGCGGAAGTGCCAACACAGTGACTCAGAGAATGGCGCAGATAATCTTTTGTCAGTAGTTAACGAATAGTGTTCATTTCTGAGTAAACATGTAGACAAGTTACAATAGTGGTTGTCTCTCAGAACCACAGTCTTTTAAACGTGTTTCAATAAGTCTTGGGAACAAAAATCCTTTAAAATACACAAACGTACTGACACTATTAATTTAATACACATAAACACACTTTACACTTTCAGAAGAAAATGATTATACTTCCTTGATTTTGAATTTAAATATTTTCAATTATATATATATTCCACACATTAGACATGTATTTATTAAGTACATTATCTCATGCATGTCGCATGTCAAAATGCAGTGGCCCCTAAAGGTGCCCAGCCCCCCGGGCCCCCAAATTCCTAACTACGAGCTACACCCCTGACATTAATGCCTGATAATTAATGTATATAATTGAAATGTCTGCCGATTAATCTATATACTTTATATATATTATATACTTATAGTTGAAATGTCTAAATCTATATCATTGGATGTTGATTAATTAATTAATGTATCTTGTTAGATGTCCGCAAATGTTTTTTAATCATCATTTCTTTGTTCGGTAGGTGTTCTGTGATGTTCGTTAGCTAGATGGCGAGTTATAAAAACACAAGAACACCACTGAGTCAGCAGGCTGTCTACAACATACGTTGAACTTGCCAAATTAAAACATTTTTTTCTGTTTACTTCAGAAGTGAAAAGCCTTCGGGCATAAACAGTTAGCTAGAAGAGATTGTTCTCACCTTTTCTAATAAACGCGTTGGCTTGATTCACATTTGTCTTCTGATGTTAATTATCTACGCTTCCCCTCCCCCCCCCCCCCCCCCACCCTGTCCCTATGATCTGCTGCACGTGAGCCGCACGTGGGATGGAGTAATGGAGACATTTAGCCACGGGCGCCATCTAACACGTGGCCAGATTTTCCTTTTAACCGCTTGTTAGGGGCCAAAATTTTAATTGAAGTTTGTTGAAAGTACAACATGGTCGTCTGAGAAGCGTTAAAAACGGGTAGATTCTTCGATATTTAGTTTTCAACCAATATAAACCCAAACTTCTTATTAAAAAAATAAAAAAAACTTTGCGTGCACTAAGTTTTACTGCGGATGAATAAAACATGGCCATTGCGTAGTAATATGTTGCAGCGCACTACCTGAACTGTCATAAACTATTAAGGATTCTGTAATCTCTCTCAGATGTCGGAGGCTAGATCAGATTGTCGGGATCACACTAAATGCCATATAATAAGTAGCTCAGATAACATTAACATGATCCACTCAAGTTGCCCGGATCTAAGGTTGAAGGCTAAAGATATTCATTAAATAGAGATTTTCGGGGAGGCTTTAACTTTAAAAGCTAGATTTAAATCAAGTTTTTTTTTTAATGCTAGCATGTTTATGTGAATCAGCTGTATGTTGAAGTTAGCTATTAGAATGGCAAAAAAGTTTGATATATAATATCTACAAGAGAATGTCCAAGCTGAACCATTACTTTACACACACACACGCACAAAATTGCAATAGAACGAGATCAATACAAAGTTCTATTGTTTTGTTTCATGTCTACACATTGTGATCCAAGTTTTACACCTCTGGTAACTTATTAGCACACTGCAATTGACTTATTTCTGGTGTTACTCTCTGGTTATGATCAGTCTGTAATTCTATAAAAGGGTCAGATGTTAACGACATGTTAAAGTCAAGACAGTGGATGTGGTGACAAGAACGTTTAAAACGCATCCTAACCGAGGCGCTTGGCATTCTGAAGAGCTTGGAATCATAACCGAGGCACTTGACATTCCAACCAAGGTACTTGGTAACCTAACCGAGGCACTTGACATTCCAACCAAGGTACTTGGTAACCTAACCGAGGTACCTGACATTTCAACCGAATCACTTGATGTCCTAACCAAGGTACTTGGTATCTTAACCGAGGCACTTGACATTCCGAGCCTAGGGATCGCAAGTCTTTGCTCTGAGAATTCTGAATTATTAGGTGTGAGACACTTAGTATTAGTAGTTTGTAAAGAGACCCGCCATAATTGACGGGCTTTGAACGCTGAACGCGACTTAGTGACGTCACGACTAAGTTGGGTTAGAGATTACTTATGTAAATAAAGTCAGTTGGTGTAGGAATAACGTGATTTATAGACAGAGACTCGACTGTGGCATTTTCAATATTAAAACATCATCTGTGTTATACAATGGTTTGGACTTAGTCTTTCTTAAGTGTTAATTAGTGTAGGTCTTTGCTCTTGTTAGTTAGTTGCATTGAATATACCCGCACAAGAAACTTAAACATCTCCAGAGTCTCAGAGTAATCTGTCGGAGTCAGACAGCCATCATCAACTACAAGACAAGGCCTATCACATTGGATGGCCAGCTCGAGCTTGTAGCCATCATGTTCCGAGGACAAGTTTAGTTGGTTTGATGTTATCCTGGCCACATGACATTCCAGTCAATCGTTAGTCTGCTGAAACAGATGACTATTATGTAGTCTGCTGAAACTCTTCATCTTAGTACATTTTTACATGTGTGGGAGGGTGTTTTTTTTTTTTTTTAAATCTTTATTTCTTTTTTCGGAAATGACAATTTAAGTGTATGTGTGTGAGTGTGTATTTGAATGTGTGTTTTAAAATGAAGAATCAAAACGAATGGATTGGTCTAAAACTATGATTGAATAACACGTTTAGGCGAATATATTTATCCTGTTTCTAATCTTTAAGCATGTGTAATCACACAAATATATCCTAATTACATCATTGTTCATAAGGTGCAGCTATATAGAGCCGCTTATGGCCTCCAATTTCGGGGGGGGGGGGCTCGCAGAGGATTCAAAATTTTATTATTTTTGTTTAAATTGCGAAAGTTCTATCAATTTCTAAACATAACAGAGCTGTGTGTCAACCAGCCTAGCTCTAAGGCCTAATTGAAACCTAAGGTTTATACACCTGTTAGACCACATATGTTAGAAGGCCCTTGCAGCTTTTGGTGAAAATATCAAAACTTTTTTTCGAGTATGGTTTTTTGAAGGTTTAGGACATCTGCATGAATATGTTTAAGAAGCTTACGGAACCCTAGTTTCATACTCTAGAAATTGTTCTACATATCAGCTAATTATTGGCTTAGGTTTAGATACATGTAATAAATTGCATTATTTCATTATTTTTGGTGTTTATTATTTTTCATTTGGGGGCACCAAATTCACTTCACCTAGGGCCTTCAGTTACCTAAGGCCGACCCTGGGCGTAGCCTGGCATCATAACCAATTTAATTCTCTCTATTGCGTCGGCGCGGGCTGCCTTCATAATTAATTAATTTCAGTTTCAAAAGCGTATCCTCCCATCATCGCCAATTAATTACTCACAATTACATGGGCGTAACCTGTCATCCGATGTCATCGTAATAAGGTAAAGAGAGTGGAATAGGAGGCATTCTCCTCGTCCCTCCGCTTCAGTCCCTCACCTTGTTATGCTAGGGATGCTCTACTTCCAAGAAGTCTATCCCAACATGCAACACACAACTGCAGTAGAGGTGCTGTCTAGTTTTTGTATGTGTTCAAAGTAAGCATATTTTTGTTTGTCTAAAATGTAATAATAATAATGATAAATGCTTGCGTTGGATTTTTGAATATTTCCAGTACAAAGATTGAGAATGGTTGCGGGTGGCACATCCAAGGCAGACAGAGACATTGGCTGCAGGGAGAAGTTTCTCTTCGTCTTCTCAAGCGGTAACCTTTTATTGGGCCTCCTGCTGCCTTGGTACACACGCTCTTTGTTAAGGTCATCTTTGAATTGCACTAAAATATAAAATTACAGAAATGTGTTTAAACGGCCATTAAAGATTGCAAACGTTTCTCATCAAACAATATCTAAGTTAAATGTAGGATAACCCAATTTCCACCCCTCCCCAAATCACACAGTGATGGCACGCCACTGCATTGATATTCTTTTGAGTGCAGTTGCAAGGGCGTACCCAGTCATCACCAGGTTTATCTAAAATCATGCCACAATCAATTAAAAGCACATGTTGGTGCGTGCAGGACATTTTATCTTAACGTGGAGCGTGCATCAATTAGGCTTGGTGTTATCGCCTTCAAGAGCAGACAACTCTTGCTGCTTACATCTCGAATCTGTAGTATAGCATTGATATCAACCTTGACATCAAGAGCTTTCACCAGAAAGGAATGCTGGTACATGGACCTATCTAACGCCATCTTTTACTAATGTTGCAAAGTTCAACGGATATCTGACTGTTCCTATGAATCTGAATGCATCCATTGTTTTCTCTTGACATGTTACTTAATATAGTTACGAGACTTGATAGGTTCAAGGTCATGTTTGCAGGTTTTGAATAATAAAATGATGAATGGTTATTACACACAGAGTGGAAGCAGTGACGTAGCTCGTCCATAAAGAGAAGTTTCCACTGAGAACTCGACCAAAGGAAGAATTTCTATCCAGAAACCAGGAATCAGAGCCAAGCTCTTCAACGACCTCTTTACCCGAATGATTTCCTCGCCTCTGGATGACCATTCAATCATTTTCATTTATTTGATTACTTTCGCCAAGCTCAGAGCCTCAAGAAGGATTTCTTCGTGTTCCTACACTGTACCGCCACTAACCGTGAGAATGGCGCGTACAACCCCCATGAAGAATGGCTTTGCAGGTGGGACAGAGTTATGAGCCTTTTTTGTCTCCCTGCCTGCAATGTACTGTGGAAGGTCAAGGTTCCTTCTCCATGTTAACTCATCTATTTCCTACTAGTCGACCGGAGTCGTAGCATGCGCCGCTATTTTGCAGGGCCGGCCTTAGGCCACTGAAACCTATGCGACTGCAGTGGCCCCGCACTTTCATAGGACCCGCGCTTATTCTAGGTGTATAAATTATTAAATTAAACCATTTTATAACTTATAACAGATTTCCCGCGGCCTCTGTCGATTTACCAGGAGCTCCTGGAAATCTCCTGAAATTGCAAAATTACAAAAAAGTCCTGGAAATATCCGGAAGTTATTAAAATCTTTAGAAAACTCATACAAATCTCCTAATATATATAGACAAAAATTATCATTTTGGGGTGTCATACAATATAAAAAACGCCAATCCTACGCGCGATAAAACAAACGACATTATGCAATTGTGGAATCTAGTGAAAGAAGCTCCTGGCGCCTCAAACTAATGAAGACTTACTTGAGGTCAACAATTTTCGTAGATAGATTGAAACATTTGGTAATTTTTGCTATTGAACGTGATCTATGTAGGAAATAAAAATATTATGATATACTGTATAACTTCGCTACACGCAAGGTTTTTAAAGTAGTTCTGTACGTAGTAAAGAATGAATAAAATGCAAAGACAAATTTATTTTCTAATAAAAACTCTTTAATTTCACTTATTATTCGAATCCCTACCCAACTTGGACCCCACAAAATCCGTTTCGCATAGGGCCCCACAACGGTTGAGTCCGGCCCTGCTATTTAGTGACGGGTGAATACAGAGTAGATTACTTGTTCTCCTCCCCCCCCCTCTTTTTTTCGCCGCTAAAACTACGTGGGGTAGAAATAAAAATAGTGATCTTTCCATGACTTCTTGGTCACAACGGTTATGTCAGACCCTACTATTTTGTGACGGGTGAATACTACTTGTTCTCTCCCCCCCCCTCTTTTTTCCGTAGGGTAACTCTAGTCTGACTTGCAGAAATAAAAGAGTGATCTTTCCTTTACTTCTTGTCCAAAGTCTTGAGCCATGAAGAGAATTATATATATATATATATATATATATATATGTATATATATATATATATATATATATATATATAGATAGATAGATAGATAGATAGATAGATAGATAGATAGCAGACGTTTCTTCGGAGATGCCACGACGAGACCTGGAAAAAAATTAATCTTACTTCAAGGCCCAACAGTCAGGCTTGATTTGGTTCATGGCCCAGCAGACAGGCTTGATTTGGTTCATGGCCCAGCAGTCAGTCTTGATTTAGTTCATGGCCCAGCAGACAGGCTTGATTTGGTTCATGGCCCAGCAGTCAGTCTTGATTTAGTTCATGGCCCAGCAGTTAGGCTTGATTTAGTTCATGGCCCGGCAGTCAGGCTTCATTTGGTTCGACAGAGATGAACTTTAGAGTAGGAGACTAGACACAGCGGAGTCATGCAAACTTCAGAGCTGTAAACTTTTGAGAATAGCAGTTTTTACAAATGCTTCTGTAAGTATTGATCTTCTCGTGTGGAGTTTCTGATCTCCCAACCAGCGCCTCACCAGGTGGCAAATAAAATACCCGGGGAGGAAAAAAATTAAATCTGCTGCCTTGCAGGAAGTGGAGGGATCCACAAATGCTAGGGCACCTTACCCGAAAATAAGGAGAGCTGAAAGGGGCTCTCCTACAGATGGATGGATGCATGGCTGGCAACCCTGTCATATAAAAAAATATTGTTGCGAAAGCTTAAAAAGCAGACCAGAGCCCAACATGAGTAGCGCCACTGGGATGGATGGATGCATTGATCTTAATTACAATGTTGAAAAATTAACTTGAATCGAAGACACTCAAAATTATTTTTGTAAGTGAACTCGCGTTATTATGAATTATATAATTTTTAAAGAGATTCGGAGAAGAATCGAACAATCCACAAGAAGCCCAGCAGTAGCTTTAACATTTGGACATGAAACATTTTGAAATGAGATTTGATATCGAACTCGTGTACAAATGTCAAGGTCTTTTTAAACTCGGATAGATCTTGAGCACAAGAAAAATCTAATGGCTAATACGTAGTCTAGTATTGATACTAAAAAGTAGTATTGATGAGCTGAATAGATGTAAATGACTTTATCAATATTATATTATCAGTGATTCGTAGGACTATTTTAAGAGTTTTTAAATTATTTACATTAAGATGTGACGGTACACAGAAGTGGGGCGGGGGGGGGGCAATCATTTGGGGAAGTAAAAATAATAACGTGAAAAACAATAATTAGACCATTGGGCAAATACACAGGGTAGAGGGCAATAATTAGAGACTAGCACATTAATTGAGAAGGGGCAATAATTAGAGACTAGCACATTGATTGAGAAGGGGCAATAATTAGAGACTAGCACATTAATTGAGAAGGGGCAATAATTAGAGACTAGCACATTAATTGAGAAGGGGCAATAATTAAGTTAGATGCACTAAGTAAGGGAGAGAAATAGCGAGACTTATCAAACATCAGTCAGACATCTCCTTTCAGTGGCGGTACCCGATCACGTGACTTTATGCTAATGAGATTGTCATGTGCCAGTGGTGTAAATTAGGCCGTGAATATTCATAAGGGTTAACGACAGCTGCGATTAATGACCAGAGACTGGCCATTGATTGACCACAGAGGTACTGTTGATTGGAAACAAAGTACTAATACACCGGATGTGTAGGCAGTAGCCAGACACTAAATGACCATTGATTGCTGGCCACTGGCGGCGTCCATAGTCCATCTTATTAACTTAATTAAAGTTTTGTATGAATGTGTTCACTATAGCCTTCTATATTAGAGTAATATAATTTTCTCCAATTAACTCTTTTTAAGTGTGTTTCGCTACTACTGTTAGAATAACAGCAAAATGAATGATAAATAGAAACATAGGCATATTATCATTACTCTTGTATTATCTTGGTTATTTATTATATTATAAAATTAACGGCAAAATACGTTGTTGACTAAGAGAATTGCGTCATCAAATCTGACTCTCTTCAATTACTAACAATTTAATTTTCATGTCTACATAGGTCAGTGATTGATTTTTTGGAAATTTATTTTTTTGTCAAAAGGGTATTAATCATAATAGGAATTTTGTTTAGGTTAGATGTAACAAATTCTCCTAAATGAAATGGTTAACATCCACAACTAAATGTATTCTTCAGTAAAGCATGGACAGGGATTTTGAAAATTAGTAGAGTTTTAGGAAGTTCACCCAAAATCTAATGAGAAGCTGATATTAGCTAGGGAAAGTAAATCTCGTTGGTGGTTGTGTTGGTATCTACCGTCTGTCCTAGGGAACAGATTATCTACCCCTGCACCAAAAGGTGTACATTGAAACTTTTGGTATGACATTTTTGTTTTGTATTGGTTGATCTCATTTCCTTCTTTTTGTGTTCCCAGTTCTGAAACATGTAGAGTAGAATAGATCCTTTTTGATTTGTGTGTGTGTTTGTGTAGATAGAACAATCCTAGATCAAACATTTTTTATTTGTGTGTGTGTTTGTGTAGATAGAACAATCCTAGATCAAACATTTTTTACTTGTGTGTGTGTTTGTGTAGATAGAACAATCCTAGATCAAACATTTTTTATTTGTGTGTGTGTTTGTGTAGATAGAACAAATCCTAGATCAAACATTTTTTATTTGTGTGTGTGTTTGTGTAGATAGAACAAATCCTAGATCAAACATTTTTTATTTGTGTGTGTGTTTGTGTAGATAGAACAAATCCTAGATCAAACATTTTACAATGATTTCCTTCCAACTTTTTGCCTATATTTTGTTTATTCTTGTTTTCAGTATTCAGCTCCACTATACATTTATTCTAATTTCTATATTTACCCAAGTACCTTTCTGACGTCATACTCACCGAAATCTCGTCTGCAGAATTTTCGTAAAGTCAGTTTTCTTACTCTCTTTTGACATTTCCCACAATCCACTGGGGCTTTATCAACTTCTAAAGAAACCATATGAAAGAAGCAAAGGAAAAAAAAAAGGTATATATAATAAAATACAATAAAAAAAGAAAGTCCAAAAGACAGAGACAAGTTTTAAATGAACTATATCATATAACTTGATCATGTCAACATGCATTTAGTACGTCTGCACAGAACATCGAAAGCCAGACATTTTTTTGTGTGTTTCCTATATCACCTCTATGTAAACAAAGGCGAGACACATCTCAGTTCTAGACTATATGGATCTTGTTTTCTTTGTGAATGATTTCACTTTCTGCTTACTCTTATTTCCAGCTCTCTTGATTTCATCGGATCTTTCTACGCGAGTTTACAAATCTTCAAGACACACGCACGCACGCACGCACGCACACGCACACACACACACACACACACACACACACATACATACACACACATATATATATATAAATGTCTATGTTTAAAACTCAACATAAACGTTTTGACAAGGTACTTTTAAAAGTAGTTCACTAATGGACATTTTCACGCTCAATTTGTTTAGAGTCTAGCTATTGTTTTGGATAGTAGATGGTATTACATATACTTCCTAAACATTTGAGTATAAAGAAATACATATTTATACTAGAAAACGAGATTTGAAATGGCTAAAGTAATGGCCGAAACCGGAAATGACGCAAACTTTTATCTTGTCTGTTCGCATTATTGATTTTGTTAAAGATCCAGTTTCCATTCTCTAAGTAATAAACTACACTTTTGCTAACTAAAAACAAATGTCAGTTTTTGTGTTACAATCGAAATAGTTTGAAACTTAATTTTACAACGCTTTAAAGTGCAGTAAACAGTCATCTATTTGTTTACACATTTAGTTCGAAGATTCCGCTCACGTTTTTAAGCAATAAAAAAACAATCAAATAGAAAAAATATTACTAAAAATAAAGAGATCTGAAGAAATGTGGTGTTGATATAATGGGGCCTAAATTAAAAAAAAAACGATAAAAAATGAAAAATGGATATGGAGAGATTTTGAAAATAAAAATGGACAAAATAAACAATGTCAAGGACGCCATGTTGCAAATATCGCTGTTGCCAACTAAATATGAGTTAAAAACGAAAGAGCTGAGAAATGTGCTGAAAAGTGAGCAAACATTTTTACTCTTTTATGTAAAAAAAATAGCATTTCAATACTTCAGTATTCCGTATACCGGATGCACCGAAAAGCTTGCTATTTATGGATTTGCCTTTATATATCACTAGGCAAGAATCACGAGATACTTTGCATACATTTAAATGTTGACTTTACAGTATAGAAATCTTTAAATAGACAGCTCTCTTAAGACATTTTTTTAATCGTAATTTTCAATTCCCGACATCTTTGAGCCAAGCGCGTGCAAATATTATACGTTTTTTTGTGTATTCAACTCTACTGGTTAGACAACAGTCTATGCTTTACTTCTATGAATGATGGAATCGTGGCTAGGCCACGGCCATGGGTCACTAACTCTTTTGTGTGGGAGTCTCCTCCAGAAAAGGAGCCACGAAGTTGCGTGTTGCAGGCTCAGAAAATACATTTTGTTATACCACATTAAAACAACAAACAGTCGAGTGTCGTTTGATCTCGTTGAAGGCTGATTGAAGGCTCAATTATCTCTGTTAAGATTATAGCTGTCAGGTCTACACGATAAGACTATATACGTTCTGTTTTATCCGGAATCATTCGACATTAGAAGGAGAGGCATTTATGGGGCTGGTTGAGAGGGGAGACGGGGGGAGCGCTACACGAATGTCCTAATTACTCCCCCCTGTATTCAATAAGTGAGGACTTTGGACTGAAATCTCCTAAGGAACACAGTCAAATAATGTGCAATTAATGTAAGGACATTAAATACGTACCTTCCGGCCTGCTCACGGGTCGACGACTTTCATTGGACACAGGTTTGGGAACCCCTGGTGAAGAAATATATACACACATGCATAACTAAAGTATTTTTCGATATGATTTTTGTGGGATTAAAATCGAGTATCACACCATCGAAGACGCATTGGAACTTAGAAACATGTGGATGTTAATGATGACCTTCGATTTATCTACTCAACAGACAAATACTAGTGAACTATTATGTCCTTCAGTTTATATGGCGTCCATTGATGTTCAAGTTTCTAAAACAAAAAAAAAGAGTTATGAACTATATATGATTGTGCATTCAGATACATAGCATCCTACAGATTTACAAACACCACTGAACGCTTGTTTATTTCTGAAAGAAAAAGTGGACGTGATAGATGTGCACTGTTTATATAGCTTTAGAATAGAAACGAGTTGAGGAAGCGCAATTACTAGCGGCATCCTTTGAGCAATAAATAATGGAATCTTTTGTGAAGTTCTGAGATGAATCATGGGACATTTTTGTGAAAGACTAGCACTAAGTATGACATATTTAGTCCACAGTTTTGTGACAGACTAGCACTAAGTATGACATATTTAGTGCACAGTTTTGAAGACCGTTAATCAGTGTCATATGTCGTGTCTTTTTCTTAAAACAACTATTTTAAAAGATGGCTGATTGCATTTTGTCAAATATGTTCTCGTTGCGATCGTTTGTTTAACAGAATGCTCTTATCAAAGGTGTGAGTCGCTATAGAGACAAACTATCAAAAGAGTCAGCCACAAGACGTAGTGATCCAAGTTATAAGTCAATGTATAGCGTGTTATGTGATTCGTGCAAATAAGGTCAGCAAACATATCCATGTCAAGTTAGTAGGATAGATTCACGCTATATATATATATATATATATATATATATATATATATATATATATATATATATATATATATATATATATATGTGTGTGTTGATTTGTTGGTTAAATTCTGGGTTAAAACACAATACATATTTTGGTTCCAGTGGCGTCACTAGTTGGGTGCGCGAGTGCGGGCCGCATCCGAGACATCCATCAGGAGGGATGCCCAAGTGGAAAAAAAATCACTTTTGCCAAACCAGTCAGGTTTTAAAAATATGTACTGTAGCTAGGTACCCTACCAAAGATACTTATGCACTTTTGATAGATATATTGTAAATTTTTTTGGGGGGGAGGGGAGTAACTCAAAACGTTACGTGCTGACAACGGCGAAGGCAATCGTTTTTGTTAACAACAACCAAAAATGAGTAAAAACAAACAACAACAAACGGTTGTATTTGCAATGTAGGCCTAGATAGTCTATATTTGAGTATCAATCAAGTAAAAACGACCAAATAAATTGAAGAAAAATAGTTCCACTTGATGCTTAGAGTTGACTATATTCTTACGTCAGAATGACAAAATGTATCCCAACAAAACGTAACGTCGTTCTACTGACGTGTTTTATGTGAACAGACCCGCTACAAGACGTCTTGTTAAACTAGCGGATGAATCTACGATGATCAGACCCACTACACACGTGGTCCTACCTGCTCTACTGTTTAAAATGTTGCTCACACTTTCATCCCACCCCCTCTTAATTTGATTTTTAGTTAACCTTCAACCTTACTATAAGAAACGTTGCTTTGTAGACCCATAGAGAATGCGTTTCTGAAGCTCGGAAATGCAGGAAAATGTTTTACGCAAGGGGCTCTGCCTCGGGCCTCGTTAGCAAAGAAAAGGAGAGGAGGGAGCAGCATTTATTGGGAATCTTTAGTTGACTAAGTTGACGGTGAACATCAATTTTTGGGTGGGTGTCACTAGTAAAAGCTTGAGAAACACTGGGGTGGGGTATGTAGAAAATGAAAGAATTTAAAAAATCTTTTCAATGCCAAATATAGAGAACATGTTCAGTTGATGTTAAAGTAAAGCAAAAAAGTCAAGTTCCCTTTTCAGACCTTGTGGTCTATAGGGCAGATGTTTCTGTGGCCTACGGTTAACCAGGGTGTCATGTGGCCAGCACATAGACAAACCGCCTTTACTTTTCTCCAACTAATGTCAGGTACCCATAAGTATTGGGTAGAGGAGCCCGAAGAACCCGAAATTAAAAATCCCTGTCTTCACCAGGATTCGTACCCCGGACCACCGTGCCCCACTCAGTTGATGTGTTTCTAATTTGAATAATCTTGCATTAGAGGTTCTTAATAACTATTGATACAAAGGAAAGTTAAAATAGAATGTATACTCATTTTACAGTTTGTGTAACAATGAAGGGAGTTCATTATATCAGGTTATTAGTGTTCAATAAAAAGAAGAAACAGAAGCTTCTAACTTGGAAATTTTAAAGAGACGTCCTGAGTTTACCGCACAGGGAGACACCGACCCTAGAGACGCCACTGCTTCATTCTTGACATGGCATTTGGTCAATATGTTTCTTATACACACAAATAATGAGAAATACATGATACTTTATATTTGCACAACTGTGACATTAATAACTGGACTGGGCAGCGGCGCTGAGAGGTGAACAATTGTCAAATATTGGTGATATTCTATTTTTGGCCCGCCTATGCACTTTCTTATGCCCTTAGCCTTCAGATACACAAGTCGCCACTACCAAAATACAACTATTGTTGGGATAAATATACAAAATAAAATTATCAAGCAAATAATGACCAGTAGAATAATACATGTAGAAATACGTCACTGTCTGAGTTTTCTCTTTATTACAAAAGTTACCTTTCATGATAGAAAGGGAGAGAATGCACAGCAGTATTTAATTTTATAATAGATAGAAAGATATATTTATCTATATATAATGGGGAAATTAGCTAAATTAAATGAAAATATATCCACATCATTATTCTGTGTGGAAAAATAAAAATTGACACATTTTCATTTATCTAAATATTTTTGGAGCAAAAAAAAAAACCCTAACCCTAATTGGTCTATGAGCTTCTGTCGTATTTGCAGGTATTACATTTCCACCAATCAGTGTTTTGTATGTTGGAAAGCCTTCATCAATGCACAGATAGATTAGCTCACTTGCAAGATGCACTCGATCCATCCAGAAATGTCCAATGCTTGCTAATTGCCTACATTTCGGGTTATTTCGCGAACAGAAAATGATGAACAGTGACTATAAAACATTGTGTAACACAGAATGTGCTTCTAGTTGTTTCACAGTTACTTAAAGTTACAATCGTTTGTTACAATCGTTGATTAGTCGTTCAGTGCGTACATTGCTATTTGAAGCCTTCGGTCAACGAGTAATGTCTTCATATTAAGAAGCTTTTGGTCAAAGTCTAATGTTTATGAAGCCTACGTATAATTGCGGGATATGAATGTTTGATAAACACAACGCAAACATCGTATTGAACGTAATTCTGTTGTCATTTAATACGTTTTGGTAGGGGAGCTAAGCTGATTAATGTAAGCTATGCTTGGAAAAGAGGAAGGGGGACATAACCAATTCACGTCAGGGCAGAGATTTAAAGGTGAAGGTCTCTGTATTTCTCTTGACGTTGCATGCAGCCATTCGTCGTTAGTAACAACAACAAAAAGGGGAGAGAAAGAAAAAAGAGAAAAATAATTGCGTAAAACGTCATGGGAACCTGCGTGTCTCGTATCCACGTTGTTGTCATGGTGACCAGTTTGTTTAAATTCCTCCGATTTGTCTACGCCTCTGTTGCTGGAATCGGCCACCTTCATCCAGGGTTTGACCTGTGGGCTATCGTGTTTCTCTGAAATTGTCCCCAAAAAAATAACAAGTGGTCACGTGGGCCCTTTAAGTACCCATAGAAATGGGAAATCCTGATGTAAATGCTAGAGATTAAATTAAACCCTGGGAATAGTCTGCTAAACAAATTAAACCCTGGGAATAGTCTGCTAAACAAATTAAACCCTGGGAATAGTCTGCTAAACAAATTAAACCCTGGGAATAGTCTGCTAAACAAATTAAACCCTGGGAATAGTCTGCTAAACAAACACTCATCTCCTGTGACAACGTTTTTTGTTTATTTCCTCCCATTCCCAGCCTAGACTGAAAAGCATTTGTTGAAATTACAAGCAAAGTTCATATTTGTCAACAAAGAAAAATAAACAAACTACGCTACATGGCAAAAAGGAAGACTTGGAAGACTTAAATGAAGACTGTATGTTATAGGTAACGAAATGTTGCAAATGTTTATTTATTTAATAGCCAATGCGTTAAAAGTGAATGTTCGTTACGTAGAGTACCTGAAAGTTTACTAACAGGATGAGTTCTACAGAAACTAAAAGAAGTCTATAGAAATCCTGTTTAAACCAGACACACGGATATCGAATGCCTCTACGGATAATCTGGAAGAGCTCTCTTGTGTTGGCCAGAGATTGCACAAATTTCATTGGTTAATTACTGTCACGTGATGGATTGAATAAGTGAGACAAGGTCGCGGTTGCCAGACTCTTTTGAGTAGGATAAAGAAATGACCCTCACGAGGTCAGACTGCATAAACTGAGTACGATCAAGAAATGACCCTCACGTGGTCAGACTGCATAAACTGAGTACGATCAAGAAATGACCCTCACGAGATGCATAAACTGAGTACCGGTACGATCAAGAAATGACGCTCACTAGGTCAGACTGCATAGACTGGGTACGATCAAGAAAAGACCCTCACGTGGTCACACTGCATAGACTGGGTACGATCAAGAAATGACCCTCACGAGGTCAGACTGCAAAGACTGAGGACGATCAAAAAATGACTTAAGTAATGTCACGGTACAGAATCTATGAGTATTTTGGTGGAAAAAATAGTATATTTTACTGTTTAAAACTCCAATAGTGACTCGAGATCTTTGTTCTTGAAATGAAATAGTAAAGAAAAAAGAAAATTTTTATAGATTTAATTTTCAGACTAATTTAAAAAAAAAACAATCACGAGACCGCTATTATCAGATAACCAATCGCTGGCGCGTCACTGAGTGTTTTACAATATATTAAGAGTGGTCAACCACTACAGAGAGACTACTCAAACTAGAAGTAGATAAAGAAAAAGTGGATATGAAGAAGGAGAGGAGCCACACAAAAACACACACACGCTTCAAATGAGTACACACACATACACAGTGATGTACTCACTAATGCACGGGGCTATTGTTGACGTGCTCTGCTGGTAGCCTTTGGCACATCTGTTACAGGTCAAGCCGGTCACCCCGTCCTTGCAAGGACACTGGCCAGTGGTCTGGTTGCAGAATTTACCCAAGGCACCGACAGGGTGACAACTGCAAGCTGATAGAGATATACAAAACATTATTAATTGTCTGGGCTGAACAAAAGTTCAAGAAGGCACTTTGATAATGTTGATATATATATATATAACTTTACTCATTGACATCTTATAGACATTACATGGATAGTTGACATTTCGTAGACATTAGATGGATAGATTAACTTTACTCATTGACATCTTATAGACATTAGATGAATATTTGATTCTTATACACATTAGATGGATAGTTTAACTTTAACTTTGTTATTTGAAATCTTATAGACATTACATGGATATTTGACATTTCGTAGACATTAGATGGAAAGATTAACTTTAACTTTGTTATTTGAAATCTTATAGACATTACATGGATATTTGACATTTCGTAGACATTAGATGGAAAGATTAACTTTGTTATTTGACATCTTATAGACAGTAATAAAATTTTTAATTTTTCACACATTTTATTTTTGCTTGTGATTCTTTTAGGCCAATTTGTGAAAAATCTAAATAGTAAAAAAAAATCGTAATGAAGATAATGTCAAGTATATAAACAGATCATTGAAAACTGCTATGACCGTCACTGTCCAAACATCAAGCTATTCTTACTACAACAGAGTTTGAAACCTGAGTTCCTAGTTCTATGCTTGCTTTCATTTACAAAACACTTCCTTTGTTATACCGAAGAATAGAACTAATAGCTTGTGTGAACATATCGAACAGTAACAACTGCTTGAGAATCACTGCTACATTTGATATTCATTTGATATGCTGCCTTGGGTTAAATAAGAATACGTTAGAATTAGTTACAGGAGTACAAGTGGATATAATGGGAGCTTCACGCGTACAAAGCTATACAGAAGAACTGTTACACAAGAGTATCAACAGATCACATTGAATACAACACAAGAGAAGATGTACATGCAACAGAAACACGACATGCTTATCTATGTATCTATCACATCTAATCCATCCTCACACGAGATTGGAGAACTTAGGTAAGAAGTCCCTTGTTTTCATCTCTCTCTCTCTCTCTCCCCTCGTCCTCTTACTGGAAGAGAGAGGAAAGAAGCGATTTTAAAGGGGGAGGGTTGGGAAGGCAGATCTGACGTCAAATGGTCCAGGTTCATTGGCTGTAGACCTGTCCGGGCGTTACTCATTTGAATTTCAATCACTTAACAATATACAGGCTCATATTTAAGGGGAAAAGGGGGGGAGAGAAGCGATGTACTGAATAAGTAGTTGGCTTAAAAGTCAACCGACTACTAGCTGATAGTTTTGAACTATCAAAGTGGATTGGATGGTTCCACAAGAGATACTCTCTAATAAATGGTTTTGAATTTTTACATTTCTTTCGTTTCTTTTCGGATATTTCTAAATTTAGCTTTTACCATTTCAGTCCATTTGTATGAATGGCCTACACGACACAGTCCTGATTCTTCCAAAGTATTTCAAAACATTTGAAACGAACGATTTACAAACGAATTTAATTGCATAATGGCAATTATAATGCCACATAGGAGGGCCGTTTCTATGTTTTTAGGGGCCCTAGGGGCCTGTCCAATGTATTACGTGTTCCTTGAGAGGTGAAGAAAATTGACTTCCTTGTCCAAACCTCCCGCAGGACCACGGGTGAAGACAGTGAATGAGCCCGGTACCATCGAGTCCGAACGACATACTGCGCGACCAGGCAGCCATCCTGTAACGTAGATGTGGAGGCCTTGGGGGAAAGGTCGAATGTTTCTTTGATCATTTTGTTTTCACTACGTCGCGTACCCGCAAGTTGTAAAACGTTTTGCGGACCCCGTAGGTAGTTGGTCCCTTAGGCGGACGCCTAGTTTGTTTTAAAAACGCCCCTGTACATATGACCATTAGAAACAGCTGACCACACAGATGTTGCCATCTGTCGAACACCCCCCCGCCCCGCAGATGACAAGCCATATCACGTGCCAGTGGAGGCTTCTGTTTTGAACCAGCCCCACAAGACGTTTATGTCATGCTAGGTCTCTGGAAACTCTTATGTTCTACACAGATCTTCATGCACCCTTTTCATCTGATGCATTCTCACTCGAAACGATATTCCACATCTCATTTTATTTATTTCCTTTAACGATATGACTCGAACCAGCGATCGGCGCAGTTTTAATTATCATTAAGAATGTTTACATATATGTTTACTTTTACTTTCAAAAAAAAAAAAGGGGGGGGTAAGCTATGTGTATTATGTTATAGTTGGCAGCTACGCTAGGGAGCTAACTCGCGGTGCTTGCTTTTTTTTTCTTGATGCGGTGCTTTCCCCTGTTGCTACGTGACGTAGTTAAAAGAACCGTCAGACAGACAGAAAAAAAAATTCACTCCCAGACACCGCGAACTGATGGTGAAAGAAAATGGGAAAGATAAAAAGCGACTCGGTATGTTTTACTTGAGCTGTAAACTAGATATCTGTAGAGCGGGTGCAAAGCTTCACTCGTAAACTTGATTCCGTGAGCTGTTACCGCGGTATGCCACGACCTTCCGGGAACACCGGGCACATGCAGGAGGTGTAGAGGAAAGCTGGTCTGGATGAAAAATTTGATTTTTTTTTTTAAAGTTTAAAAAAAAACGGCTGCGCAAAAAAAACAGCGTTGATTGGAACTATCTTGCCCAGACATAAATTAGGAATTGAATGCCATTTTATTTTATCCACAGAATAATTAAAATTATAATTATATTTTCTAATTAATTCTTAATCTCAATGCCAACTCTTATAGTATATATAAAATATATAAATGTAACTAAATATTGGTAAATATTGGAATGAGTTAAATTCATTGATCAACTAAATGAAATCAATTTCCTCCCATGGCCCTTCGATTAATACGTTTTAGTGCATGAGTTCATTAGCATATGTAATGAAATGCTTCACATTTCGTTTGAGATCTACCCACTGATTTTGGACCCTCTACTCTGGACGCCATTTACCTTCAAATCTAGTTTTTGTACAATGGGCTGCTTTCTACCCACAGATCGAAACCCTCTACTCTAGACGCAATAAACGCACAGATTTAGATCCTCTATACACCTATGTTATGAATGGTATCTATCTTATATAACGAACCCCTTCTTCAGATGCCATCTGCCAACAGAGTGAGAATCTTCATTTGCACTACTCTTGATGTAAGCTTTAGTTTACTCCCTTACACACCCCTTTCTGGACAACGCCTCATCCCCCTTCCTGGACAACGCCTCATCCCCCTTCCTAGACAACGCCTCATCCCCCTTCCTGGACAACGCCTCATCCCCCTAACTAGACAACGCCCCATCCCACTTCACGGACAACGCCTCATCCCCCTTCCTGGACAACACCTCATCCCCCTTCCTGGACAACGCCTCATTCCCCTTCATGGACAACGCCTCATCCCATTTCATAGAAAACGCCTCATCCCCCTACCTGGACAACGCCTCATCCCCCTTCCTGGACAACGCCTCATCCCCCTTCCTGAACAACGCCTCATCCCCCTTACTAGACAACGCCTCATCCCCCTTCCTGGACAACGCCTCATCTACCTTCCTAGACAACGCCTCATCCCCCTTCCTGGACAATGCCTCATCCCCCTTCCTAGACAACGCCTCATCCCACTTCATGGACAACGCCTCATCTCCCTTCCTGGACAACGCCATATCCCCCTTCCTAGACAACGCCTCATCCCACTTCATGGACAACGCCTCATCTCCCTTCATGGACAACGCCTCATCCCCCTTCCTGAACAACGCCTCATTCCCCTTCCTAGACAACGCCTCATCCCACTTCATGGACAACGCCTCATCCCCCTTCCTAGAAAACGCCTCATCCCACTTCGTGGACAACGCCTCATCTCCCTTTATGGACAACGCCTCATCCCACTTTATGGACAACGCCTCATTCCACTTCATTGACAACGCCTCATCAAACTTCCTAGACAACGCCTCATCCCACTTCATGGACAACGCCTCATCTCCCTTCATGGACAACGCCTCATCCCACTTCATGGACAACGCCTCATCGAACTTCCTGGACAACGCCTCATCCCCCCTTCATTGACAACGCCTCATTCCACTTCATTGACAACGCCTCATCAAACTTCATTGACAACGCCTCATCAAACTTCCTAGACCACGCCTCATCCCCCTTCCTAGACAACGCCTCATCTCATTTCCTGGACAACGCCTCATCCCCCATCCTGGACAACGCCTCATCCCCTTCCTAGACAACGTCTCATCGAACTTCCTGGACAACGCCTCATCCCACTTCAAGGACAACGCCTCATCCCACTTCATGGAAAACACCTCATCCCACTTCATGGACAACGTTTCATCGAACTTCCTGGACAACGCCTCATCTCCCTTCATGGACAACGCCTCATTCCACTTCATTGACAACGCCTCATCTCCCTTCCTAGACAACGCCTCATCCCCCTTCATGGACAACGCCTCATCTCCCTTCCTGGACAACGCCTCATCCCCCTTCCTAGACAACGCCTCATCGAACTTCCTGGACAACGCCTCATCCCACTTCATGGACAACGCCTTATCGAACTTCCTAGACAACGCCTCATCCACCTTCCCCCATCAATCTGATGGTGTGTGAGATATCAATGTTGAGCCCAGCGCGTATGGCGTGTGATCAGTTTATTATATACCTACAAATTCTAATCCCACAATTCCCACTTTGTCGACTTCAAAACAAAAAAAAAAAAGTTAATCAGACGGTACGTGGCCGGGGCACTTGAACTCCTTCTCCGGCCCCCGGATACAATCTCTTTACTGGGGGGCTATAAAATGGACTTAAAAAGAAACGGAAGTTTAATGTCTGCGCTCCGAGTCGAGGTTGTCCAAGTTTGTGGAGCGAATGCGGCTTTGTCTTGTAAAACCACTTCTTGTACCAGAAAAGTAGTATGTCTTGATATTGTACAATGGAGCGCCTCCCTTTGTTTTTTCGCTATTTCCATAAACATTTTGTGTAAAGTAACCCATAGGTTTGGTGTTATTTATTTCTATTGTGGTGTAGACTATTATAAGAAAAAAAAAGTTACTATATTCAAGGATACATCTTTTTTTTTTTTGTGTCCTCGCAAAGAGAAACTCAATTGCTCTAGCCCTCTAGTGTTTCAAGCTTTTCTTTTTCTTTAAATACACAAACGATAGAAAGCTGTACTAAATGTATAGACTAATTATATTATATCATATATTATGTTACTAATTGTATATCTTCTTCTTCTAACCAGCTTTTTGCAGCTGAGCTGTGAGCTCTTTTGCAGACTGTGCCATGGAAAAAAAGTGTGCTGTTTTCTTCAGTTGTTCAGCACTGCCATACAGGCTGTTGGTTATGTTGGGTTGTAGTGGTAGTAGGGTCTGCCTTAGGTGGATTAGGAAGGGGCATTCAAAAAGGATATGGTTTAAGGTTTCATAAGGGTGGGTGCAGTGTCTACAAAGGGGGAGTTGTGTGGGATTTATTTAGTTAAGATGGTAGTTTAACAGAGATGTGTGTCCTGTTCTTAACTAGAAGATTGTAGATTGCTGCCCAGTTTGTTTGGCATGGTCATTTCTTTGTACACCGATAGTATTTTAAGTGACCATGGAGGAAGAGAGTAAGGTTAGGGAAGGAGGATGGGTGGGTGAGAATGAGGGATGGAAAGAGGAATGACGTTGTCTCTTCTTTCATTTGTTTTTTTACAGAGGACAAGTGTGTGCGTGACGTGTGCTAGTATCTATGACGCGGCCCTACCTTTACAAGCTCCCTTCTCCGTGATTCGCCTGGCACTGTCCCTATAGTAACCTTCCTTACAGTAGTGGCAGTGCCGGCCGGCTGTATTGTGCTTACAGTTGATGCAGACGCCGCCACTCTTCATACCAGACAGTTGGAAAAGCTCGTAGTTGAACCGACAGCGGCGTGCATGCAAGTTACAGTTGCAAGCTGCAAGACAACAAACAACAACGACCTACAACATTTGGCTTGCTATGGAAGACCTCATACATGCTGTTAGGTAAAGGGAGTTAATTCAATACCAAAGTTGTAACATTTAAAAACAACTAAATTGGCATGCCTTGGAGTCTTTCCTTCAAGTACCAAGCCGTTTCCTCCATCTACATGTACGTTCTAGTAGTGAGATCGTTGTTCAGACATCGTGACATCCCATGTTCAGTTCTCGCTAAATACGAACTTATTTACCCACCCTCCTCTCCTTGGGTTCAAATTAAAGCCTGCATTTCGATATAACAGTCTGTTATTCTACCGAACAGTACATGTAGAATCATGAAATGGCATGTTTTAATAACATTGAAGCAAATAATAATGAGAGTTTTAAAATAAAAGGCGAAACCAATATACAGAATATTTAGTACTAAGCATTATTTAGAATGCATGTTAGTGTAATACTAAGATTACTCGTACGTGAGGGCGATGTCATTGACATGGATACTTAGAGCTTTTAAAAATAATAAATGTTTTGAATCGGTCTGATAGGCCGAGTTAATAAGAGCCGGGTGGGGAAGATCTCAATACAAGTTTCTCTATTCTTTTTTAAAGCTAAAGGGTAATATTACAAGTACGTTCCTATATGATTCCTTTTGACCAAGAATATCAAAAAATAGTTTAATTTCTTATCTGTGATGTACAATTAGTTGGAGAAATTCTGACAAATAGTAAAACTAAAATCATTATCTATGCAGAGATTCGTAAGAAAACAAAACTACCGTATGTCTAATATAACACAAAAAGACGTTTTGTATAATATAACTTAAGATATAGTTTGTTCAAATCCTTATATCATTTCATAGGATTTGATTTCTGATTTGGTTTCGCCCTTGATTCTAATAAATGTGACAAATGAATATACTTTCTAAATATAGACACATAACATGGCGTCTTTCGTTGAAGCTTCTCAGTGGTCTGAAAAAAACAAATGCGTTAATATTATGTTTATTAAAGCGACAGACGATATAGACATCTTGCAATAGTAGGCACATCAAAAGTTTACAGTGTCGGGTTGGTTAGTGGGTCGACTGGACGATAAGGAATGAGGGTGTTCATGCCAGGATTTATTTTTTGTTCATAGCCCAAACCTTTGCAGGACATTCGGTGTGTGATGGCTTTACTCTTATCTCTGTAGTAGCCTTCTTTGCAGTAGTTGCAGTTCCTGCCGGCCGTGTTGTGCTTGCACATGAGGCAAACACCACCGCTTTTATACCCGGACAGCTGATACAGCTCCATGTTGAAGCGACACCTTCTGGCGTGCAGGTTACAATTGCACGCTGGAAAAATTACAGAAATATGTCAACATAGAGAAAGTGTTGTAGTTGACTCTCAAAAACATGAATCAACACTAAGAATAAAGATTTCAAGATATAATCAATTAGAAAAAATAGATAACTTTATGTCAGTGCAGGATGCTTTACGAGCACAGGTCTTACAATAGGCATAAACAACCTTCTGGTTAGAGTAAACTAGAACAGAGTATGTGCTTTAACTAATGGTCTCATTTGAGGACAAACATGGCGGAAGATCTGTACATAATAATAATGTTTTCAGATTGTTGACATTATGAGTTCAATGCTTGGCATCTGCTTGTCATCGAAATATCCTTGACATCTTTTTAATCCAAGCCACAACTTAGTCGTATGTATTTAAAGTCTGTAATGTATTAAGGAAGACATTAGATATTCATAGATGCTATTTGCATTGAAAAAAAAAGTTTTGCGGTTTTGGTGAAGAAGTCGTTGACATTTTTACGTTTGCCATTTTTTGTCCCATTTTAATTTTTCAAGAATACTGACACATATTTGTATTATATATATATATAAGATGTTCGCATGTACTCGGTATGTGTGTATATAGGACACACAATTTTACAAAGGACTAAATCTCTGATAGGCCACAACCAATAAAAGATCACGGTGGTCAGGGTAGATGGTAACATTTCTTCGTCTAATCTGTAAGTTTGCAACCAAATGTGCATATTTCCTTGGGACTAAAACCTCAGACTATGTTCCTTCACACGGTGTAGACATCTCGAAATCTCCAGTTTCGCTTGTAATCATCCGGTATACAATACCCAAGAAACAAAATTCTTTTAGACTCCTGAAACTGATACACCGACAGGAAGTTTGTCACGCAGAAAGACAATTTTACGACATCGGGGGATGTGGGTACGAGGGGGGGGGGTGGAAAGAAAAGGCTAACCCTGGGGAAAAAAAGAGAAAAAAAAAGATCCCCTGTTGAAGCCCACGATTAGGATGCAGATGGTCTTTGTGGCAGTACACCATCAATAAATCAGAACCTGATATTTTCGGGGGCAATAAAGCAAGAGTTCAAGCCAGTTCCAGCACTTACCTTGCCCGGCCTAAATGACCTTGCTGTAACGGGAATCCCCGTAGTGTCTGCGGAGGGATTGGGGGACGCATTTGAACAGTCCAATTACTTCAGTGCGCAGGGCTATCAGGTGTCGGTCGTTTGGAAGGACTTTCACTTTCATAATTCAATAAATATCTTTCCCGGTGCAGATGGTCTAAGCATGTGTGTGTCGGGGGGGGGGTGCACGTTTCATTCCGAGGCTACAGTTTAGACTGACTCTTGATTTGATAGAAAGCCTAAGATTGTTTGACTTGACACGTGAACATTCCAAGTAGGAGAGACAGACAGACAGTAAAGAGAAAGCGAGGGACGAAGGGGTGGGGTACAAAAAGAAAGAGGGGGAGAGGAAATAATGGCGGTGTGGGACAAGATCACATTGACAACATGAGAACGTGGGGCGCAGATTACAGCCGCCCTAATTGACGGATAACATGGCCGTTTAGTTCAATGGCAGGCGACACCCGACTTTAAAACCATTAGATCTGCCCTTAACAAGCTCGACACAAAATGTTCTCTACCGTTGTTATAGACACAGAAAAATAGCCCGAGCCCCACCAGAAATCCCTAAAAAGTAAGTCCGCAGTTCAGATCGCTGGAGATCCTGCAAATTTTAAACTCAATCATATCTCCCCATTGCTGTGCAGTTTTTAAATTGTAACAGCAACCTAATTTTGGATTTTCACGCCCCAGTGAAGCTGAACAACCATCTTTTTCCCTTTTTTTTTTGTTCATTGTGTAGGAGAGGAATGTGTGGATAGCCCGACACACAGACGCGAGTGTTCTGGTTGGAGCTTTTCAATAGTCGTCCGCTGCAGTCGTGAAAGCAACTGTGGTAGGCATTGGATGCACCCCTACGGGCAGACCGCTTGTATTATTTATTACTGGAGAAATGAAAAACCTTCGTTTTGTCCCCCTCCCCTCCCCTCCTGAGCGCCACAAGAGGAAGATCGGGTAGAACTGAAAGCCTTGGTTTTGTATTGACAAGTCGGCGGTAGCCTGGGGGGGGGGGCGCTAGGACGACGGAGAATGCACCCCATTATTCGCCATTCACAGCCGACGCCTGCAACAACTAAGGTGATGGTCATTTCACTAAACCACCCCGCTGGTACGTTTAATCAGTTTAACGCCCTACTGTGGGGGTGAAAGCGGAGACTAGACTTTTGGCAAATCTCATTTTCATGTAGTTACTCAACTGGATACAACCCTGACCTTGGTTGGGGGGCATTACGTCGCCGCCTCTAAAGTGTTAGTAGGTGAATCTGTACATTATTTCCAACGAATAGGCTACACTCTCATCTCAAAATAATACATGAGCATGTTCATATATTTACAGTTACTGAAATGTGTTACTGTCTCTTCGACCTTGGTAGTTTGTTCATGCCTATACATTATCTGTAGTTTCATATTGTGGTTCGATACGAAAACCCTAACATTGGGATCATCGACTATCCGACTATAGATTTATTTGCCTATTGAACTATATATTTTCATTATACACTGTCTTTGACTATAAGAAATATGCACCTTATGTTGTTTGATAGTTATTGAGTGTCAGAGATCGGAGCTGAAAATGTGTACGGTATGGACTTCTTACATAAACAAGGAAACTATTTTACTGCCATCCTAAAAGGTGCAGTCGGCGAAGGGCCCCACTTTCTAATTGGATGCCTGTCCTCCTAAGTTGAAATGTGCACCTTTACTTGTTTAAATGACACCAGAATGTCGTGTTGTTGAAAGAAGATAGTGACGACAGCAGACGATCTACTTTTAGTTTTGTCTGGTAAGATTCAAAGCTGCCAACTCTGCTTTAAGCAGACAATGAACTCTAGAATAGAACGTATGAGCGAAGTAACGTGAGAGGTCGACATGCACAAGTCTATACAAACATGTTTAGAATTTGTTTTGTTTGTTTGTAGGATTGACGTGCTTGTTTGTTTGTTTGTAGGATTGACGTGTTGTTTGTTTGTAGGATTGCCGTGTTTGTTTGCAGGATTGACGTGTTGTTTGTTTGCAGGATTGACGTGTTGTTTGTTTGTAGGATTGACGTGTTGTTTGTTTGTAGGATTGACGTGTTGTTTGTTTGTAGGATTGACGTGTTGTTTGTTTGTAGGATTGACGTGTTGTTTGTTTGTAGGATTGACGTGTTGTTTGTTTGTAGGATTGACGTGTTGTTTGTTTATAGGATTGACGTGTTTGTTTGTAGGATTGACATGTTGTTTGTTTGTAGGATTGACGTGTTGTTTGTTTGTAGGATTGACGTGTTGTTTGTTTGTAGGATTGACGTGTTGTTTGTTTGTAGGATTGACGTGTTGTTTGTTTGTAGGATTGACATGTTGTTTGTTTGTAGGATTGACGTGTTGTTTGTTTGTAGGATTGACGTGTTTGTTTGTTTGTAGGATTGACGTGTTGTTTGTTTGTAGGATTGACGTGATGTTTGTTTATAGGATTGACGTGTTTGTTTATAGGATTGACGTGTTGTTTGTTTGTAGGATTGACGTGTTTGTTTGTAGGATTGACGTGTTTGTTTGTAGGATTGACGTGTTGTTTGTTTGTAGGATTGACGTGTTTGGAATGATCCCTTAGAAATGAAGATTATTACGTCCTAGCCCAAACGTCCCGTAGGACGCAGGGATGGCGGCAGGCAGGGTTCGAACCCGGGACCATCGAGAGCATACCACACGACCAGATGAGTTTTGTTGGACCATCGCGCTTACTTGCTGGCCTTTGAATTACTATAAAACAAACCTTTCACTAAGAAATTTGACAACTTAGCAATCTGACAACTTTTGAAGACGAGACACTTTTTACCAAAAAATGTGACAATCTTGCCAATGTGACAATCTTGCCAATGTGACAATCTTAGCAATGTGACAATCTTAGCAATGTGACAACTAAGCAATTCTAATTGAACTGCTAAGCTAATAATGAAACACTTCACTCATCCTTAATATTCGGAATCAAAGACATTGCCATCATTATTATTAAGTAAAATGGGGGGGGGGGTGAGTTTTTAATCAGCAAAGGAAATAAAGAAAAATGTGGACGATGGACAATGCTAAATGTCTGCATAGAGTACTAACCAGTCTGAAATGGGTCAGCTGATCGCCAGTGGCTGCACTTGTTTAAAAAGATGACTCACTCAAGTCTGTTCCTATCTCTTTCCAAAAGATCGCAATGTTCAACACACAGCCCAGGGATTGAAGCAAGACAAAAGATAAGACAAGAGCTCAGTTGAGTGAATGACTCAAGACATCTACACTCCACAGCTCCAGAACCAGGTGGAACAGAAAGAGGAACAAAAAAAAAAAGGAGTATGGGCGGCGGTGTGACAAAAGGTTTGAACCAGCAGACGTCAAGTCTATTTCCTACTTGACTGGAGAGATTTATGCAGCTTCTTGAGACGTGAACACTGGGTGAAGGGGGCGGCTAGAGATAAGGGTAAGGACTTTTGACACCAATGCAGCGGCAGTGTCAACAAGAGTGGGTCAACAACATTAACAGCATTGCCCACTTGACTACAACATTGGTGAGAGTGAAGTGTGTGCGTACGTGTGGCGGTGTGTGTAGACACAGGAAAACAGAACTGCATTTCCTAATCTTCACACTTAATATTACATATCCAAACGTGTTACCTCCCCTTTCAATTCACTCAATCTCCATAAAGGCCCATAATTTACTCGACTTCAGGGGAAATAAAAAGTTATTAGTAGATCTAGCAGTCAAGACTGGATTGTAGCAGTGAACTGAAAAAGTTGGCAGTTTAAAAAGTGACGAGGTAAAAGTCAACGTTGATAAACTAATCATGTACGTGTCTCTATTGAAGACAATAAAATCCTTTTCGCTTACAATAGCATTCAATAATATTCATTGGACTTTAAAATTAATTTCGATGCAGTTGCGAAAGTCCGTCTAGTCTGTCTACGCCGCAGCAGTTCTCAACCTATTATAGCTCAGCGACCCCCCCCCCCTTTTTACTCTTCCCCACCATGCGGTGACCCCCAACCGTAAATATTCTAAAGTAACAGCGCTTTTGATAATGTTATAAAAATCGTAATCCATAGTTCTGTTGGTCTTAGGCGCCCCATAGGCTGAGAAACCCCGGACGACGGTCTGTAAAAGACGCCCACGTTATAGTAGTAAGGCCTACCAGACTGTAATTATAAGACATGTCTAAGACACTCTGTGGTACACGCTCCCAGCCATGACATGGAGGCCAATACAACTAGGAAAAGAACTGATTGTTTCATATGTCCCCGTACTGTCATGAACAAACGTGGCCACTGGGTTGAGGATGAGGCCATCTCTAGCTACTGATCTCAATGGGCCATGTTGCGCTTATGCGTTTCGTTTCATTAGTTTCAAACTAGAACTAGTGTCCTTCACATTGTTTAGTTTATCATGAAACTCTCCATTAGAGACTAGCTAAAGGCCCAAGCTCACTTATAACGGCGCTGGAGGGCTTCATTCTGTTTGGGTAACATTGTACATAACAAAACCTGAAACAAAGATACTGCATGTTGATTTGGTGCGGACACTAACCCTGGTCTATGAAGAGCACCCCCCACATTTCACTGCGTGGCCAATTAGCTAGTAATTTTTTTCCCAAAATATACATAATTTGTCGAGTTTCTAGGAAAATCGTTAGTGCCTTTTTGGAGATCCGTGTTCACCCACGCTTTTTTTTTTAGGTTCCACACATGTAGAGTTTGCAAACTAATAAGAGGAATTGTAAAAACGTAAACGAGATCTCCAAATTTAGTTTGTGAACAAAGAGCAGATTACTACAAGTGTGAAACTCTCCAACAAGAAAATAAAAGAAATAAATCATGAAACAAGAAAAACATTGTAAAAATATTGTTTTTTAAAGTACAATACCTCCATTATTAAATTTCAAATATAATAAAATCATTTTAAAAGATAATTTTGAAAATAATTTTAAAAAAGGTTGCTTCAATACGGGTTAGGGTTATGAGCCCGTGATCCCGCATTATCTGGTTCAGCCAGCGAGGAAGGCATACTTGTGCGAAAATTTATTGGTATGTTCATTGTATGGACATCCAGATCCAACTCTTGAACTAGGGTTCTAGATCTAGAATCTAGATGTTATCTCTATTAGATTTACGTAACAAATATAAGCAACGCTTATAAACTTCTATAAAATCGAAGCAACTTTAAATTTACTCAGTTATAGCATAAGTACGTAATACGGCTAACTACGCCATGTTGGCTCTAGACCTAGATTTAGTTTCAGCCAAATTTACCTTTTTTTTAATTTTTGTTATTTTTTAACAATTGGTGAAACTAGAGTTTTCTCAGTGTAGCCAACGAGCTAGTCATTATGTTCATGTATGTCGTAGATTTACAATAGATTTGTCTTTTGTTACAAAAAAAAAAAAAACACAATTAAGCCCTAGGCGGCCGCGTAGCCCTTGGCTTAACTTTCCTTCAGCCAGTTGTCCAATCCCTGCTTTTTTAGTCCGATGTCCGAGTCTTAGTCCAATCCGTTGGTGGAATCCAAGAAGACAATATTGTTGAGGCTCGTGAAGACGAGCAAAAGAGCTCGCTAGGGACTAATAATGATGTTTGCTGAGAGCACATTAAACATGCTTCGCTACTCACCCACAAGATAGTGTCCCATATTTCATTAGGACAAAAATAGCTCACTGGTTGTCTAGTGAGGAGTCTAAGCCCCCCCCCCTCCCCCTCCCGCATCTTCTCAATAGTCCCTCAAACACAGACATTCAGGGAACTGAACCCATACTTAAGACAATGGCCTCTCTATACATCCTAATGACTTGAATGAATAACAAACTTGTTCTACTTTTTAAAAAATTACTTTTTAGTGGTTTACTTCAATACGACTATGTAGTCAAAGGTAGATCAGATTTTTATCTCTTAAAGAAAATTCATTTACAGTTATAGGATTATGTCTCCCTTTTTTTTTTTTTTTTTTCTTTTGTAAAATGAAACCTCCGAATACACGGTAGTTCTCATATTGTTCAAGAAAATGCAATTTACAAGATTACTATTCGTTTTAAATTAGGTGTAACTTATAATGCATACTAAATAGCTTTTTCTCTTTTAAAAAACTGCTTGCATAAGTGATTTAAAAAATTAGGTTTTTCGCTTTCAGAAAAAAAAAAAAGCCGTTGTATCAGAATTTCGAATGGTCTAAAATATTGTGATGTCTAATTTTCACTATCTTTTATAGTTTACGAGGTCTAAACGGGATGGACGGACAGACATTTCACACAAAACTAATAGCGTCTATTCCCCTTTCGGGGGCCGCTAAAAAGGATAAGATTTGTGTTATGTTAATATTTTTGAAATATTTTTTTAATTAACTTTATTTTCATGGGTAGTTACTTTAACTTTAAAAAGACGCCAAGAGACACATTTTGAACTAAAAGTGAGGGGAAACGATACGGTCACCTAATGCTTGGTCTATATAGCCATGTAAGTAGACTGATATCTCCACCCCAACTCCCTTCAAGTATAACACCTCTGTCTACATTCTTTTTTCTCTTCTCTCTCTAGTAGTTCATCTAGAACATGGAACGGTCTGTCCAATATCTTACCTTGTTACCTCAGCCAATGCCTTGGGTGTGTCTGGCATACACACGAGAACAGGCACAATTCTACAGATCAAGAAGAGGTGGGGCGTGGAGAGGGCGTTTGTTACCCTAGGGTAGATCCAGCACGATAAGACGTTCCTGAACAAAGGCTTTATTTGATGAAGATTTGAAGATGACGGATGAGCGAGTGGCGTGCTGCCCCCTTTCAAAGTATTCCATCAAACATCGGGCTCATTTTTTTTTATTTCACGCACGGGATGAAAGATTTGAGCGCCCAAATAAACAATACGCCCGCATGGCGCTTCCGCCACATTTGCACCGGCGGACATGACTTAGTAATGACGTTAGATTCCGTTGACACGATTGGAGGAACGTATCAGTGGCGTGTCCTGGCAGGAATGTTCACCTCTCATATTAGTGTGAACATCTTAATCTACAGCTTGCATCTTTCTCTCTCTCTTTCATTCTCTCTCTCTTTCTTCTTTTCTCTCTCTCTCTCTCGTTCTCTGTTTAATATATAATAATATCAGACTTTATCATCTGAATCTTCTTATCCAAGACGCTGTTGTTTTTTAATCAAGACCTCTATCTTTCCCTCTCTCTCTCTCTCTCATTTTCTCTCTTTGATATAAACTTTTTTTACCATCTAAATCTTCTAATCCAAGACTCTCTATTATTTTGAATCTAGACCTATCCTCCATGTATTTTTCATATCAGGCCCATACAAATCTTTCATTTTGATCTGCAGACGTAAAAAGAAAACCTACATCCAAAGTGACCGACCCGGTGATTCATCATAATCATAATCATTGTATTTATAAAGCGCTGTTAACAAACAAAATGTAGGCTCAAGGCGCTGTGATAACATTACAAACACAAACACGAGAGCTAAAATGACAAACTAATCTTAAAAAGTTTTAAACAGGGAGGTCTTAATGTTCTTCTTGAAAGTAGTGTAGCATGTTTTCTGTCTGAGATCAATGGGGAGTGAGTTCCAAACCTCGGTCCGTGCACTGAAAAAGCCCGCAGACTGTAGTTTTTGAGGGAGAAACGTGGCACCACTAGAAGTCCATTGAGCACAGGGATCTCTAATTGCAAAAATAACACGCTTTAATAAGCAAGAGACGTGATGACTGATTATTCATTTTGTTGTCTATCTGAATGTATGGAGGATTCGAATTCTATTCTACTAGGAGTCTGAGAACAGTGTCTTTCCTACCAACTAGTGAGGTCTGTTTCACAGCTTCGATAGATGCCTTCATCTACTGCGAACGAAATCAAGTCTGGTAATTGATATGGCAAACTGTTGGTCTCATCTGTTGGTATTACGGCTCTTCTTATATGTCAGTTGTTTGTTTTTTTTTCAACTTCCACAGCCTCTTGTTGTATAAGATTGTTTGGGCGCTATTAGCAGAACCTCTTGATTAAGATTGTTTGGGCGCTATTAGCAAAAGCGGCGAAAAGAATTCGCCGTGCTAGGTCCCGATCATCCGCCCGGGACTTAAACTTCTAGAACTGATTTAAAGAAGGACCACTTTAAAAATGCTAAGAAATTGGCGTCCTGAGACCAGGAGACGATCATAAGACAGAAGACGAGGAGTACAGGTCCGGAAGAAAGAGTTGATAGATCTCCGACCAACATTTTCCTATCTAAGGCAGATAAAAGCAGATAGTATTACTGTATTTGATTTCACAAATTTGTAAAAGGGACTTCACTGCTGAAGTGCTTGGCCTCATTTGCCATCCCTTAAAACAGCGTTTCTTTATAACACGCTTTTGACAAGCCCTCCCACTCCTATGTATTCCCTGGAGTCCGTAATGTCTTTCCCCGAGCCGTCCAAGTTTTTAATATATCGTAAATTTTGAAACACTTCCGTCCGATTTAAATGTTAAAAGGGAGACTACTCGTTTTGTTGTTGCTGGGTTTTTTAAATTGACATACTAAATATGTACTGTAACATGCCTCATGTTACAATCAGTATAATTGTTACGTTAACTGTCACACATACAAGTAACTTTTAAGTTATAGGTCCAGTTCAATGACTTGTTTATAAACTGACCGAAGATTGAACTCAATCTGTAGTGACCTGTTTCTGAAACAAACAATTAAACAAAGCACTTCAAACTTAACTACTAGCTCATTCATTTCGCTTGCACTATCTCTTTATTGCTGTAGGACATGAGGGCCCTCCGTTAAGTCGCTCATAGTATGTCCTCGTATTAATTAACCCAGGCCACGTACACAATAAGGCACTCTTTCTCTCTCTCTCCGGTATTGAAGTAGAGCACTCCCCCTCCCCCCATATTGTTTTGACTTGTGCTGGTTCACTAGCACTCTATTGGCAGAGAATGAAAGAGGAAGAACAGGTAAAAAAAAAATTACTAAAAAGCTTTCACCATTGTAAATGCCAGCAATTGAGCCAGTCTCCGAGTGAGCGCGGTTGGAAGCAAGTGAAAGCTAGCGGGCTGGTAATGAGGCTGGGTACCGAGAGGTGTTTAAGGATCAAGAAAGAACAATAACTCACGAGTACGGAGAGGACGATCAAACGGCCGTGGTCTATAGGTGGCGTATTTACTTTCTGACCAGCTTGTTTGACTAGACGATACACACTCGGGCAAAGTCTGGGATGATGGCGGGGGCGTTGACGTTACAAAACATAAAAAGAGGGGAGGGGGGGGGCGAGGGGAGCGTGAACCTGTTGAGGTGGTCAACCGGGATCGAAAGGAGCGTATGTTGTACTGGAATGCACCCGAAGGCATTAAATTAATACCCTGTGACCTCTGTTGTTTTTTTGTTGTTGTTGTTGTTTTGCAGTCGCGTTAGATGACCTGTATGTCTGACCTACAGGTAGCACTAATGCCATGACCTGCATGTTAGACCTAAAGGTAGCACAAACCCTAACATCTGTTGACAAGATTCACGGTATAAGTTTAAGAGGCACTGGCCAACGAATAAGATACATCCTTATATATGTTGGTATAGAGATACATCCTTATATATGTTGGTATAGAGATACATCCTTATATATGTTGTTATAGAGATACATCCTTATATATGTTGTTATAGAGATACATCCTTATATATGTTGTTATAGAGATACATCCTTATATATGTTGTTATAGAGATACATCCTTATATATGTTGGTATAGAGATACATCCTTATATATGTTGTTATAGAGATACATCCTTATATATGTTGTTATAGAGATACATCCTTATATATGTTGGTATAGAGATACATCCTTATATATGTTGTTATAGAGATACATCCTTATATATGTTGGTATAGAGATACATCCTTATATATGTTGTTATAGAGATACATCCTTATATATGTTGGTATAGAGATACATCCTTATATATGTTGGTATAGAGATACATCCTTATATATGTTGGTATAGAGATACATCCTTATATATGTTGGTATAGAGATACATCCTTATATATGTTGGTATAGAGATACATCCTTATATATGTTGGTATAGAGATACATCCTTATATATGTTGGTATAGAGATACATCCTTATATATGTTGGTATAGAGATACATCCTTATATATGTTGGTATAGAGATACATCCTTATATATGTTGGTATAGAGATACATCCTTATATATGTTGGTATAGAGATACATCCTTATATATGTTGGTATAGAGATACATCCTTATATATGTTGGTATAGAGATACATCCTTATATATGTTGGTATAGAGATACATCCTTATATATGTTGGTATAGAGATACATCCTTATATATGTTGGTATAGAGATACATCCTTATATATGTTGGTATAGAGATACATCCTTATATATGTTGGTATAGAGATACATCCTTATATATGTTGGTATAGAGATACATCCTTATATATGTTGGTATAGAGATACATCCTTATATATGTTGGTATAGAGATACATCCTTATATATGTTGGTATAGAGATACATCCTTATATATGTTGGTATAGAGATACATCCTTATATATGTTGGTATAGAGATACATCCTTATATATGTTGGTATAGAGATACATCCTTATATATGTTGGTATAGAGATACATCCTTATATATGTTGGTATAGAGATACATCCTTATATATGTTGGTATAGAGATACATCCTTATATATGTTGTTATAGAGATACAATGCTTGTGTTTCTGTGAAGTAGTGTACGGGGATTTTTGATCACTAACTAGTTAAATAAGACGCATGTTCCGTAGTTAAATAAGACGCATGTTCCGTAGTTAAATAAGACGCATGTTCTGTAGTTAAATAAGACGCATGTTCTGTAGTTAAATAAGACGCATGTTCTGTAGTTAAATAAGACGCATGTTCCGTAGTTAAATAAGACGCATGTTCCGTAGTTAAATAAGACGCATGTTCTGTAGTTAAATAAGACGCATGTTCTGTAGTTAAATAAGACGCATGTTCTGTAGTTAAATAAGACGCATGTTCTGTAGTTAAATAAGACGCATGCCCTGTAGTTAAATAAGACGCATGTTCTGTAGTTAAATAAGACGCATGTTCCGTAGTTAAATAAGACGCATGTTCTGTAGTTAAATAAGACGCATGTTCCGTAGTTAAATAAGACGCATGTTCCGTAGTTAAATAAGACGCATGTTCTGTAGTTAAATAAGACGCATGTTCCGTAGTTAAATAAGACGCATGTTCCGTAGTTAAATAAGACGCATGTTCTGTAGTTAAATAAGACGCATGTTCCGTAGTTAAATAAGACGCATGTTCCGTAGTTAAATAAGACGCATGTTCCGTAGTTAAATAAGACGCATGTTCCGTAGTTAAATAAGACGCATGTTCCGTAGTTAAATAAGACGCATGTTCCGTAGTTAAATAAGACGCATGTTCCGTAGTTAAATAAGACGCATGTTCCGTAGTTAAATAAGACGCATGTTCTGTAGTTAAATAAGACGCATGTTCCGTAGTTAAATAAGACGCATGTTCCGTAGTTAAATAAGACGCATGTTCCGTAGTTAAATAAGACGCATGTTCTGTAGTTAAATAAGACGCATGTTCTGTAGTTAAATAAGACGCATGTTCCGTAGTTAAATAAGACGCATGTTCTGTAGTTGAATAAGACGCATGTTCCGTAGTTAAATAAGACGCATGTTCTGTAGTTAAATAAGACGCATGTTCTGTAGTTAAATAAAACGCATGTTCTGTAGTTAAATAAGACGCATGTTCCGTAGTTAAATAAGACGCATGTTCTGTAGTTAAATAAGACGCATGTTCCGTAGTTAAATAAGACGCATGTTCCGTAGTTAAATAAGACGCATGTTCTGTAGTTAAATAAGACGCATTTTCTGTAGTTAAAAAAGACGCATGTTCCGTAGTTAAATAAGACGCATGTTCTGTAGTTAAATAAGACGCATGTTCCGTAGTTAAATAAGACGCATGTTCTGTAGTTAAATAAGACGCATGTTCCGTAGTTAAATAAGACGCATGTTCTAAAAGTTAAATAAGACGCATGTTCTGTAGTTAAATAAGACGCATGTTCTGTAGTTAAATAAGACGCATGTTCCGTAGTTAAATAAGACGCATGTTCTGTAGTTAAATAAGACGCATGTTCCGTAGTTAAATAAGACGCATGTTCTGTAGTTAAATAAGACGCATGTTCTGTAGTTAAATAAGACGCATGTTCTGTAGTTAAATAAGACGCATGTTCAGTAGTTAAATAAGACGCATGCCCTGTAGTTAAATAAGACGCATGTTCTGTAGTTAAATAAGACGCATGTTCTGTAGTTAAATAAGACGCATGTTCTGTAGTTAAATAAGACGCATGTTCCGTAGTTAAATAAGACGCATGTTCTGTAGTTAAATAAGACGCATGTTCTGTAGTTAAATAAGACGCATGTTCCGTAGTTAAATAATACGCATGTTCTGTAGTTAAATAAGACGCATGTTCTGTAGTTAAATAAGACGCATGTTCTGTAGTTAAATAAGACGCATGTTCTGTAGTTAAATAAGACGCATGTTCTGTAGTTAAATAAGACGCATGTTCCGTAGTTAAATAAGACGCATGTTCTGTAGTTAAATAAGACGCATGTTCCGTAGTTAAATAAGACGCATGTTCTGTAGTTAAATAAGACGCATGTTCTGTAGTTAAATAAGACGCATGTTCTGAAGTTAAATAAGACGCATGTTCTGTAGTTAAATAAGACGCATGTTCTGTAGTTAAATAAGACGCATGCCCTGTAGTTAAATAAGACGCATGTTCCGTAGTTAAATAAGACGCATGTTCCGTAGTTAAATAAGACGCATGTTCTGTAGTTAAATAAGACGCATTTTCTGTAGTTAAAAAAGACGCATGTTCCGTAGTTAAATAAGACGCATGTTCTGTAGTTAAATAAGACGCATGTTCCGTAGTTAAATAAGACGCATGTTCTGTAGTTAAATAAGACGCATGTTCCGTAGTTAAATAAGACGCATGTTCTGTAGTTAAATAAGACGCATGTTCTGTAGTTAAATAAGACGCATGTTCTGTAGTTAAATAAGACGCATGTTCCGTAGTTAAATAAGACGCATGTTCTGTAGTTAAATAAGACGCATGTTCCGTAGTTAAATAAGACGCATGTTCTGTAGTTAAATAAGACGCATGCCCTGTAGTTAAATAAGACGCATGTTCTGTAGTTAAATAAGACGCATGTTCTGTAGTTAAATAAGACGCATGTTCTGTAGTTAAATAAGACGCATGTTCTGTAGTTAAATAAGACGCATGTTCTGTAGTTAAATAAGACGCATGTTCTGTAGTTAAATAAGACGCATGTTCTGTAGTTAAATAAGACGCATGTTCTGTAGTTAAATAAGACGCATGTTCTGTAGTTAAATAAGAAGCATGCCCTGTAGTTAAATAAGACGCATGTTCTGTAGTTAAATAAGACGCATGTTCTGTAGTTAAATAAGACGCATGCCCTGTAGTTAAATAAGACGCATGTTCTGTAGTTAAATAAGACGCATGTTCTGTAGTTAAATAAGACGCATGTTCTGTAGTTAAATAAGACGCATGTTCTGTAGTTAAATAAGACGCATGTTCTGTAGTTAAATAAGACGCATGCCCTGTAGTTAAATACCACGCATGTCCTGTAGTTAAATAAGTCGCATGCCCTGTAGTTAAATAAGCAATATGGACATACGGTGGCAAGACCGCACTACAAACAGCGATGTCCTTGCGAACGCCGATATGGACAGTATAGAGGGACTTTTTATGGTCCGACAGTTACACTGGGTAGGGCACGTATCGCGTATGGGAGACGAACGTATGCCAAAGGCAGTCTTTTTTGGTGAACTTAAAGGTGGTTGACGTAACAGAGGCACTCCACGGAAACGCTTCAAAGACCAGGTTAGGCGTCATTAGCTGACATAGAAGAGTGCGCCTGGTTGCATGCGGCCTCAGAACGAGACAGCTGGAGGTCACTCACGAAGGCCGCGGGATACACATTTGAGACCATAAGAAAATCCACTGCCGAGGAGAAACGCAGACGGCGAAAAGAAAATCTCAATCGACCACCTGCGTACAATGGTTATGCTTGCCCTGGATGTGGCAAAATATTTTGGTCACAGCTGGGGCTGCGCAGCCACGGGAAATACTGCTCTCCTCACTAATCTTAGGACTCGTAGACAAGCCTGATTATGTCCTGTAGCTAAATAAGAAGAGTCTTTCGAAAGCGCTCGATTCTTAATAGAAGAATAATTAGACTTGTAGTAATCTTCAAAGAACTCAAGGTCCCTGGCTGTTGACAAACTGCAAATGTTATCCAATAAACCGAGCTATCAATCGTTACAGTGTACTTAAGCGGATTTTAGTGATATCTTATAGTGAACTTGGGGTTTCAGTGATAGCTTATAGTGAACTTGGGGTTTCAGTGATAGCTTATAGTGAACGTTAATGGTCTAAAATGTAAGATTATTGACACAATTGAAGTGTCCTATTAACAAGCAAATGTAACTGGAGATATAAAAAAAAAAGGTTGAATAGCATTTGGTGTTAGGTTTGTACATAAGTAAAATACATTTAGCATAGACAGGCGTAGATCATTCACTTGACAGATGTAGCAATGTATTATGAACTGTTAAAACTCAGTGCTGAAATGTATTTAGACATTGACAAGTCTATAGCAGTGCTTGCCATCGTGCCATCGAGACCGCACACAAGACGGGGGGGGGGGGGGGGCGATGTTCTGTGGGTGGCAGAGATACGCAGATTACTTCAAGTTTCCCTGAAACAATTGAGTTTCACTGGTGCACTCTATAGAACTATTTACTGAACTCTCACAGGTCGCCTGGCTCACTCTATAGAACTATTTACTGAACTCTCACAGGTCGCCTGGCTCACTCTATAGAACTATTTACTGAACTCTCACAGGTCGCCTGGCTCACTCTATAGAACTATTTACTGAACTTTCACAGGTCGCCTGGCTCACTCTATAGAACTATTTACTGAACTCTCACAGGTCGCCTGGCTCACTCTATAGAACTATTTACTGAACTTTCACAGGTCGCCTGGCTCACTCTATAGAACTATATAGGACTTGGATAGAGACTTTGGATGAGATGTAGGACTTGGTTAGAGACTTTGAATAAGACTTAGGTAGAGACGTTGGATGAGATATAGGACTTGGGTAGAGACTTTGAATGAGACTTAGATAGAGACGTTGGATGAGATATAGGACTTGGGTAAAGACTTTGGATGAGACTTAGGTAGAGACGTTGGATGAGATATAGGACTTGGGTAGAGACTTTGGATGAGACTTAGGTAGAGACGTTTTATGAGATATAGGACTTGGGTAGAGACTTTGGATGAGATGTAGGACTTGGTTAGAGACTTTGGATGAGACGTAGGATTAGGTAGAGACTTTGGATGAGATGTAGGATTAGGTAGAGACGTTGGATGAGATATAGGACTTGGGTAGAGACTTTGGATGAGATGTAGGACTTGGTTAGAGACTTTGGATGAGATATTGGACTTGGGTAGAGATCTTGGATGAGACGTAGAACTTGGTTGGAGACTTTGGATGAGACGTAGGATTAGGTAGAGACTTTGGATGAGACTTAGGTAGAGACGTTGGATGAGATAAAGGACTTGGGTAGAGATCTTGAATGAGACGTAGGACTTGGGTAGAGACTTTGGATGAGACGTAGGATTAGGTAGAGACTTTGGATGAGATGTAGGATTAGGTAGAGACGTTGGATGAGATATAGGACTTGGGTAGAGACTTTGGATGAGACGTAGGACTTGGGTAGAAACGTTGGATGAGACGTAGGATTATGTAGAGACGTTGGATGAGACGTAAGACTTGGGTAGAGACGTTGGATGAGATATAGGACTTGAGTAGAGACTTTGGATGAGATATAGGACTTGGGTAGAGACGTTGGATGAGATATAGGACTTGGGTAGAGACGTTGGATGAGATATAGGACTTGGGTAGAGACTTTGGATGAGATATAGGACTTGGGTAGAGACGTTGGATGAGATATAGGACTTGGGTAGAGACGTTGGATGAGATATAGGACTTGGGTAGAGACGTTGGATGAGATGAAGGACTTGGGTAGAGACTTTGGATGAGATATAGGACTTGGGTAGAGACTTTGGATGAGATATAGGACTTGGGTAGAGACTTTGGATGAGACGTAGGACTTGGGTAGAGACTTTGGATGAGATATAAGACTTGGGTAGAGACGTTGGATGAGATATAGGACTTGGGTAGAGACTTTGGATGAGATATAGGACTTGGGTAGAGACGTTGGATGAGACGTAGGACTTGGTTAGAGACTTTGAATGAGACTTAGGTAGAGACGTTGGATGAGATATAGGACTTGGGTAGAGACTTTGGATGAGATGTAGGACTTGGTTAGAGACTTTGGATGAGACGTAGGATTAGGTAGAGACTTTGGATGAGATGTAGGATTAGGTAGAGACGTTGGATGAGATATAGGACTTGGGTAGAGACTTTGGATGAGATGTAGGACTTGGTTAGAGACTTTGGATGAGATATTGGACTTGGGTAGAGATCTTGGATGAGACGTAGAACTTGGTTGGAGACTTTGGATGAGACGTAGGATTAGGTAGAGACTTTGGATGAGACTTAGGTAGAGACGTTGGATGAGATATAGGACTTGGGTAGAGATCTTGAATGAGACGTAGGACTTGGGTAGAGACTTTGGATGAGACGTAGGATTAGGTAGAGACTTTGGATGAGATGTAGGATTAGGTAGAGACGTTGGATGAGATATAGGACTTGGGTAGAGACTTTGGATGAGACGTAGGACTTGGGTAGAAACGTTGGATGAGACGTAGGATTATGTAGAGACGTTGGATGAGACGTAGGACTTGGGTAGAGACGTTGGATGAGATATAGGACTTGAGTAGAGACTTTGGATGAGATATAGGACTTGGGTAGAGACGTTGGATGAGATATAGGACTTGGGTAGAGACGTTGGATGAGATATAGGACTTGGGTAGAGACTTTGGATGAGATATAGGACTTGGGTAGAGACGTTGGATGAGATATAGGACTTGGGTAGAGACGTTGGATGAGATATAGGACTTGGGTAGAGACGTTGGATGAGATGAAGGACTTGGGTAGAGACTTTGGATGAGATATAGGACTTGGGTAGAGACTTTGGATGAGATATAGGACTTGGGTAGAGACTTTGGATGAGACGTAGGACTTGGGTAGAGACTTTGGATGAGATATAAGACTTGGGTAGAGACGTTGGATGAGATATAGGACTTGGGTAGAGACTTTGGATGAGATATAGGACTTGGGTAGAGACGTTGGATGAGATATAGGACTTGGGTAGAGACTTTGGATGAGATATAGGACTTGGGTAGAGACTTTGAATGAGATATAGGACTTGGGTAGAGACGTTGGATGAGACGTAGGATTATGTAGAGACTTTGGATGAGACGTAGGACTTGAGTAGAGACTTTGGATGAGACGTAGGACTTGAGTAGAGACTTTGGATGAGACGTAGGACTTGGGTAGAGACTTTGAATGAGATATAGGACTTGGGTAGAGACTTTGAATGAGATATAGGACTTGGGTAGAGACGTTGGATGAGACGTAGGATTATGTAGAGACTTTGGATGAGACGTAGGACTTGAGTAGAGACTTTGGATGAGATATAGGACTTGGGTAGAGACTTTGGATGAGACGTAGGACTTGGGTAGAGACTTTGGATGAGACGTAGGATTATGTAGAGACGTTGGATGAGATATAGGACTTGGGTAGAGACTTTGGATGAGACGTAGGACTTGGGTAGAGACGTTGGATGAGACTTAGGTAGAGACGTTGGATGAGACTTAGGTAGAGACGTTGGATGAGACTTAGGTAGAGACGTTGGATGAGACTTAGGTAGAGACGTTGGATGAGACTTAGGTAGAGACGTTGGATGAGACTTAGGTAGAGACGTTGGATGAGATATAGGTAGAGACGTTGGATGAGACTTAGATAGAGACGTTGGATGAGATATAGGTAGAGACGTTGGATGAGACTTAGGTAGAGACGTTGGATGAGATATAGGTAGAGACGTTGGATGAGATATAGGTAGAGACGTTGGATGAGACTTAGGTAGAGACGTTGGATGAGATATAGGTAGAGACGTTGGATGAGACTTAGGTAGAGACGTTGGATGAGATATAGGTAGAGACGTTGGATGAGACTTAGGTAGAGACGTTGGATGAGACTTAGGTAGAGACGAAGCTTGCAATGAATGTGACGTAGGTAGATATGTTGACTCAGAAGTTGGCAGAGACTTTGGTAAAGACGTATGGTGCTGACACACTATGTGTCGCAGTACATTTAGAGAATTCAACATTGAACTTAGAGCTGTAAACATTGAGTTTACAGACGTAATATTTAGCCTACACGTGTATGATGGAGTTAAGAGCTGTAAACAGGGCGTGCGAGTTGAGGTTAAAGTAGAGCATGAGGTCGTGCAGGTGTATGTAAAGGAATTCAAAGAACTTGTTCTTTTAATATCAACTCACAATCTTCTCCCCCACAGGGTGCCAATAAATATCAAGTCTACACCCCCCCCCCCTTGCCGCAATCCTCCCTTAATTTTTTGTTTCTCAGCCCAATTGGAGGACTTGAGATATTTATTGCTACCTTGTAATGGGCTGAAATAAAGCTAGCACGCTATTCTTAGTTCTCAGTTTAAGATAGGTAGCGGAGAGACAGAGAGAAGAGAGAGAGAGAAGAAGTAAATGAAAGAGAAAAAAGAGACAAAAAAAAGAGGAAAAGGAAAGAGAGAAAGAGAAAGAAAGAGAGAAAGAGAGAAAAAGAGAAAGGGAGAGAGAGAAATGGAGAAAGAGAGAGAGTGAAAAAGAGAAATAGAGAGAGAGAGAAAAAGAGTGAGAGAAAAAGAGAGAGAGAAAGAGAGAGAGAGAAATGGAGAAAGAGAGAGAGAGAAAGAGAAAGAGAGAAAAAGAGTGAGAGAAAAAGAGAGAGAGAAAGAGAGAGAGAGAAATGGAGAAAGAGAGAGAGTGAAAAAGAGAAATAGAGAGAGAGAGAAAAAGAGTGAGAGAAAAAGAGAGAGAGAAAGAGAGAGAGAGAGAGTGAAAAAGAGAAATAGAGAGAGAGAAAGAGAAAGTAGGGAGACAGCGTGTGTGTGTGTGAGCGCGAGAGTGTGTGTGTGTGTGTGCGCCGTAGCATCTTTCAGATTAAAGAATATAACAAACAATCAAAATGAATCAAAAGTGCAATCATTATAACCAAATCTAGCTCCTGTCAAATAATCAAATCTAGCTCCTGTTAAATAATCAAATCTAGATCATATCAAAGAATCAATCGTATATTCATCAATAACAACAAATGTATGTTCTAGCTAGAATGTAATCCAAGACGTTATTGATCCCATACACATGCAAAACATATGTAGCACATATATATTCCTCACTCTCCAGCTAACAGAGTTGATACGCCACGACTTGTGTATTTACCAGGTGGATAGGGGAAGGGCTGATCGAAGCGGCCTGGGAGGGGGGGGGGTGAAACTAGACTGGCATTACGGCCCAGGTGACATTCTCACACCTGCCCCTAACCTTAATTCCCTCACAGTCCCTTGTGTCAACAGACGGCACTAACGCTGGTGGAGGGGCTAAAAGAGGGTGGAATCGAGGGGGGGGGGAGGTGTCTCCTCTCAGCTTGGGTCAACAATTGTGTGACAGTATTTCCTGTCTCAATAACTTGAGATCTCCGGACAGAGAGAGAGAGAGAGAGAGAGAGAGTTTGAACATTGTAGTAAAGAATGGCCAAAAGAACTTGAAGAACGTGGTTAGAATGAAGCCCTTTCAAAAAATGTGTGACTTCCACGCGAACAACCAAATAGTTTTGTGTTAAAAGATTTATTTAAAAATTCTGAATGTTTCAATAAAATAAAATACGACAGCTCCTGTCTCTTAACTTTCTTGACATTCTGGTGTCAGAACTTCGTCGATACCTTGTCTGTCGCCTTTCTCTACTAACTTCAAGAATGGCCAAAGCAACATTCAGTAGCTTGTTTAATACCATTACTGTGTCTAGGTTTTTTAAACAAGCGCTGTCATTTTGTTCTAAGACTAATATCTGATAGTTCTAATGGTAGGGTGTTGGACAGTTGATCTCTGATTAGCATAATAGTGTTGTTAGGGGGATACTTTAAACCCAGGCCTGAAAAAAAGTTAGAAATAGTTGGTCGTTGTGACAAATACAAAATCCCATCATAAATTTTAAAAAAGTGTGTTCGACACCCTTCTACTTCTTTCCTTATGAAATTTAAGATGGACACATTTATACAATATTTATAATTTATGTATCTTAAATGTCCTACTTGGTCTCTAATTTCTATCTTTTGTGCTTGTATTTCTGTACACATCGTATTTCTATCTTTTGTGCTTGTATTTCTGTACACATCGTATCTCTATCTTTTGTGCTTGTATTTCTGTATACATCGTATTTCTATCTTTTGTGCTTGTATTTATGTATACATCGTATTTCTATCTTTTGTGCTTGTATTTCTGTACACATCGTATTTCTATCTTTTGTGCTTGTATTTCTGTACACATCGTATTTATATCTTTTGTGCTTGTATTTCTGTACACATCGTATTTATATCTTTTCTGCTTGTATTTCTGTACACATCGTATTTATATCTTTTGTGCTTGTATTTCTGTACACATCGTATTTCTATCTTTTGTGCTTGTATTTATGTATACATCGTATTTATATCTTTGTTTTTTTAATCTTACAATCTCATTTATATAATTTTTGTATCTTATTTATATAATATATTATTTGCATTTTCTTTGTCAGGTACTCATATATTATTTATATCTTTTTGTATCTTATTCTATCTTATTTATATCTTATCTGTATTGTATTAATAACACGTGTATGTTGATTACATTTTTGTTATGTTATTTGTCTTCTTCTAATGTTTGATATCTATCCTATTTATATTTAATGTTTTATTTGTACCTCCTATGTATATTGTATTGTTACAAGCTCTACCCAACTTAATTGATAATATACAGGACAGTTGAATGAAGTGAGAGCCTGATGCATGTCAAGTATGTTCAAGAAATGAAAGGTAGTTTGAATAGGACTGAGAGAATGTTAGCAGGCTGATCTACATATCATTCTTTCTAATTGCCAAATAGGATTGTATATCTAGCAGCATTATTTAGAATGAACATTTAAAGCTTTCAAGAAGCCTTTAATTCTGAGAACATTTTTTTTACCATGCTACAGTTAAGATTGAGATTGAAAAAAAAAAGGGGGGGGGGTGAGTTATAAGGGGGTATTGTGTACAATGGAGAGGTTGGGGCGGGAGAAGGGGGGGTGAAAAGAAAGGGAGATCATTGAAGTAGGTGACATTTATTTATTGAGGATTTTCCCACCAAAAGTTAATCCCAGTAATCTGCTCTTTGCTGTTTGCGTGTTGATGATTATGATCCTGTTTCTGTTCTTGAAGCAATAAAAGTCAGTAGGTTAGGAAAAGAAGAGAAAGTGATAAGTGGTGGCGATAGAATTGTAATGGAACCTGAGAGAAAAACAACGAAACACAATTAAAAGTAATATTGGTAGAGATTTGGAAATCAATAGGCGAAATCAACAATGTCAAGGACGCCATAGTGTAAGATAAAAGTTGCCAACTAAATCATAGAAAGTTACTTAGTGCTACAAGAGCTTAAAAATGAACAGTATTAGGAGTGCTTTAAAACTATATATATGGTTCCTTAAATGAATTCCCTATAAATGCTTCCGTATCTCTTGACCTCTCTATGCATGAACGTTTTCAAGAATTAGCAACAGCCATTGTGTACGTTGGACTTTTTCTAAACAAAAAAAAAAAGCTGCTGATAATGGTGAAAGTGAAGAAACTTTCCTGGTTTAGATGACAAGCTTTATAAGATATGCTAATTATCATTCCGTGTTGGTGGTGAAAGTATTGATCAGCCCAATGATTTCAATTTAGTTGTTGGTTCAATTTGTATTGCAAGTTTCTCTTGTTCCATGTAGTTGATGAGGTAATAGAATGTCAAAATTAACAGGAGTAAGTCACTATCACATTTCAAGTAGAATTGTACAGTGCACCAGGTTCTCTAGTCATAATGCCAGGACATTGAAATATACAGTGTATTAGGTTTTGTAGTTATGATGCCAGGGTATTGAAACAAGCAGTGTATTAGGTTCTGTAGTCATAATGCCATAGTATTGAAACATGCAGTGTCTTAGGTTCTGTAGTCATAATGCCATAGTATTGAAACATGCAGTGTATTAGGTTCTGTAGTTATGATGCCAGGGTATTGAAATATACAGTGCACCAGCTCTGTGGTAAAAGTGCCTGCTTAATGCGATAAAAACTGTCACTTAGTATAAGACCATTCAAAATAAAAAAAGCTATTCATATGTTAAAAAATATTTAAATGACATCTATTGAAGAGGTATGAAGGAACATGGTTCTGTTAAATGACATCTATTGAAGAAATATGAAGGAACATGGTTCTGTTAAATGACATCTATTGAAGAGGTATGAAGGAACATGGTTCTGTTAAATGACATCTATTGAAGAGGTATGAAGGAACATGGTTCTGTTAAATGACATCTATTAAAGAGGTATAAAGGAACATGGTTCTGTTAAATGACATCTATTGAAGAGGTATGAAGGAACATGGTTCTGTTAAATGACATCTATTGAAGACGTATAAAGGAACATGGTTCTGTTAAATGACATCTATTGAAGACGTATGAAGGAACATGGTTCTGTTAAATGACATCTATTGAAGAGGTATGAAGGAACATGGTTCTGTTAAATGACATCTATTGAAGACGTATGAAGGAACATGGTTCTGTTAAATGACATCTATTGAAGACGTATGAAGGAACATGGTTCTGTTAAATGACATCTATTGAAGAGGTATGAAGACATGGTTCTGTTAATGACATCTATTGAAGAGGTATGAAGGAACATGGTTCTGTTAAATGACATCTATTGAAGACGTATGAAAAAACATGGTTCTGTTAAATGACATCTATTGAAGAGGTATGAAGGAACATGGTTCTGTTAAATGACATCTATTGAAGACGTATGAAGGAACATGGTTCTGTTAAATGACATCTATTGAAGACGTATGAAGGAACATGGTTCTGTTAAATGACATCTATTGAAGACGTATGAAGGAACATGGTTCTGTTAAATGACATCTATTGAAGACGTATGAAGGAACATGGTTCTGTTAAATGACATCTATTGAAGAGGTATGAAGGAACATGGTTCTGTAAATGACATCTATTGAAGACGTATGAAGGAACATGGTTCTGTTAAATGACATCTATTGAAGATGTATGAAGGAACATGGTTCTGTTAAATGACATCTATTGAAGACGTATGAAGGAACATGGTTCTGTTAAATGACATCTATTGAAGAGGTATGAAGGAACATGGTTCTGTTAAATGACATCTATTGAAGAGGTATGAAGGAACATGGTTCTGTTAAATGACATCTATTGAAGACGTATGAAAAAACATGGTTCTGTTAAATGACATCTATTGAAGAGGTATGAAGGAACATGGTTCTGTTAAATGACATCTATTGAAGACGTATGAAGGAACATGGTTCTGTTAAATGACATCTATTGAAGACGTATGAAGGAACATGGTTCTGTTAAATGACATCTATTGAAGACGTATGAAGGAACATGGTTCTGTTAAATGACATCTATTGAAGAGGTATGAAGGAACATGGTTCTGTTAAATGACATCTATTGAAGACGTATGAAGGAACATGGTTCTGTTAAATGACATCTATTGAAGACGTATGAAGGAACATGGTTCTGTTAAATGACATCTATTGAAGACGTATGAAGGAACATGGTTCTGTTAAATGACATCTATTGAAGACGTATGAAGGAACATGGTTCTGTTAAATGACATCTATTGAAGACGTATGAAGGAACATGGTTCTGTTAAATGACATCTATTGAAGACGTATGAAGGAACATGGTTCTGTTAAATGACATCTATTGAAGAGGTATGAAGGAACATGGTTCTGTTAAATGACATCTATTGAAGACGTATGAAGGAACATGGTTCTGTTAAATGACATCTATTGAAGACGTATGAAGGAACATGGTTCTGTTAAATGACATCTATTGAAGAGGTATGAAGGAACATGGTTCTGTTAAATGACATCTATTGAAGACGTATGAAGGAACATGGTTCTGTTAAATGACATCTATTGAAGACGTATGAAGGAACATGGTTCTGTTAAATGACATCTATTGAAGACGTATGAAAAAACATGGTTCTGTTAAATGACATCTATTGAAGAGGTATGAAGGAACATGGTTCTGTTAAATGACATCTATTGAAGACGTATGAAGGAACATGGTTCTGTTAAATGACATCTATTGAAGACGTATGAAGGAACATGGTTCTGTTAAATGACATCTATTGAAGACGTATGAAGGAACATGGTTCTGTTAAATGACATCTATTGAAGACGTATGAAGGAACATGGTTCTGTTAAATGACATCTATTGAAGAGGTATGAAGGAACATGGTTCTGTTAAATGACATCTATTGAAGACGTATGAAGGAACATGGTTCTGTTAAATGACATCTATTGAAGACGTATGAAGGAACATGGTTCTGTTAAATGACATCTATTGAAGACGTATGAAGGAACATGGTTCTGTTAAATGACATCTATTGAAGAGGTATGAAGGAACATGGTTCTGTTAAATGACATCTATTGAAGACGTATGAAGGAACATGGTTCTGTTAAATGACATCTATTGAAGACGTATGAAGGAACATGGTTCTGTTAAATGACATCTATTGAAGAGGTATGAAGGAACATGGTTCTGTTAAATGACATCTATTGAAGAGGTATGAAGGAACATGGTTCTGTTAAATGACATCTATTGAAGACGTATGAAAAAACATGGTTCTGTTAAATGACATCTATTGAAGAGGTATGAAGGAACATGGTTCTGTTAAATGACATCTATTGAAGACGTATGAAGGAACATGGTTCTGTTAAATGACATCTATTGAAGACGTATGAAGGAACATGGTTCTGTTAAATGACATCTATTGAAGACGTATGAAGGAACATGGTTCTGTTAAATGACATCTATTGAAGACGTATGAAGGAACATGGTTCTGTTAAATGACATCTATTGAAGAGGTATGAAGGAACATGGTTCTGTTAAATGACATCTATTGAAGACGTATGAAGGAACATGGTTCTGTTAAATGACATCTATTGAAGACGTATGAAGGAACATGGTTCTGTTAAATGACATCTATTGAAGACGTATGAAGGAACATGGTTCTGTTAAATGACATCTATTGAAGAGGTATGAAGGAACATGGTTCTGTTAAATGACATCTATTGAAGAGGTATGAAGGAACATGGTTCTGTTAAATGACATCTATTGAAGACGTATGAAAAAACATGGTTCTGTTAAATGACATCTATTGAAGAGGTATGAAGGAACATGGTTCTGTTAAATGACATCTATTGAAGACGTATGAAGGAACATGGTTCTGTTAAATGACATCTATTGAAGACGTATGAAGGAACATGGTTCTGTTAAATGACATCTATTGAAGACGTATGAAGGAACATGGTTCTGTTAAATGACATCTATTGAAGACGTATGAAGGAACATGGTTCTGTTAAATGACATCTATTGAAGAGGTATGAAGGAACATGGTTCTGTTAAATGACATCTATTGAAGACGTATGAAGGAACATGGTTCTGTTAAATGACATCTATTGAAGACGTATGAAGGAACATGGTTCTGTTAAATGACATCTATTGAAGACGTATGAAGGAACATGGTTCTGTTAAATGACATCTATTGAAGACGTATGAAGGAACATGGTTCTGTTAATGATTTCTCAGTTTTAAAAGCACAAAAAAAAGTGCATGTTTTGTTCTTCGACTGGGTCACGTGATAAATATTTGACAGTCCAATTGTTTATTTGATCCGCGTCTAAAGCAAAGACATGCTACCCAAAGACAGGGTACCCAGGAAGACACAACATAAACAAAACCAATTAAAACGCAGGTAATTTGTGGGGGAGAGTGTTTTTGCCTCCAATTCACCTGTACAGTGATTCAGGACGAGTTCGTTTGGTCTCACCTTTTCAGAGAATAAATTGATTTTGTCTTTTTCTTTCTCTTCTTAAGTAGATCACAAGACAAACTGTATATTGTATGGCCAGGTAAGAAAAGGGAGAGAGAGAGAAGAAGAAGAGATGGAGGGGGAGACTGAAGAGGCTGGCAGAGGGGAGGTAAGATGCCACACGTTGAGATCTAAGAGCAGCTAACCCCACGATTCTATCTTACTATCTTTCTTCAGAAGACCTGCAGTGAAGTCGCACTGTTGAAGCTCAGCTGTTAATCTAGCCCTGTGATGCTACCTGTAATACAAGGTGCTACCTGTTATACTAGGTGCTACCTGTTATGCTAGGTACTACCTGTTATGCTAGGTGCTACCTGTTATGTTAGTTGCTACAGGTAGTATATGGTGCTTCCACCACCTCCTCTGTACTCATCGACACCATTTAGTAACATGCCCATTGTCTGTACTCAGTGACACAATTTGGGAACATGCCCATTGTCTGTACTTAGTGACACAATTTGGGAACATGCCCATTGTCTGTGCTTAGTGACACCATTTGGGAACATGCCCATTGTCTGTACACAGTGACACCATTTTGGAACATGCTCATTGAATGTGCTCAGTGAACCATTTGGGAACATGCCCATTGTCTGTACTCTGAGACATCATTTGGTAACATCTGATTGTCTGTACTTAGTGACATCATTTGGGAACATGCCCATTGTCTGTCCAAATAGGCTGCAGCCTTTGGAAAATGCTCCCTGCCTTTCCTATTCGGCACTCTACATCATGGTAAGCATCTCCATCATTTGTTATGATGCTGCCAAGGTGCGTCAACTTGTCCAGCTCTTCAAGCTTTGACTCGCCAAGACTGCCGGGACACCCTTTGCCTTATATCCCACTCGCATAATTTTAGTCTTATCCAAGTTTATGCGGAGTCCAATTTTGGGTGCCTCTCTGTCTAGGCTCTCCGTCATTTCTTGAATGCATTATTTTGTAGCCCCGAGTAGTGCAACATCATCAGCAAAGTCCAAGTCCGTCAATCGGAGCTGTTCATGCCATGGAATACCAAAGGCAGTCTGGTTCATTGCTCTCCTCATTATGTAGTCGATGGCTAGGAGGAAAAGGAAGGGAGATAAGATGCACCCATGTCTCACACCTGTCTCGATTGTAAAAAACTCTGTTGTTCCCTCTTCTGTTTTAATGCAGCAACTAGATTATCTGTAAAGGTGTCGTAGGATCTGGACGACTTTTTCTGGGATACCGTATTCTCTAACTATTTTCCATAGTGATTCTCGGTGGACACTATTTTGAAGTCCACGAAACTGATCGTGGACTAGCCAAGCCATTGGACTCGAGACAAAAATACACCTTCTCAACACAATCGTTATTCCAACTGCTACATATGCATGTGAGACGTGGAAGTCATCTGTCAAAATTGAGAAAAGACTAAATGTGGCTCAACAGAAATGGCTGAGACGGATTTTGGGAGTCAGTTACACAGATCGGGTCTCAAACAAGGAAATCCTATGCCAAACTGGGAGTCGAACACTTGGTTAGGTTGTGACTGAGCGTCGCATGAGGTTTACGGGACATGTTCTACGTCAAAATGAATTACGCACACCTAGAGTTGCGATAACATGGAAGCCAAAACAAGGAAAGCGCAAACAGGGACGCCCTCGTATTACTTGGTGACACACCTTCATGGAGGACCTTAGAACAGTGGACACCAGGTGGGAGGAGGCTTCAGACATTGCTAGTGACAGATCTTTATGGAGACAGCTTGCCGCCCAATGCGCCGAACGGCGCGGGAGGACCTAAGTCTAAGTAAGCCCATTGTCTGTACTCAGTGACATCATTTGGGAATATGCCCATTGTCTGTACGTGCTCTTCTTTCATTAAGCACTAGGCTGTCGAACTGAAGATTTTGAGTTCAAATTGTAGTCGATACACTGTGACATTTTACTTAACAATGCAGACCTGGTCACATTTTTGTGTGTTTATTCAGGAATAAGCCTCAGCTGTGTCGACTTTGTGCCCCGAAGGTCTTTTCTTCAAATCAATAGGAGCAATGAGCCTTGATACACCCTTGAATAAAATGGGTCAGTAACAGGTATAATAAATAAACAGCTGCAAGCTAATGCTCCGATTGGAGGGCTTTCGAGTTCAAATCTTGTTGGATGAGCTTCGAGATTTTTAGAAAGCCAATGAGTCCAGCAAACTCTAACGGGTACCTGACAAACTCTAACGGGTACCTGACAAACTCTATTGGGTACCTGACAAACTCTAACGGGTACCTGACAAACTCTATTGGGTACCTGACAAACTCTAACGGGTACCTGACAAACTCTAACGGGTACCTGACAAACTCTATTGGGTACCTGACAAACTCTAACGGGTACCTGACAAACTCTATTGGGTACCTGACAAACGTTTGGGAAGCAAAGGCGATTGGTGGTTGTGCTGACCACATGACACCCTCGTTCGCAGTCGGCCATAGAAACAGATGAGCTTGACACCATAAATAATCTGTTCCATAAATCCAGGAGGACCTTTACTTTTGATCAGTCCATGTAACAGAGTCTAAGTAATTGTGTTCGCTTGTAACATATAGTCTAAGTAATTGTGTTCGCTTGTAACATATAGTCTAAGTAATTGTGTTCGCTGACAAAAGAGAACGTAAATGTATACAGAGATTTCGTTGGCCTTTTGTCGATCTCCCAGCCTCAGCGTTGAAAAACATTCTCCACGAGAAAACAATGACATTGTCTTACTGTCAATGACTTTTGTAGAAATAGAAACCAAACTTTTGCAGTAATATTTTAAGCTATGCCGCATTCGGATCTAAATGTGCCAATACTTGGACGCCATGCCTAGCAGGAACAATATGGCAGCTTGGGGAAAAAAACGGAAAGCCCACGAGCTTAATCCAATGATCTCATTTGAAATCTGGAAAAATGATGGAACATGTACAACCACAAACTGGGTAAGGTCTGTATTTCAGAAGAACACAGGTTAGGTAATGTCTGTATTTCAGAAGAACACAGGTTAGGTAAGGCCTGTATTTCAGAAGAACACAGGTTAGGTAAGGCCTGTATTTCAGAAGAACACAGGTTAGGTAAGGCCTGTATTTCAGAAGAACACAGGTTAGGTAAGGCCTGTATTTCAGAAGAACACAGGTTAGGTAAGGCCTGTATTTCAGAAGAACACAGGTTAGGTAATGTCTGTATTTCAGAAGAACACAGGTTAGGTAATGTCTGTATTTCAATTCAAAACAAAACTGTGAAAATAAAGATCTCCCTTTAATATTAAACAAATATCTTTTTAGAATCTTGATAAAACTTTAAAAGTATTTTTAAAAATTGTCTGAAAAAAACTATTATAAAATAAAATTGCATTGGCAAATAAAACATTTAAAAAAAAAAAAAAGCTTATACGAAGTGTAATTCTATCAATGAGTTTGGATCCTTCATGTCCATCAATGTGTAACTCTATAACTCTGTATTGATTGGTTTCTAAATGCTTTTTTACAAAATGGGAAAAGGGGATGAAGAGTAGGAGGGAACGAGCTGAATTCCAATTTGTAGCTAACAGCTCCGCGAGCCGACGTGCTAACCACTCTGCTAGTGAGATACTTAGGACTAAGGAAGATTATATTGTTATATTGTTTGTTTCCATTTAGAGCGTCGGCCTATGAAGGGTATTCAGCGTATACCACCACTTCAGCCAAGTACAATTTCATTGCCCTGTTCGATATACCAAGCAAAATAATTTATCACTAATAGTGAATTAAATGCTTTTTTTTAATTGAGTCTTCTGTTGTAAAATACATAATTGTGCAAAAGATTTGATGTCGGAGAAATAACTAGCACACACATTTCCCCTGACAGACAGACAGACAGAGTGAGTTTATATAAACTTTGTAAGAAGAAGAGGGTGAATGTGACATTACTATAAGAGTCAGTGACCTGCTTACCAAACAACTTCCTCTTTTCTTTTTTTTTTCTTTTCCATTCACGCATGATCACATGATCAGCGCGCGGCTCTGTCATTGGAACTGTTCATCACCCAAAGTTATTGCCCGTTAGATAAAAATCATTGGCTATTATTAGCTCCCACTGATTGATTGTTTATTGATGGAGTCCAAGCGAGGATCAGTGTACATGCCTCGCTCTGTCATTACACCGCTATTCACCTACACACACACACACACATGACATATCTGAACCGCCTTTTAGACATCGAGATCATAGGAATTTCATTGGTCGATTCCCAAGCCCTGGAAACACACACTGGTACTAGTGGACTCCCCCGCCCCTACCAATTTGAAGGTCACCTTGTGTCTCTATTAGCACCTGCCAACTTCTACGCTTTTCAACGACTCCAAGTTTCTAGGAAGTTTCGGAAAGAAAACAAAATGACCAGGTATGTAAGCACTTTGACCAAAAGTATTTGTCCAGCTAATGGACATGTTGATAGATGACGTGAACTCTGTAGCCGCAGCTTGCTACAACACGTGTAGGTAGCCTCTGGGCGAGGTGCCGAGCTCGGTGTCCTGTAGGTAAACAGCCCTAAGTCAATACTAGGGTGTCGCACTATTTAGCAAGTGTTAGCGGAGGTCTTGGGGAGGGGGGGGCGGCGTAAATTAAGTTATTGTTACGTCTAGAAACCAGAGTAGCGTTACGTCTTCAGGGGAAGGGGAGGAAGAGAAGGCTGTCTAGGTGTGTGTGAGTGTGTGGTGAGTATGTGTGGTGAGAGGTATCACCCATGTAAGAAATATAAATATTTTTCCTCCGTCTATGTGTCGTATGTAATTTAGTGTGGGAAGGATTGGCGAGGGACAGGGGATATAACACTTCACTACATTCCACACTCACTACTTGCATTACTTCCCTTTTAGCCTCCCCTGCCCCGTCCCCTCTCCTACGTCTATATTTTCCCCACCTCTCAGCGCGCGCTAACAAAAGCGAGGTGAACTGTTAATCAAAGATGGCGTACGGCAGCAGCATTCAGTGCAGAGCATCCTGGGAGTCTAGCAGAACATCCTGGGAGTCTTAGGGAGTCGTCTTCTTCGGAGAAATGTCTGAAGGTGATGTTGAACTAACGGGGGATTCAGCACCTGAACATTTCTAGGCGATATAGTTTAGTGAAACAAGTTAACCAAGGTAGAGAAATGAATGTCTTATACTTTGATAGCCATGCAGTTATGGGGGTTTTGGGTTAAATGTTATGAAACCCAGACGTACTTTCTGGGTGGAAGAAAAAGTAACTTGTTTTCTGCCTGTGTGGCACTCGAGTGATGTGTTTGAAAAGAAAGATGGCTAACGAGGACCATGATGATTAGAAAGTAGCTCGTCACTTCCCTAGCAACGCATCGCACTGAGTGAACAAGAAACTAACGAGGACCGTGATCAGTGCCAGATTGACCTATAAACCTGGCAACATAGCAAGCTCTAGTTTATGGCCCCCACTTGCTGCACTTGTTAGAGGCCCCGTAAAAAAAATCAATGATATTTTCTTTCATTTTGAAGAAAAATCAATGAAAAAACTACCCTATGTTTATTAAAAGGGGCTCCATATCTCAAACAGCCTTAGGACCTAGTCTAAATCAGGTCCTGACAATAATGATAATAAAGAAACTTGATCGTCATTCCCACCGGCGCCTTCACGGAGGTTACGTTCCCACAGGCCTGCGTGAGTTGTACAGTAGAGAAGTCCTGAAGTCTCGCAATTAGATAACACTTCATGTGTTCACAGTTTAGAGTCAGATAAACAGCGGAGCGAGGCTTCTCTTAAGCATATGTACAGTTAGGACTTTCATTATTAACCAGGAAATGACTCGAACCTTGATGATTTACGATCAAAGTCTGGTGTGAATATATATTTTGATTTTCAATAGTTGTAATGTTTTGTTTAGTGTAATGCACTAGCTGTAGCATATGTGTGTGGCTAGTAAAAGTGTAAATACCGCCAGGAATGACTAGAAAAGAAGGATTGGAACTCGAGACTAACGTATCGTCTATTTAAGTGGAATGCCACAATTGAACATGTAATAAGCAATAGAAAAAAAAAGAGTAATTTTTAAAAACAAAGCTTATCTAAATGAAAGAACCTCTAATTAGTGCCATTTATCTTAAAATTACAGCGTTTAGCTCCCTTTCTTCAATAAAACAACATTAATTCATTAGTGCTAAATGATGGTATGAATGGGAAGTGGGAAAAAAACATGTCAAAACGTAATAAGGAAACTAAATCCATATATACACCGACATCTCTCTTTAAGTAGCAGTTATTCCCATTATTTCAATATCAAACAAAATATTGAATCGCCCATAATTTATTAACTAATTGGTTTGTTTGTTTTTGGACTGATTCATGTCCTGTCAGGTCCAACGAAATAATTGGGCACATGTTTAACTTCATCCAAGAATGGGGAACAAGAGAGAAACAAACAACATATTCAAACGTTGTACCAGACAGACAGACAGACAGAGTTGATATAAACTTTGTAAAAAGTAGAATGCTGCCCCCCCCCCCCCGAAGTTAACTATTAATCTCAAATATTCAGTAAGGGTGGTGCGCACTCTGAAGATAGGGTCTCATCAAAAATGAGAGTAATAGAGTGGTATCCAACCAAAATGGCGCGTGAAAGCAATACACGAAACCAAACAGAAAACACAATTCAACCAACTATCTGACACCATTGGAAATGAAGCTGACGAGAGACAGGTGTCTACATCCAGTCTGACAACTTCAAAGTGTTTCTCAACTACAAGTACACAGACACCTGGGGGCTGCTTCGTGGACATGTCTGGCTACTAGATATCTCGATTATTAGAACACAAAGCTTTTGAAACATACTAATTCAATTCTTTGGATTTCGAACAGAAAAAAAAAGGCAAGAGAGGGTGGGGCGCCTTAAATCTACTCAAAAGGTATCAGGGTGAAAATTAGTTGAATGACCAACACATTCCCAGAAAGTCACTCATGCAAACACATTTTGGTTACCATAACAACACTTGAAACAACACAATTCAAATTTGCGATCACGGATCAAACAACCTATTTCCCAAGGAGAATAGCTAGATCTGTGCTAGTCAAAGTACTACCCATTACAACATGTAGTCGTCAATAGATGCGTGAAGTGACCACATTCAACAACTATTAACTTGCGTTTCTATTATTGGATCTCGAGCCAAAGTCAACGAGACATAGGGGGGGGGGGGGCCAGCCTTCCAACTTTGAAGTACCTTCATCTCCCTTCTACTTCTTTTCATCTTACGGTAGCAGCCTATAGGTCCCATTTCTTTTCAGGTGGAAGACAGAAATGGCTGTACAATGCAACATTCAATATTTACCCAGCACCTCCTGCGAGCCTCGGATTGGTTTCGGATTAGCACGTGAATGTATTTGGAATAGTTGACCAGGAAAAGGAAAGGGAGATAATGCGGTGGACAAACTGAACTTAATCTTAAACAGCGTGGGGCGTCTTGAATTTAATCTTGAACAGCGTGGGGCGTCTTGATAAAATAATTAAGGAATGAGGTGAACATCGGGGGAAAAAAAGTTTTTTAAAGGAACAAACAAGACTTAAAAATAAAAAAAAAAAAAATAGAAGAAGCGAAAGAATTTTGTTAGTGACCTCCCCTGTGGTCATGTTTGACACATTTATTCTATCCAAATTAAGTCAACAACTCTTGGCTAGGGCTAACAGGCAGGGGAGACATATAGAAGAACTACCTTCACCCACCACTGGCATGTGTGTGTGTGAATGTGAGTCTCTGTACAACTCCAAAAAGACAGGTGCGTCTGTGTGTGGATTAGATGGATTATTTGGATTGTACGAGATAAAAACCATTACAGACAATACATTTGTGTTCGATAGATTCCCGTTTAGAACTATGTAGGATAGTAGGAGTTTGATTGACCCATTGTTTGACATTAGGGTAGACAAACGAATGATAAATAGCTTCTCTTGACAGATTAAGTTCACAATTGGATAGATGTGAAGTCACACTATGCAATGTATAGAATAGCTTCTTTTTTTAAATATTGCCTCCCTCACACAGACAGAATTGAAAAGTTAAACCCCAGGTTCAATCAGATTCCTGTAAGACGTTCTAAGCGCTGTGCCTAGAGTCACGTGACATTAGCTAAGCATTTCCCCCCAGCTCGATTGAAGTTGACAGTCAATGATATTTTAAATTTAATGAGAGAGAAACACGTGTGTAAAAACATGGGATATCTGAATGTAATATCTGAATCTGATAACTGAATGTGATTTATGAATGTAATATCTGAATCTGATAACTAAATGTGATATCTGAATGTAATATCTGAATCTGATAACTAAATGTGATATCTGAATGTAATATCTGAATCTGATAACTAAATGTGATATCTGAATGTAATATCTGAATCTGATAACTAAATGTGATATCTGAATGTAATATCTGAATCTGATAACTAAATGTGATATCTGAATGTAATATCTGAATCTGATAACTAAATGTGATATCTGAATGTAATATCTGAATCTGATAACTAAATGTGATAGCTGAATGTGATAGCTGAATGTGATAGCTGAATGTGATAGCTGAATGATTGAAAACTTGTTTATAAAAATGTTTTCAATACAACAAAGTAATGAAAACCTATCCCTCAATGATAGTGTGAAATGAAGCATCTCTCGTGCTACATGTAGCTCCTTGTAAGGATGTATACATGGATATATAGTAGATGTGTTCTTTCAGAGGTTGTTTTATTTTTAAATAAGTGTACCAATAAAAATAATTTGCTGAAAATTAAATGAAACTTTTTTTTTCTGAATACTGTAATCAAGTTCATCAATAAATGTCGCCTTTGGACCTTGTATCCATTTATGGCGACCCCGAACATCTCTGGAACTAAAACAGAAATTAAAAATGTAAAAACAAATATATTATATTAAAAAAATAAAATGGTGGCTGACTTGACATTGTGTACAAAATACTAAACTTGTCACGTGCAACTCTATTTCATCACTCACCTACACATTCGTTAGCCTCTCTTCCAGACGCTCTCTGCCACGGCCTGTCGTAGTGGAACACCTGACACTTCTCACAATCATATCCAGCGGTGTTGTGCTTGCAGTCGCAGGTCAGGCGCCCGTCTTTCCCCATGACGCAGCTGGAGGCGTGACCGTTGCATTTGCACCTTCCGCCCACGGCGAAGTCGGATAGGGAGTAATAGTAGCTCTTCTTAGCCCCGTCATCATCCTTGACCTCATCCCCGAGGGTGTTCAGCTTGTGGAACTCCACCTTGATGTCCGTGGCCGTTACCCAGTCCTGGAGGACCGGACTGTTCTCGAAATCCTGGCCGGAGGGTCGGCCTTCCAGGGTGGAGTAGGCCACACGGGCTCCTGTAAAGGGGTCGATGTTGCTGTAGGCCTCGGAGCACAGAGCTTCCTGCTCGTTCGCTTTAGTTGCCTGCGACCTGGCCGGCTTGTTGTACATTTTCTTACAGTCGTTAGAGTAGTATTGAAATGGTGTCCATGTCTTCCCGTAGTCCACACTTTTCAATATAGCCATGGAGTGGGGACGAGCGGAACAAAACTGCAAACTGATACAAAGAAGAAAGTGAGAGAGTTTTGAATACCATATAAATGTTAATATAAGCTACATACGTCTTTTAAGAGTGATCATTGGCCATTGACATGGATCTTTTACTTCTATTGATATGGTCATCAGTATAAAATAAAATTCTAAAAGCAGAGGGACATGCGTAAAGCATATAAAGCACCGTCAATCGAAGTTTGTTCAGAACCTCGAAAAATAAGATCAAACGGGGCAAAGGTCACGATATGCCATTGCGATCCGAGTAGCATTCGAGAAAATGTTTTGCTTATATCGTATGCGATTTGAAAAGATTCCAACACTTAAATAACCATTTTCTCATTAAGCTTTGGATAGTCGGCCAGACTTGATCCAAACTCCTAGAGAATTTGTTCTTAACGTACGAATATGTAAGGCACATGCACTTGGAAAGCTCTAGTTTCGTTGCAGAATGAGCTTCGACTCAACGACTTTTTGCGGTGTTGCGACTAGTATGAGGGAAAAGATAGTGCTCCCCTGAACTAGATAGTTCGAAATTCGATAATTATAGATGAAATAAAGTTGAAAATTCGATTATTATAGATGAAATAAAGTTGAAAATTCGATAATTATAGATGAAATAAAGTTGAAACTTTGAGAATTATTGATGACATGTCTTCCATATTTTTGTCTTTTCCCTGCCTTCACAACGCTCTGATCTCATTTATTAGAAGCTAAGTTAAAACATACACTGAGTTCCAAAGAAGCCAATGTTTTGTGAAGAAAGGCTAAATGTGGTTTCAAATTATTTTACGAGCCTGTTTCTCGTATTGACGTCAGGCCAGGTCACAAAGGTCACACGTCTTGGCATCAGGTCAGGTTACAAAGGCCTCTCGCAAGGCCTAGAAAGAAGCTCTTAATAAGTTTATTTGTTAGGGGGTTTTGTTCTAAAAAGTTTTTAATCTTAGGCTCAACGGGTCAGCTTGTAATTCTCGCTCTCTCTCCTTTGACACTACTGTCTACGAGAATAAAAGATATAAAAAAATTAATAAAAAAAGGAGTGCGCCCCTGCATGAATCTTGTATCTGTTGTACTGAGCTTATCTAGCTTGTATCTGTTGTACTGAACTTATCTAGCTTGTTTCTGTAGTACTGAACTTATCTAGCTTGTATCTGGTGTACTTATCTAGCGTTATATCTGTTGTACTGAACTGCATTCGTTCCCTTCATATTCTCTGCATTAATTTTTTTTCTTGAAATAAAATTTATTTTTGTAAAGCTTTCAGAGTTCAGATAAGTGAATAGTTTGTGTAGGTGGTGCGCAGGACTATTTCGTGAATAGTTTTGTGTAGGTGGTGCGCAGGACTATTTCGTGAATAGTTTTGTGTAGGTGGTGCGCAGGACTATTTCGTGAATAGTTTTGTGTAGGTGGTGCGCAGGACTATTTCGTGAATAGTTTTGTGTAGGTGGTGCGCAGGACTATTTCGTGAATACTTTTGTGTAGGTGGTGCGCAGGACTATTTCGTGAATAGTTTTGTGTAGGTGGTGCGCAGGACTATTTCGTGAATAGTTTTGTGTAGGTGGTGCGCAGGACTATTTCGTGAATAGTTTGTGTAGGTGGTGCGCAGGAATATTTCGTGAATAGTTTGTGTAGGTGGTGCGCAGGACTATTTCGTGAATAGTTTTGTGTAGGTGGTGCGCAGGACTATTTCGTGAATAGTTTTGTGTAGCTGGTGCGCAGGACTATTTCGTGAATAGTTTTGTGTAGCTGGTGCGCAGGACTATTTCGTGAATACTTTTGAGTAGGTGGTGCGCAGGACTATTTCGTGAATAGTTTGTGTAGGTGGTGCGCAGGACTATTTCGTGATTAGTTTTGCGTAGCTGGTGCGCAGGACTATTTCGTGAATAGTTTTGTGTAGGTGGTGCGCAGGACTATTTCGTGAATAGTTTTGTGTAGGTGGTGCGCAGGACTATTTCGTGAATAGTTTGTGTAGGTGGTGCGCAGGACTATTTCGTGAATAGTTTTGTGTAGGTGGTGCGCAGGACTATTTCGTGAATAGTTTTGTGTAGGTGGTGCGCAGGACTATTTCTATCCTTCGTTTTAAATGAACTTGTAGATGGGAGAGCAGTTGATTTGAAAAAAACTCTCGGTGCATTGCTAACAGAATTATTTCTGTTTTATTCTAAGTGTCTTGGGGGAGCTACCACCTTCTACCAAGCGCGTCCCCAGGTGGCGGATAGGGGAAAGACCCTTAGATATAAGGGTTAGCTGTGAATAGCAAATAAACAGCCGCGGACCAACTGGTTTGCAGTCATGGAGGATGAGGTGAAGTATTCCAGTGGTTAGAATATTTACTTAAAACATCTCAGAAATCCAGGGAAATGATTGCAAAAAGCGAGTATAGGGCGCTCTAACTCTAAACCCGGGTAAATGAAACTCGTTAGCTAGGGATAGCAGTTCATCTAGGAGAGAAAACTCCGAAAATAAACACCTGCTGCCTTGCAGATGATCTTGGATGATCAAAGGCTATGGGAGCACACCCAGAAAGAAAAGCAGGCTGAAGTCGGAGTCAATGGGCCTCCTGGCGCAAAACACATTGACACGCAACCTCATCTATGTTGGAGTTCAGTAACGATTCTAATAGATATGGCGTCCTGCCTGTGGAATCCCGCCGCGCAGGTAGGGGGCCGGGCTCTCCGCCTCGAAGGAGCACACACAAGCGAGCTGGTGGTTCTTCTATCTCTGCCTGTGGAGCCAGGAGCAGGGACAAGAAAGTAAATACTACTGGCCAACACTCCAAGAACAAAAGTTTAAAAATCCTACAATGGAACGCAGAGGGCATCCAAAAGAAAAAAGAAGCTCTAAAAATATTTTTGCATGAGAATGAAATAGATGTAGCTTGCAACCAAGAAACTCATTTGAACAGTAATCTTCGTTTCTCCATTAGAGGCTACACCTGCATCAGACAAGATAGAGAAATCAGACCCAAAGGAGGAATCCTCACCCTCATTAAAAATGACATCCCTACCACAGACATAACTATGGCCAACTCCTCAGAATCAGAAATAATGGGAACTAAGCTAATTCTTCCAGATGGAAATATTAATCTATTTAACTGCTACTTCCAACCAGGCAAGGAAATAGAGATTGATCACATACAAATACCTGACCAAGAAGACTGTCTTATCTTAGGAGATATGAATAGTCACTCTCAGAGCTGGGGATACCCAGACCTAAATGCCAGGGGAGAAGAAATTGAAGAATGGCAAGCAGAGAACAGACTTATCCTACTTAACAAACCTGAGGATAAACCAACATTTTTCTCAAGAGCCTGGCTAACATCAACCACTCCAGATCTAGCCTTTGCAACTGACAACTTATCCAAAAAGTGCACCAGAGAAGTTGCAGACCAGCTAGCCACCAGTGACCACAGACCCATATTGGTCAGTATGGATAGCTCCTTCAAAATATCAGAAAACTCCACCATCCCCAGATGGAACTACAAAAAAGCCAACTGGCACCTATTCTCAAAGCTCACAGACCTATACACAACTTCAATAAACTGCAAATCAAATCAGGTTAATAAGTCATACTCAGCTTTCTCCAAAGCAATCCTCCTAGCAGCTAAGGAATCAATTCCTAGAGGAGCAAGAAAAGATTATATTCCAAACTGGTCTGATCACCTTTAACAACTCCACAATGCCACCATTGAAGCCAGAAACACAGTAGAAAATAACCCTTGTACAGAAAATAACATAAATCTAAAAGCAGCTAACGCAGTTTTCAGGAAAAATTACCTTTCCGCCATGAGGAAAAGTTGGCATGAAAAAACAGAACGGCTAAACGTAGATAGAGACGGTCACAAACTCTGGCGTATAGCCAAATGTCTCAACCAGGAAGAAAACAGAACAACTCCTATAGTAATAGAAAAGGACAACAAACCCCTGAAAGGCCAAGAAGCAGCAAATGAATTCATTAAGTTTTTCCAAAGCGTAGGACAAATACAAATCAGTGAAAGTAGAAATAAAGATGTGAACTCAGAAATCCAAGATAGAATCAAAGAAAACTATCCAGCTTACTCCTTAGGAATGACCACTAATCTTAAAATGAAGGAACTTGATGAATCCCTAAAAGTCCTCAAACCAAAACAAGCCCCGGGCCCAGACAAAATATCTAATGACATGCTTCTTCATTTGGGTCCTCAAGCCAAAAGAAAACTGCTACAAATATTCAATGCTAGCTGGAAATCTGGCAGAATTCCAAACATCTGGAAAAAAGCCATTATGATCCCTATACTAAAACACGGCAAACCAAGAAACAAGCTGGATAGCTACCGCCCCATCAGCCTCACTAGCTGTTCCTGCAAACTGATGGAAAGAATGATAAATAAAAGGCTGACATGGATCCTTGAGTCAAATAACCTACTCTCTGAAGCCCAGGCTGGCTTTAGAAAAGGCAGATCAACAGAAGATCAAATCGCCTTTATCACACAAGAAATAGAAGATGGCTTTCAAGAAAAGAAACCAACAACAAAGTCTGGGAACAAGGTCTCTTGCTCAAACTAATCCAGCATCACATATCCCACAGAATGTACAACTGGATAAAGGAATATCTAAATAATAGAAAAGCCTTAGTTTGCATGCAAGGACAAAGAAGCCACACAGTGGGTATAAAAAATGGTGTCCCCCAAGGAGAAGTCCTATCCCCAACACTTTTCCTAATATTCATAAACGATCTAAATCAAAACCTACCAAGAAAAGTTAAAAGCAGCATGTATGCAGATGACCTTGCCTTAATTAGCACAGAAGAATATGTAGGAACATCGAAATTTCGATTACAAGATGCTCTCGATATACTCAATAATTGGTCCAAAGACTGGGGCATGTCCATCAACACAAAAAAGACCACATATACCATATTCTCACTGTCAACAAAACAGCAAACAATAAAATTAACATTAGATAAGGAAGCTTTAGAAAAAAATGACAGCCCTACATACCTTGGAGTCACCTATGACCCGAGACTAACCTGGAAAAGCCAAATAGATAAAACACAGAGTAAAGGCATCCAGAGACTATCCCTCTTGAAAAAAATTAGCTGGCTCAGATTGGGGAGCAAATCACAATATCCTGAAAAAGACCTATACCAGTTACGTGAGACCTGTATTAGAATATGGTGCCGCAGCATGGGGCTCAGCAGCCCAAACCAACCTAAGAAAAATAGACAAGGTTCAAAATATTGGTCTAAGGATAATGACAGGAGCTATCAAAACAACACCCATAAGAGCTATGGAGGAAACCGCTGCCCTGATCTCTCTGGATGAAAAAATAAAAATAAAAATCCTTTCCCAATTCACTAAATTGGAAACCATGGAGAGGCACCCACTCAGAACAAAAATCCATAAAACTGGCACCAAAAAACGCCTCAAAAGGACCAATTTCATACAGGAATCTCTAAACCTAAAAAAGAAACACCAACTTGGAAAAATTACCCTGGAATCCTCGATACACTATAATGAATCTCCACCCTGGGACGAAAGCCCTCTTCCTACTATAAGGGACCATATTGAAAGCATTAAAAGAAAATCTGATTACAGACCAACAGAGCTCAAGAAAATAGTGAACTGTTTTCTACATACCAATTATCCTTCCAATCTGTGGATCAGAGTTTACACAGAAGGCTCAACCCATAAAGCCACCACAAATGGAGGAGCTGGAATACTTATCGAATGGCCAGATGGAGGAAAACTAGAAAAATCTATTGCAACTGGAGAGCTCTCTGACAGTCACAGAGCAGAAAGGGAAGCACTAGCACTAGCTGCTACCATCCTAGCAAATCATCCAAATTCCCCACACAGTCAGATTGTCTTACTTACCGATGCAAAAACAACACTCCAAAGCCTGCAAAACTCTGATTCCTCATATATTAATAACCTCAAAACAGCACTTATAAAGCTCAACAACATCAGCAAAAAAACTGTAATTCAATGGATCCCAGCTCATATAGAACTAGAAGGAAATGAGAAGGCTGACACACTCGCCAAGAGTGGGAGAACTAACACACTAATAAACTCTGCACTCTATCCAGAAGAATTGAAGAAATTAATAGTAAATAAAATAAATGAGAAATGGACGAGCTCTCATCCAAATCACAAGAAAGATGACGCTTACTATAAGCTATCCCGACAAGACCAACGTCTAATCTTTCGACTCAGGACCGGACACAACAGAATGCGACAACACATGTACCGGAAGCTCAAAATTGGAACCAGTGAAATCTGCCCATGTGGAGAATCACCAGAAAATACAGACCACGTCCTCCAAAACTGCTCTCTATACCAAGAGGCCCGTATAAGACATTGGCCCCAAATCACCCCACTAGAAAGGAAACTATATGGAGAGCTCCCTGATCTGGAAACCACTGCGCATTTCATCTCATGTATTGGTCTACTCATCTGAACACTCCAACATAACAATGAGAACGAAGAAGAAGAAGAAGATTCTAAGTGTTTCTGTTGGTTTGTATTTATTACATTGACCTTTTGAAATGTATCAAGAGATGGAGAGTATTGACAAGTTCATGAACGTTTTGAAAAAGATGGTCACGTGGTAAAGGTAACATACTTGTAACTAAAGGTATCGCTAAGATAGTTGTAAAATGGGACGGGAGGGGGGGGGGGAATCAAACGCTAGAAAAATACGGGGGCGGGGGACTAGCTCTTCCAGTTGACTTATCAAGTAGCAAATAATTCATGGAAATGAAATAAATAATTTATTAACTATTAGTTCTACAGATTGTGACAGTATTATTAGTTCTACAGATTGTGACAGTATTATTAGTTCTACAGATTGTGACAGTATTATTAGTTCTATAAGGTATTTTAACAAATAGTCATAAAAACAAAGCAGCTAAAAAATGTATATGACAATGTAAGGAAACATTTTTAAATATAGGCTTTCGCCAGTCCCCGAAACTGCCAACGTATATCTATTTATATATTAGGTCACGGTGGCTAACAAACACCACTCACCTGATATAGGTCAATTCAAACTTTTTATCCAGGCTGAGGGTTAAAGTGACATTGGCAGGATACTGGACAGCGCTGTAAGTCTTGGACATCCAGCAGGTGACATTGCTGGGATTGTTCAGATCGGTCAGAAACTCAGGGGGGAAGCTGTACTTTGGGTTGCTGGCATCGCAGACGAAACAATGTCTGCAGACGGGAACATACAAAAGTGGAGAGTTAACGCTCTTGGAGGTTAAAAAAAAATGAGTGTCTGTGAGTGTCTGAGTATTGGGTGGGGTAAGAAATGAGTGTCTGTGTATTGGGTGGGGTAAGAAATGAGTGCCTGTGTATTGGGTGGGGTAAGAAATGAGTGTCTGTGTATTGGGTGGGGTAAGAAATGAGTGTCTGTGTATTGGGTGGGGTAAGAAATGAGTGTCTGTGTATTGGGTGGGGTATGAACTGAGTGCCTGTGTATTGGGTGGGGTAAGAAATGAATGTCTGTGTATTGGGTGGGGTAAGAAATGATTTAAAGAATATCAGAAGCACTATCGCTATTGATTACGAAGAGATGGTGTGGTATGTTGCTGCATAAATGGAGTGAAATAAAGAATCACCCCATAGAGCCACACAAGTAGCATGATCCAAATTATTCTATCGAGTTGGAAGATGGATAATTGGATATGTCCAAAGAGTGTAAACGGCTACATTAAACAGCATTCAAAAAGACAGAACTTGAAACAATATTCCTAGAGATAAAACAATATTCCTAGAACTGTTTCTTGTGTACAGGAATTAGTTCATAGGTGGAAAAAAAGTTTCATCAAACAGTTTCAGTGACGTGTGTGTGTGTGTGTGTGTGCGTTTAATGTGAGTGACAACCTCCAGAAACTTCAAATGAATCTACACGAATTAAAATCAGATTTGCTTTAATGTAAAATTCTGAAGACCTGGAGAGGTGGATTATAGGACATGTGTATTTAAACCAGGTTGCTGTGTGGCTAGCTCAATGATCTTTCAGCTCTATTTACTAGACCAGATGTAGCGGACCTGATCAAATTATTGATTCCTTATTACATGTATCAATATCTGTTTCTGGATTCAATCCAACCCGTGACCTTTGATTATGACTTCTAGGGTGCCTTGACATATCCCCAGTTCCCTAAAGTCATAAACTGAAGAAAGTTTACATTTGAGGCCTAGTGGTTTGTGTAATCCTAGCGGGTCTCATTTTCATGTATTCTTGTCATTTCCACAACGACAGACATTTTGCATTAATTATATCTATATTTATAATTGACTATTGATTTAAATATGAATCTCACAAAATAGATTTATATTGTAATAAGTAGATGTATATCCTTGAAGAAAAATATACCAAGAGAAAGGGTCTGAGGGATATAGAGAATGGAGGGAGAGTATAAGAGTGAGTGAAAGAAAAAAAGAGTTTTTGAGAGAGAGAGAGAGGGGGGGGGAGACGAAGAAAACTATACCTGGTAATTTCTCCAGTTTTATCTTTAGATGATTTACAGTAATGTTCTGGTTCCGCGCCGCACGTGCTTGACGCCTCCACCCGTTTTCCGAAGGCTGCGTTCACAAAGTCCGGCACACACCTCTTGGGTGTCCCGTTCTCATTGTAGCAAGGGTCGGGGCCTACCCCCTTCCCAACGTATTGGTCATGGTACTTCATCTTGCTGGCCCTGACCGCTGCCTCGCAGCCCAAGACTAGTACAAAGAGGATGCTCTGTGCCCAAGACATTTGTTCTTTTCGATGCTTGGATTTTGGAATGGAATGTTCTGTTTCAGAGAAAGAACGATGTCGTCAGGTACTTGCCAGACGTCAGCAGGAACTAAACAATTATTATCAATTCAGTAGAAGCGCATTCCTGGACACAGCATTTAGTTTTCAAACATTATTTTCTGCATGTGGAAGAATGCTGGCGATGTTGCTGGTGATGTTACTGATGTTTCATGATGCTTTCTGATTTCTTAAAATTGATGCTTCTGGTTCTAAAATTTTAGTAGTGGTTATCTAAGATGTTTTTCCCGATGATGTTTCTTCCGGATGATGTTTTCAGTGAGGTTTTCAATTTTCCCTGACTCCGTCAGTAACAGCGTAAAAAAAAAAGGTCGTCGTCACGTCAAAATGTCAGTTCTATGTCGTCACGACAAAATGTCAGTTCTATGTCGTCACGACAAAATGTCAGTTCTATGTCGTCACGTCAAAATGTCAGTTCTATGTCGTCACGACAGCTGCCATATTGGTTTTGACCTCATCACCACTGGACAAAGTCTCCTGCAAGTCTCACATTCAAGGAATGATGCTGTATCGTCTGTGGACAGGAAGAAAAAAATATAATAAGATTGTACTTTTTCTCAATACGTCTACAAGATACTTAAATATGGCTGGAGTGAAACTAAAACAAATCCAAGGAATAACCAGAAATGAAAAAAAAAAAAAAAAAATATTTTTTTTTGTTGAAATCTTAGCAGCAAGCAGTTTATAGAGGGCGCAATATGGTCAGGGAAACAAACGATAACAGAGAACAAAGTATTTACAAGGCTTGGGTTTGAACAGGGACAACCAGTCGTGCGCTTTGTCAAGTTTTCTGACATGCAGCCGTCTGAATAGCATCAGCAATTATACTTCTTGAGAGTTGACCAAAAATAGCCAAAAGTGTACTGAGATATTGCCCCAAAATGCACCCAACAGTTGCCCTAAACATTAATTTCACCAAAAATGTGCACTTAAGAAGTTTCTGAGAGAAGCAATTTGGTGCAAAACTTTTTCTGAGAGTGTTTTCCCTCTCAGCGTTTCGAGTCACGCGCCTGAAAGTGGTGGCCAGATTAGGGTTGGAAAGTGCTGCTTTGAGGAGATGTGTATCTGTCTAGCTTGGAAGTACCTTAAGTGGGACCACTTGAAGACTACATGCAAAAGGTAGACGAAATAAAAGGAGGGAGGGGGTAACAAACAGCAAACAATCATTGCATTTCTCCACACATTCCGAGACACCGGATGCGTTATCTCCCCCAAATCGTAAAGTCTCGGATGTGACATCACAACAAGAGCAGACGTCAAGAGGATGATGGGAGTCTGCCGAGGTGTGACGAGCGACGTGTCATCTATGATGTAAGTCTTCAGAGGGTGAGTTTACGTCATGTATGTGTATCCATGAGGTGTGTGTGTGTGTGTGTACGATATGTCTAGTGGTCCGGCTCATGTCAATGCCTTTCAGAGATCATGAGATAAGCGCAATGACGACTGAGTGTAGATTCTGTACAAAAGAAATCGTTGCTAGAACTGGACAATGGACAGACACGTCATAGCACTAGTACAACGTTCCCCTCTTTAGGATCTATAGGGCAGTTCATGTCAAGGTCATCCGTTTTCTTTGGCCCACTGTAAACGAGGGTGTCATGTGGCCAGCACAACGACCAATCGCCTTTTCTTTTCCCCAGATAATGTCAGGTATGAGGTACCCATTAGAGCTGGGTGGACTCGGAGGAGCCCAAATATCTCGAAGTTAAAAATCGGGATTCGAACTAGGGACCTAGCTTTACCGCTCATCCCGCACCACGTCATAGGGATGAAAAAAATTGCAAATGCTTATTTCCAGACCTAATTAGTTCTGATTACATATCCGGGTAACTGAGATCATTTCTGTGTCTGACTATGTGCCGTGGTTGATGTGTACGATGTGGCTGTCTAGTGAGCACTTTCGGTTGTAATCAATCAAATAATAACGTCACGAACCTTCACGATGTGAGAGGGACACGTTTGCCTCTAACCTACTCAAGTACTTATAACATTAGAAGGTTTTATAGTTATCTTTTGTAAGTTTCAAATTTCAAATTTTATTTATTATTTCGCTGGTAACAATGATCTTTCCGTAAGGCGTTCTTGATTGTATATTCACTCTATTTATTTTAAAATCTCTTTAAATCTTTCTCTTTTCCATTTTTTTTTTAGGTTTCATCATAGCGCCAAGACATTTATCCATAGCCCCTTCGCTTCTTTTTCTTTCTTCTGACCACCGGCACTCTGATAGCAGACCCACAGCGTACTCTTTGGAGTATTGATGTTCCTAGATGTTGGTGTTTTTTTTTTTAAGAAATTTAATTTTAGCATCCAAATAAATTATTTTTTGACATTTTTAAACTTAACACCTCAAAGTGTCCTTTTTAAAGTTTTAAACTTGGAATCTCCTTATGCTTTTTTTCTAGGTTGAAACTTAGAAATGGTAATTAACAAAGTGACAACCCTAGAGCGGTCTTAAGTGAAGAGAAACATTTGCAGGGTTTGATCTAGGGATGTCAGAATGCTTACATTGGCTAACAGGGGTGTTAACTCCCTATAGAAATGACGAGTTAGATATGAAACACGTGAAACAAAATAAATGTGTAGTTCTAACTGTGTACAAACTGTAAATCTGTAAATCACGTGGAGGCTGAGTGGTAAAGCACTTGGCTTCCGAACAGAGGGGTCGCGGGTTCAAATCCCGTTGAAGACTGGGTTTATGAGTTTCTGGATTTTCGTGCCCCTGAGTCCACCCAACTCAAATGGGTACCTGACATTAGTTAAGGAAAAGTAAAGGCTGTTAAGTCGTTGTGCTAGCCACATGGCACCTTCGCTAACCATGGGCCAAATAAACAGATTACATTTTTCATCATCTGCCCTATAGATCACAAGGTCTTAACGGGATACTGAACTCTTATATTGTTACCAAAATTTTAACCCAGGACTTGTATAGGTTTTCAAATTTGTGCTCCTGTCATAATTCACTTTGAAACTATCTACTGCAGAGAGGCTGATGTAAGATACGACATAACATCTAGTAATGAAAGACCGATGTAAAACAAGACATAACATCTAGTGATGAAAGACGGATGTAAAACAAGACATAACATCCAGTGATGAAAGACCGATGTAAAACAAGACATAACATCTAGTAATGAAAGACCGATGTAAAACAAGACATAACATCTAGTGATGAAAGACGGATGTAAAACAAGACATAACATCTAGTGATGAAAGACCGATGTAAAACAAGACATAACATCTAGTAATGAAAGACCGAAGTAAAACAAGACATAACATCTAGTAATGAAAGACCGAAGTAAAACAAGACATAACATCTAGTAATGAAAGACCGATGTAAAACAAGACATAACATCTAGTGATGAAAGACGGATGTAAAACAAGACATAACATCCAGTGATGAAAGACCGATGTAAAACAAGACATAACATCTAGTAATGAAAGACCGATGTAAAACAAGACATAACATCTAGTGATGAAAGACGGATGTAAAACAAGACATAACATCTAGTGATGAAAGACCGATGTAAAACAAGACATAACATCTAGTAATGAAAGACCGATGTAAAACAAGACATAACATCTAGTAATGAAAGACCGATGTAAAACAAGACATAACATCTAGTGATGAAAGACCGATGTAAAACAAGACATAACATCCAGTGATGAAAGACCGATGTAAAACAAGACATAACATCTAGTAATGAAAGACCGATGTAAAACAAGACATAACATCTAGTGATGAAAGACGGATGTAAAACAAGACATAACATCCAGTGATGAAAGACCGATGTAAAACAAGAAATAACATCCAGTGATGAAAGACCGATGTAAAACAAGACATAACATCCAGTGATGAAAGACCGATGTAAAACAAGACATAACATCCAGTGATGAAAGACGGATGTAAAACAAGTCATAACATCCAGTGATGAAAGACCGATGTAAAACAAGACATAACATCCAGTGATGAAAAACTGATGTAAAACAAGACATAACATCCAGTGATGAAAGACCGATGTAAAACAAGACATAACATCTAGTAATGAAAGACCGATGTCAGACGAAACATAACATCCAATGATCCTGTGTATTCATTACAAGTTCATTTTTTCAATAGGTCAATGTCAAGACTTCATTACAACGAGGCGGCTAATTCTTCATAAATATGTATGACATTTCATTAAAAAACAAATAGTGTGCATGTTGTTTTTTTTATGTTTACTTTTTTTTCTTCAGAATGGCATTGACACAGTTACAGAAATACCCACGCACAACAAAGACACACACACACACACACATGTATACACAACAAAGACATACACACCGATCCAAAATAACACACACGCAGAAAAGCATACCGTAAAACTCTGCCACACATAAAAGTAACGCACATACACAGACGCATAGTTTTTATTACTTCATTTTGTTAACTGTGTAAGGCGATATTCCCAGGTCACATAAGTCTGACCGACCACACGAGGAGGCACACAACTCCAGTTTAAAGCCCTCAGCCCCCTGGATGACAAATGTGGTTATCATCTTAGCACGATGAACGAACTATAGATATATCAAAATATTATATCAAATATATAATTATGCGTTTTCGACCGTGATAGCTACTACATCTAATAATTTACCGAAAGTTTTTGTTTGAAACGCAAGAATAAAATAATAAAAAATATAAAAAGATATATAAATTTTTTATCACAAGATTTAACATACAAAGATTCTTGTGTTTTTGTTGTTCTTTTTTTTAAATAATTGTGGTACTAATACAGCAATATCTCAATTCATACAACTCATTGTGTTCATGTAGAAATGTGAGCAGTGTGCATGCTGGCCGCACCAAGCAATGTGTACTGGGTGTGCGTGATACCAGGCAATCATAGTTTAAATGTACGACTACCTATAAAGGGGCTAGTTCAGCTTATACCACCACTTCAGTCAAGTACTATAAAGGGGCTAGTTCAGCTTATACCACCACTTCAGTCAAGTACTATAAAGGGGCTAGTTCAGCTTATACCACCACTTCAGTCAAGTACTATAAAGGGGCCAGTTCAGCTTATACCACCACTTCAGTCAAGTACTATAAAGGGGCTAGTTCAGCTTATACCACCACTTCAGTCAAGTGCTATAAAGGGGCTAGTTCAGCTTATACCACCACTTCAGTCAAGTACTATAAAGGGGCTAGTTCAGCTTATACCACCACTTCAGTCAAGTACTATAAAGGGGCTAGTTCAGCTTATACCACCACTTCAGTCAAGTACTATAAAGGGGCTAGTTCCGCTTATACCACCACTTCAGTCAAGTACTATAAAGGGGCTAGTTCAGCTTATACCACCACTTCAGTCAAGTACTATAAAGGGGCTAGTTCAGCTTATACCACCACTTCAGTCAAGTACTATAAAGGGGCTAGTTCAGCTTATACCACCACTTCAGTCAAGTACTATAAAGGGGCTAGTTCAGCTTATACCACCACTTCAGTCAAGTACTATAAAGGGGCTAGTTCAGCTTATACCACCACTTCAGTCAAGTACTATTCCTTCCCCTTGATCGAGACCAATAACAAAACAAAATCATTAATTACCAAATAGTTAATTAACTAACTGGTTGTTGTTGTTGTTGTTGTTTTTAATTGATTCTTGTGTTGTCAGGTAAAAGAAATAATTTTGCAAAATTTCAGCTTGATCCGAGATTAGGTGTTGGAGAAATAACGTGTACAAACTTTTTTACTAGACAGACAGACAGAAATAGTAGTTGGTATCAGCTTTGTAAAAAAAGAACAGTCTAGAATCAGCACATCAGGTATTGGCCAAGTATTTCCGCCATTTCGCGAAGTGGCCGGCCAGTTCACGAACAGGCCACACTTCCGGTTTAAGCCGAAACATCTAAGTATATCAGAACAAAGAAAATAATTTAATTCAATAAATGTATGAGACATTTTACTAATCATTTTAAAGCAAATAAGACTTCTATAATTCGGTCAGGAACATTATGTAACAAAGATATTTGAACGTAAAAACCAGTTTCAAAGTTTGGAAAATAATCTTTCCTATCATTGATTAAGATCTAGGACACAATAGGAGTGCATAAGGCAAAAACATAGATTGAGCGCCCGCTAACAAGTGTAACACTGAACTCCCCAGCTCCCCTGGCGCCCTACGCCCTTATAAGTGTGAATGTCGTCCAGGTGGGTGTAGCGGAGATGAATAAATAAATAAATGGTGTATCGCGAGGCTATACCGTTATCTGCCTGATCAGATCTGGACGTTTATCTAGGCTCATGTAGGTAAATATACATCGGATACTCAAGTCACCGGGGGGAGGGTGGATCGCATGTCAGGTGTAAAAGATGGTGTGGGGGGGGGGGGGGAGGAGTAAGTAGAAAGATGAAAAGTGGATGATATCTTTACCGGGAGAAAAAAAAATCAACATTGAAAATGAGAGAACGTGAGAAGTATCTCATCATCATGGACTTGATTCATTCCTTCTTTCTCTCTCTGTCTCTCTGTCTCTCTCTCTTTCTTTCTCTCTCTCTCTGTCTCTCTGTCTCTCTGAAATAAAGCTTAGAAAACAATTGTGTCTAGAAACTATAAAACAGACAGTCGTCAGAAGTCATTTAAATTCCCCCCCCCCCGCCCCGTAAACCATTCATTTAGATCAGTGATTCCCAACCTATTTCGACCTGCGGGCCATTTTAATTTCCAACACCCGTGTACCGAAAAACGAAATGAAATCGACATGAAACTATTTAATTAGAAACGTACATTATTTAATGAGACATTGGAAGTTTATCTTTTTTTTTTAAGCGTCGGAAAGTTGCTTTATTTTTAGCGGCCCCCGAAAGGGTAAAAGACGCTATTAGTTTTGTGTGGCCTGTCTGTCGTCCGTCTGTCCGACCGTCCGTCCCGTTTAGATCTCAGAAATAAAAAAAAGAAAATGAAAATCGGACTTCATGATATTTTAGATCATTCAAAGTTCTGATGCAACGGCTACTTTTTTCTTTTCCGAAAGTGAATTATCTAATTTCAAAAATTATCTATGCAAGCAGATTTTTCAAAAAAATTACACAACTTTTCAATAAAAAAACTTCAGGGGAAGTAACTTTTTAAAAGGTCATGGACGTCTTCATTAATAACTCAAGCTTCATTCATAGATTCGCGGGGCATTGGTACAAACAAAATTTGTTTCTAAGGTCACACAATGGTAAAAGTGTCAATGGATCATTATAAAATATATTTTCCATTTATTAACTACCTCACTGAATAGAATACTGATTCAAATGTTTTTTAAAAAAGAATTTTGATACGAACTTCGTTTTAGTTGTAAGTTTTAAAAAATAACGAACTACTTTTTTTAGCGCGCTGTTTCGACATATCTTCATTATAGGGGCCTACACTTGATAGTCTAAATAAGACTAAATAGAGCCCAGATCTAGATATATTTATAATATATATATTACACATGTATTGATAATTTGAACAAAATTTTAATTATTAAGGCAATAGCTTTTCTTCTACCAGCTTAGGGGTGCAGATTTATTTATTATGGAAACAACAGTCTCACATTAAGAAATGAATCGGATACAAACAGCATAGTACACCATTACCTAGTAACAAAAGGCCTACTATTCATGATCATAATATTGGGCTAGGTCTAGTAGCTTAATATAAAGATTGAACGTGTAAGTTCTAGTGTAGATATAGTAGATGCTATATCAAGATTCTATGTCTAGTTCTAAATCTATATAGATCTAGACTTAGATCTAGATATAGACTTAGATCTAACCCTAGTTCTAGACTTAGATCTATTTCTAGATCTAAATCTAGACCTATTCTTAGATCTTGAATCTAGATTTTAGATCTAAAACTAGGTCTAGATCTAGCTAGATCTATGTCTATTTTGTATGACAATGGAGATATTAATTTTTATTTGCGAGGGAAAAGTCTTCTTGTCATTTAGACACAACTGTAGCTTAAAGAAAGTCAAGAATTTTTTTTTTCGTGTTGCTAATTATCTAATATTGTAAGAAGAATAAATCTTTTTTAGTTTCTCTTTATTACATATAACATTTTGAATGTATGGATAAAGTTAATAATTATTAATAAAAAAAAGTATAAGTGTACGCTAAATGAATATATGGAGATGCTGTGGCTGAGAAGTAAAGCACTTGGAACCGTAAGTCCCGTGTTCGAATCCTGGTGAAGATTCTCGGTGGACCACTTCGGGTGCCGATTTTAAGTTTGTGTTTGCACACAAATTGTCTTTTTAGCAGTGTTCTCCTTAAAATGTGAGCAACATTGTAGCTAGTTTAACCACCGACTCATCTTCTTGTCTCTTTTTGGTAAATATTCTCATCAATACTCCTTATTCACGACTCAAACCAAGATTGCCACCATATTTGTTTCAGAATGCCTTTATACATGTTGCTGTTTTTTTTAGGTTTTTTTTGTTTGTTTTTTTAAACAGCCACACTTTCTTTCCAAATTAAATATTTCCACAAAAAAGTTACGATCCGTTGACTTTTCCTAGTACATTCTACATCCAGAGTCCCATTTCATAAACACACAAATGTTAAAGGTTAATAGTGAGGGACATTTTTCAACATTTGTTTTTATAAAGCGGGGATTTTCTACACTTTGTGCTGACGTTTCGGAAAGCCGGATAGAACCACATCATTGGGGAGAGGGGGTGCCGGATTTTGGGCAGCACAGATTAAGATTATTTTAATTGTTAAATACTTACAAAATTCTTACCATTACGAGTGTCAGTTATTACACAATAAACCAAAATATTAGCAGTAAACATAATACCACAATCGTAATATTCAGATAAAGACAATATTTAGAACTGAATCATCTAGCCTATGTCTGAGATGATGTCATTGAAAGACAAACGAATCTGTACCCCGTAATTGTCCATGACATTGGACACAATAAACCTTTAAAAAGCGTTTAGATTGTTCAACACACAATGACCGACTGTCCAAGAATTATTAAGCTGCAGAAAGTTGTCTTTTTAGCTGTAATATTTTAACGTCAGGTTTCGATGCAAACAAGCTGTTTGAAGTTAAATGGCGCAGTCAATACTAGCAATTATCTGCCCCACAATACATTTATTACACAGAGTTGAACCAGGTTCCGGCCAGCTCTTTACGTCAATGTCTGGACCTCAGATGGCGCTTGACAAGAAATTCTATCACCTTACAAGTCTCAAGGAAAACGTGGTTTTTCTAAATGTCTTCTTTTTTTTCAGAGACCAGTAGTATCTTGAGTGTGTGTGTTTAGGTCAGTGTGTGTATATTTAGGTTAGTGTGTGAGGATCTTTAGGACAGTGTACCTTTAGTTCAGTTTATCATTAGATCAGCATGTCTTTAGGTCAATGTGTCTTGGAGTCTAAGATGTATATGATACACTGGGTTATAAAGGAAAAGTTGCCGATTCTGCTGCATATAATTGTCACTTCTCCCACACACACAAGTGTCACTTCTCCCACACACAAGTGTCACTTTTCCCACACACGTGTCACTTCTCCCACACACAAGTGTCACTTTTCCCACACACAAGTGTCACTTTTCCCACGCACGTGTCACTTCTCCCACACACAAGTGTCACTTTTCCCACACAAGTGTCACTTTTCCCACACACAAGTGTCACTTTTTCCACACAAGTGTCACTTTTCCCACACACAATTGTCACTTTTCCCACACACAAGTGTCACTTTTCCCACACACAAGTGTCACTTTTCCCACACACGTGTCACTTTTCCCACACACAAGTGTCACTTTTCTCACACACAAGTGTCACTTTTCCCACGCACGTGTCACTTCTCCCACACGCAAGTGTCACTTCTTCCACACACAAGTGTCACTTCTCTAACAGGAAATGACCATAATGGTAACTTCTCAAATGGTCACTTATTCAACACACATAATGGTAACTTATCAAACACATAATAGTCACTTGATCAACACAAATGTCCCTTTTCCAAACACCAAATGTCCACAATATATTTCATGCATACCTCTGTAAGGTTTAAAAAGTGCAACCTTTGTTTTTCAAAAGGTTATGCACACAAGAGACCCAAAGATCAAAAAGTGAGACACTGTTAACATCATGTACAATGTACAAGATGAGCCGTGGTTACGTCATTAGTATTCTACAGAGAAAAAAAAAAAAGGGGGGGGTGGCTTTTTTAGCGCTAATGAACTGGTCCACGCGACATATACATTTTACTTTATAATGTAGAAATTATAGATGATTGAGTGGGTGGGTATACATTTATGTATAAGAAGGTAGCTATACATTTATATGAATAAATAGTTGGGTATAAATTTAGATATTTAGATAGCTAGGTATAAATTCGATGAGTGGGTGGATATAAATTTAGATGAATGAGTGGGTGTGTATAAATTTAGATGAATAAGAAGTGGGTATAAATTTAGATGAATGAGAGGGTGGATCTACTTCTTGACCTTCTAACCTATATTTACCAACTAACTTAGCGCAAATCTGTTATTTGAAATTCAAGGAGCTGTAAGGTTTTCTTTACCGGATAATTGAACAGCTGAAGTAAAGCTCACCTGTTGCTGAGATCAACGAACGTGTCGCGTGGCCAGCAGCAGCACAATGACCAAGCGCATTTAATGGGGCAAAAAGCAAGAGACAACGAAAAAGCTAGTTAAAAACAAACCCTGGCTTGCTGCCCTGCCTCATAGTGGCGCCCGGTTGGAAACGGTCGTGAGAGGGGACGAAACAAGACACCAGCGGGAGTGCCTAAAAGGGTGTGAGAGCATACCCATTGCACTGTGCGGGGATGTAAAAAAGCTTCGTCCCTCAAGGAGCCGTTACATAAATAGCGTGTCCCGCACGGTTATCCTGGTACAGTATACGAATACGACGGAGGTCCCAGTGGTGCGGCCTTCGGCTGCCTCTCTAGTCCGCGAGTCCGTGTCCGTGTCCATTGGAAGTGAACACAAAAGCAGCTCTAAGTTTAACCCTGCGTCTCAAACCCCCCCCCCCCCGGCGTCGGACAGGATAGCGGGAAGGAGGAACGCACAGCCCACTTCAGGCCGGAGGGAGCTTTTGTTCGCTTTTGCTGGCCTTAGTGTTCCAAGTGCGACACACAACACTACTAGACAATTTCAGATGGTAAAAACAAACAAAAAATCTATTCAGTAATCACTGGGATTCGAACTGGAGTGATTTTCACGATTCCGTCACACACACACACAAAACGAACTATTTAACAAAATAAACTGTCCCCATGTTGAAATGTCTATTTAATGAACATGTGAATAAGTCCACCACTACACAATCATACATGTATCTATAAAAACATTACTATACAATCAGACAGGCTGTGTATCTGTAAGTACATCACTATAAATCATACATGCTGTGTATCTGTAAGTACATCACTATACACTCATGCATGATGTGTCTCTGTAAGTACATCACTATACAATCAGACATGCTGTGTCTCTGTAAGTACATCACAATACAATCATACATTCTGTGTCTCTCTAAGTACATCACTATACAATCATACATGCTGTGTATCTGTAAGTACATCACTATACAATCATACATGCTGTGTATCTGTGAATACATCACTACACAATCATACATAATATGTCTCTGTAAGTACATCACTATACTATCATACATGCTGTGTCTCTGTAAGTACATCACTATACAATCATACATGCTGTGTCTCTGTAAGTACATCACTATACAATCATACATGCTGTGTCTCTGTAAGTACATCACTATACAATCGTGCATGTAATTCTCTAGGCGTCCCTCTAAACGTAGATGTATTGTCCTCGCAACGCGAGCTCGCTACCCTACAGTACATCCTAATGGTGGGCTAAGTAGCGACTCATGTTCCAGGTTAGTTGAAATAATTCTCTCCATGTTTTCAATGTAAGGAAAGCCCCCAGCCACAGATCAGTCTGTACATCCTTGCATTCCAGTCTTAGATAAGTTGAATCTGTTCATGTCAAAATGCAGAATTTTGTAATAGATATTCTGACTTTATCAAGGTGATAACAACGGCACACATCATATGATTAAACTTGAACTCAGCTAGACTCCATACTCTCTTTTTTTGTGTTAGGACATATATATCATAAGGTGATAACACATTTCTCATTCCACAGGATAGGACAAATGCATACAAGAACGCTTTACCTTATGTGTTATTCATTCAACGTAACTGTTTGTCACAACTAAGCAGAAAAATAAATTTTGTAATGCTTCTGTCTGTCTGGTATAAAGTTTGTACACATTATTCTCCTGCACCCATTCTCGAATTAAGTTGAAACTTTCCCCAATTATTCATTGGCGTAGACAAGACATCAAACAATATATAAAAGCAATGGAAATTAATCCTTTGGTATTCACAGGTGAGGCTAAATAGATAGGGCTTTGTCCACTTAGATAATTATGCACGACGTTATTTCTCTGATCAAGTTCAAACAATTATTTATTGTATTTAGAAAAATATAAATCAATTAAAACATTAACCATTTAGTCAAATATTATTATTATTATTAAATATAATATTTTTTAAATATCTAATAAAGGAAAAAACTTCTACATTATTGAGATACATAGTTGAAAGTGCGTAGCTCTTCCTTTTAGATACGTTTTGTTTTTTAAAAAAGATTTTTAATATTTTGCTTGTTATCATTCCGAAACATTTGGTACATTATTGTGAACAAACAATAATTTAGACAAAATCCTTTTTTTTTTTTATCAATTTTTTTTTAAACTCCACCAGGTATAGGCTACACGGTATTGGCTACATGGTATAGGCTACATGGTATAGGCTACATGGATCTAATGCAGTCCTTTCATTTATTAGAAAGCAAATCATTTTTTTGTTAGTTTCATGATTTTTTCCCCTTTAGAACTATAAGATGATCAGATCCAGTTGATATATATATGTAGGCGTCTCCGCGTAATTTCTTGTGTGGATAAGTTCAAATGGAGGTAACACTCAAGTAGCGAAATCAACACAGGTGAAAGGTAAACACTATAAAGGTGCTCGACGCTGATGAACCATAGAGAACAAGAAGTTGAAGACGTCATGAAAGGAAGCGTCGTCTGTCGCTAAGTTAAATGTCTACTTCAGAAGCTAAAGCCGACATCTGCTGCCAAGAGTATTCTGTGTTTGCTTTCGTCTTGTCTTGTTTTTAATAGGGGCGTCTCTACGTCAAAAACTTTACTACCATTTCCATGAAACAAACAACTTTTGGCGAGTCCTAATCGTGTCCTAAGGAATACTTTGGTATCTTGTTTCTCTTGGAAGCAGCAGACGTGGTCAATGAGAAGACACAGAATGGCTGCTAGCACGAGTTTCAAATCAAAACCAAAAAGTCTTTGCCATTAATGGATTCAGTTTCGTGGATCTACATTGAAAATGTTTCACTTTTGGAATGAAAAGTTGGTATTATAAACTCTCATTACATTCATCCCCATATCTATTATTATGAGTCTAGATTCTAGACCAACAAGATGAGTGCTAAAATTGGAACTGTGACGATTTAATTGGTTATCAAATGTGTCTTTGACAGATAAAAAATTTCTATTTCACCAAGCTCCATCGTCACATGTCTAGAAAGATCATACACACACACACACACACACACAAACAATATCAGAATAAACCAATGAAAATCTCTTCCTTCCAAGTCATTCTTGTCAACTAACTGGTCACGTGGTCACAAATACAAAAAGACTTAAGAAACTAAGTATCAGGCTGTAAAAAGTCAAATGAAAAAAGTAAAATTCTCCTTTCAGACCTCCGATCTATGATCTATAGATCGCAAAAGGCTAAATAAAAGACATAAAATAAATAAAAGTATCTTCTCGGGTTCTGAAGGGTTAAGTTAAGGCATAAGGACTTCACAGACTAAGTTTAGGACTGTGATGGGTTAAGTTAAAGATAAAGATTGAAAAGACTTATTCTCGGGCTGTGAAGGGTTAAGTCACTTTAGTCCCCCGTGCTGTTAATATAATGGTTTAATTAAAAGATCATGGAAGATGGAAGATATAGCCACAGTAGATCCGATGGAAGGCTTTTTAATCTGGCATGTCTTAAAGCCAAAACGAAAAGACGTTGTATCTTGATTAGGGAGCTGCTGTTCGCCGATGACGCGGTACTCATATCTCATTCACAAGGAGGTCTACAGAAGCTAGTGAACGCCTTAGCAGCTGCTTGTCAAGAGTTTAGCCTTACTATAAGTCTCTCCAAGACCGAAATCCTGGCACAAGACGTCGAAGAAATACCTGTGATACATATTGGGAAACACACTCTTACGGTGGTGCAGGAATTTACCTACTTGGGATCAACAATTGCCAGTAACCTAGATTTAGACAACGAGCTGACAAAAAGAATAGGTAAAACTACTACAGCGTTGGTAAAACTCTCCAAACGCGTCTGGGAAAATGTCAAATTGACCACAGCAACCTAAATCCTAGTCTACAATGTCTGTGTTGTGAGCAGTCTTCTTTATGGCAGTGAAAGCTGGTCAACAGACATGTACCTAGCCCTAAATCAGATGCATACACATGCACGAATTGTGACAAAGTATGCCGCTCCAGAATCGGCTTGATTAGCCACACCAGATTCTGTCTCGTCTCAAGACGAAACCAAAACCAATGACTCATCTGGGCGCATCCATTGCCTTCCAAAACAAACAAAAAAGAGCCATATTAAAGACCAAACAGACCAAGGTCAATGATCCCAGTCATTGCCATGCGTCAGTTTCCAACACGTTCATTTTGTAACATGGTACAATTGTCAAATAATTCGACTGCGTCTCTACTAGAAAGCGAAGACAAAAGGTGTCGAGACGCCATATGACCGCAGTAGACTAATCATTAATGGTGCAAGTGCACTGGGGCGCCCCACCATTAGATCTATATTTCATAGAATTCAGATAGAAAGCGAAAAAAAATTTTCTAACGTGTGAAGCCATTTTCAATGCTTAGAAAATCACGAGGGGCGCTTGTTTCCCTACCCAGGGCCGCAATAATTCGTCACTACTGGTAACAACGAATAGTGGCGGTTACAGTATAGGAATATGAGACAAGCTCCCCGCAGTCAGCACTGTTCTTGGCCACTTATAGCGAGTGGGACCCAGGAACGGGGACGGTGCGCTGTGTACACGGCACGGCCCGGTCAGGCCCAGTCAACCGATATGGCCGTCTATCGTTGGGAGCCCTCAGACAGGACAGGGGTGAAGAGCCCCATGTCCAGGCCTGGTGGTTGGATAAAAAAGCCTTTCTAACCATCGACGGGATAATGGCGCTCTACTGGACTTCACTGAAGGTAACAACTGGTAAAGATTGGTCGGAGTATAAGCTCCCGTCGCTTCAGCGTGGCGCCTCCGTGGAAACGTCTGTAGTGGCACTAGATAGTCTAAGAATGAGAGCGAACCAAGCCTCTTTCTGGGCTACCTAGGGAGAGTTGTTTTTTTGTAAATCTCACTCGGAGTGGGGATGGAAGTGGCCCAAAGACCCAGTGTCCCAAATAGGCCGCCACGTCGTTCCATGAGGGGGGGGGGGGACTGTCATAACTTTGGCAGCTGTGGATTGGCAGTGGCGGTTCTCTCACGATTCCAGTGGCGGTTACAGTATAGGAATAGCGGCCGCTAATAGCGAGTGGGTCCTTTACCGCTGCTTGTGCGCTATGTTGATACCACCACCTGGTCGATGGTGTGGGGGATCCCTCAGACAGTACTGGGTGTGAAGAGCCCTCGGACCAGGTCTGTCTAAGAAATCCTGTGCGATAATCAAAGGGATAAGGGCGTGGACCCGATTCCCTTCTGAACTTCATTGAAGGTAAGGGTTGCTAAAAACAATTAAAAAAAAAAAACAAATTGTAAATCCCTCACCCATTGAAGTGTTAGACAGTATCTACGAATTTCATTGGCTGAAAGGTGTGAGTGATAAGAGCGTAACTGTCACGTGCCTAGAGATAAGTCTCGCATTCATGAAGAACATCAAGACGAAACGAATGGTGTCAATGACAAAATTAAAGTCGAAATCGTCCCTGGAATTTTACAAACAAAACAAATTTAGAACATTCAGGGAATTTAAAAAAAAAAATAAACAGGCATTTAAATATGACCTGAAGTTAGACTAGTCCAAGTAAAACCTCTAAGTGGCTCTAAAAGCAAAAATAGTTCACCATCAGTTCTGCGAATTCATGAATTCAATCCGTTATTTCCCCATAAGTTTTATGAATTCAAGCCGTTATTTCCCCATAAGTTTTATGAATTCAATCCGTTATTTCCCCATAAGTTTTGTGAATTAAATCTGTTAGTTCACCATAAGTTCTGTGAATTCAATCCGTTATTTCACCATAAATTCTGTGAATTCAATCTGTTAGTTCACCATAAGTTCTGCGAATTCAATCCGTTATTTCCCCATAAGTTCTGTGAATTCAATCCGTTATTTCCCCATAAGTTTTGTGAATTAAATGTTAGTTCACCATTAGTTTTGTGAATTAAATCTGTTAGTTCACCATAAGTTCTGTGAATTCAATCTGTTACTTCACCATAAGTTCTGTGTATTCAATGTATTCTGATCTTACTTTGTCAAGTCTTACAATGTATAAAGAGAGTGTGTGCACATCTAATTTTTACTACAATTCTGATATTGATCTAGCTTCAACAAATACACTAGTAGATAGTGTTAGAGAAACAGAGATGGGGGGGGGGGGGGTGAAAGAAGGAAAGGGAGAGAAAGAAAAAGATCCATATGACGCTACTAGAGGTCCCTACGACGCCACTAGAGGTCCATATGACGCTACAAGAGGTCCCTATGACGCCACTAGAGGTCCATATGACGCTACTAGAGGTCCATATGACGCTACTAGAGGTCCATATGACGCTACTAGATGTCCAAATAACGCTACTAGAGGTCCATATGACGCTACTAGAGGTCCATATGACGCTAATAGAGGTCCATATGACGCTACTAGAGGTCCATATGACGCTACTAGAGGTCCCTATGACGCCACTAGAGGTCCATATGACGCTACTAGAGGTCCCTATGACGCCACTAGAGGTCCATATGACGCTACTAGAGGTCCATATGACGCCACTAGATGTCCAAATAACGCTTCTAGATGTCCAAATAACGCTACTAGAGGTCCATTGACGCTACTAGAGGTCCATATGACGCTACTAGAGGTCCATATGACGCTACTAGAGGTTCATATGACGCTACTAGAGGTCCATATGACGCTACTAGAGGTTCATATGACGCTACTAGAGGTCCATATGACGCTACTAGATGTCCAAATGACGCTACTAGAGGTCCACATGACGCTACTAGAGGACCACATGACGCTACTAGAGGTCCATATGACGCTACTAGAGTTCCATATGACGCTACTAGAGGTCCCTATGACGCTATTAGGTCCATATGACGCCACTAGAGGTCCGTATGACGCCACTAGAGGTCCCTATGACGCCACTAGAGGTCCCTATGACGCTAGTAGAGGTCCCTATGACGCCACTAGAGGTCCGTATGACGCCACTAGAGATCCGTTTGACGCTACTAGAGGTCCCTATGACGCTAGTAGAGGTCCCTATGACTCACACACATTGAAGTTCTTGTGAACGACGGACTTAAAAAAAAAGAAATCAAGGCTTCAAGACTAGGACCTTCGGCTCAAAACAAATCAACATATCGCATAAATATATATATAGAGAGAGTGAGAGAACAGTGGGGGTGGGGGGGTGCTCCTCCAACAGACTAAGAGAGAGAGTGAGAAAACAGTGTGGGGGGGTGCTCCTCCAACAGACTAAGAGAGAGAGTGAGAGAACAGTGGGGGGGTGCTCCTAAAACAGACTAAGAGAGAGAGAACAGTGGGGGGGGTGCTCCTCCAACAGACTAAGAGAGAGAGAGTGAGAGAACAGTGGGGGGGGGGTGCTCCTCCAACAGAATAAGAGAGAGAGTGAGAGAACAGTGGGGGGGATGCTCCTCCAACAGACTAAGAGAGAGAGAGAGAACAGTGGGGGGGGGATGCTCCTCCAACAGACTAAGAGAGAGAGTGAGAGAACAGTGGGGGGGTGCTCCTAAAACAGACTAAGAGAGAGAATGAGAGAACAGTGGGGGGGTGCTCCTCCAACAGACTAAGAAAGAGAATGAGAGAACAGTGGGGGGGTGCTCCTCCAACAGACTAAGAGAGAGAGTGAGAGAACAGTGTGGGGGTGTGCTCCTCCAACAGACTAAGAGAGAGAATGAGAGAACAGTGGGGGGGTGCTCCTCCAACAGACTAAGAGAGAGAGAGAACAGTTGGGGGGGGGTGCTCCTCCAACAGACTAAGAGAGAGAGTGAGAGAACAGTGGGGTGCTCCTCCAACAGACTAAGAGAGAGTGAGAGAACAGTGGGGGGGGATGCTCCTCCAACAGACTAAGAGAGAGAAAGAGAGAACAGTGGGGGGGGGGTGCTCCTCCAACAGACTAAGAGAGAGAATGAGAGAACAGTGTGGGGGGTGTGCTCCTCCAACAGACTAAGAGAGAGAGTGAGAGAACGGTGGGGGGATGCTCCTCCAACAGACTAAGAGAGAGAGTGAGAGAACAGTGGGGTGCTCCTCCAACAGACTAAGAGAGAGAGTGAGAGAACAGTGGGGGGGGGATGCTCCTCCAACAGACTAAGAGAGAGAAAGAGAGAACAGTGGGGGGGGGTGCTCCTCCAACAGACTAAGAGAGAGAGTGAGAGAACAGTGTGGGGGGTGTGCTCCTCCAACAGACTAAGAGAGAGAATGAGAGAACAGTGGGGGAGGGTGCTCCTCCAACAGACTAAGAGAGAGAGAGAACAGTTGGGGGGGGGGGGTGCTCCTCCAACAGACTAAGAGAGAGAGTGAGAGAACGGTGGGGGGATGCTCCTCCAACAGACTAAGAGAGAGAGTGAGAGAACAGTGGGATGCTCCTCCAACAGACTAAGAGAGAGAGTGAGAGAACAGTGGGGGGGGGGATGCTCCTCCAACAGACTAAGAGAGAGAAAGAGAGAACAGTGGGGGGGTGTTGCTCCTCCAACAGACTAAGAGAGAGAGTGAGAGAACAGTGGGGGGGGGGGTGCTCCTCCAACCGACTAAGAGAGAGAAAGAGAGAACAGTGGGGGGGGGGATGCTCCTCCAACAGACTAAGAGAGAGAGTGAGAGAACAGTGTGGGGGGGTGCTCCTCCAACAGACTAAGAGAGAGAAAGAGAGAACAGTGGGGGGGTGCTCCTCCAACAGACTAAGAGAGAGAAAGAGAGAACAGTGGGGGGGGGGTGTGCTCCTCCAACAGACTAAGAGAGAGAGTGAGAGAACAGTGGGGGGTGTGTGCTCCTCCAACAGACTAAGAGAGAGAAAGAGAGAACAGTGGGGGGGGTGTGCTCCTCCAACAGACTAAGAGAGAGAGTGAGAGAACAGTGGGGGGGGGATGTGCTCCTCCAACAGACTAAGAGAGAGAGAGAACAGTTGGGGGGGGGGTGCTCCTCCAACAGACTAAGAGAGAGAGTGAGAGAACAGTTGGGGGGGGGTGCTCCTCCAACAGACTAAGAGAGAGAAAGAGAGAACAGTGGGGGGGGGGGTGCTCCTCCAACAGACTAAGAGAGAGAGAACAGTTGGGGGGGGATGTGCTCCTCCAACAGACTAAGAGAGAGAGAGAACAGTTGGGGGGGGGTGCTCCTCCAACAGACTAAGAGAGAGAGTGAGAGAACAGTTGGGGGGGGGTGCTCCTCCAACAGACTAAGAGAGATGTGAACGTGAAGGATATCAACGTATTTCCCAGACACTGACATATATTCTATGATAACTATTGGCTGAAGATTGGTGCTAGAATTGTTTTTATGCTGGGCGAACATAGAATCCATTTTATCTATTGCAGACCTGTCAGGGCATAACAGACGTTGAGTGGAACTATCCCAGCAGTCTCTTCCGATTTTTTTTTTTTTTTTTTGATGTAGAGGAACATTTTCTTGCTCCTTTAAATTATGAAGAGTTATGAGAAACATCGGTATTAAACCAGAGAGAGAGCGAGAGAGAGAGTGAGAGAGAGAGAGAGAGAGAGAGAGTATGCGAGATAAAGAGAGAGACAGAGCGTGTGTGTGTGAAGTAAGAGAGACGATAAGAGAGCGTGAACGTCAAGAGAGAGAGTGAGAGAGAGAAATAATGTAAGAACGTCTGTGAGATACAGAATGAAAGATCATGCGAGACAAAGGGAGAGAATGTAAGTAGAAAAGAAAGAATTAAAAAGCTATCTTGTCTTGGAGAGTAACAGAGAGCGAACACACGCGCGCAGGTGAGAAAGAGAGAGAGAGAGAGAGAAAGAGAGATGGAGTAGGAGAAGAAGGAGTAACAACTTGAAAAAATAAAAACCTAAACGAAATGGTCGTGAAAGTTACGTTGTACATTTTTCTGAGAAAAAAAAAGTTTTCGTCATCTGAAAATCTAGTCTGTCTGTCTGTCTGTCTGTCTCACACACACAAACAGGTGCAACTATGTGTGTGTCTGTGTCTGATAGGTGTATTTGAGTGAGGTTTAACTTTTGACCTGTTAATCTCTTATGATTCGGTCCCAAAATAAATGTCACCTGGATTTGACCTACAGACACTTGGTCATGTAGAGACATACTTGGTCACGTAGAGACACACTTGGTCAGGTAGAGACACACTTGGTTAGGTAGAGACACACTGGTCAGGTAGAGACACACTTGATCAGGTAGAGACACACTTGGTCAGGTAGACAATGTTGTTGCTTTTTCTTTTCCAAATACTCAGCCAAGTAAATATTTATGTGTATAGGTTCAAACACTAGAATGTGGCTACAGCCGAATGTTGCTACAGGCGAATGTTGCTACAGCCGAATGTTGCTACAGGTGAATGTTGCTACAGGCGAATGTTGCTACAGGTGAATGTTGCTACAGGCGAATGTTGCTACAGGCGAATGTTGCTACAGCCGAATGTTGCTACAGGCGAATGTTGCTACAGCCGAATGTTGCTACAGGTGAATGTTGCTACAGGCGAATGTTGCTACAGGTGAATGTTGCTACAGGCGAATGTTGCTACAGGTGAATGTTGCTACAGGCGAATATTGCTACAGGCGAATGTTGCTACAGGCGAATGTTGCTACAGGTGATGTTGCTACAGCCGAATGTTGCTACAGGCGAATGTTGCTACAGGTGAATGTTGCTACAGGCGAATGTTGCTACTGCCGAATGTTGCTACAGGTGAATGTTGCTACAGCCGAATGTTGCTACTGCCGAATGCTGCTACAGGCGAATGTTGCTACAGCCGAATGTTGCTACAGGCGAATGTTGCTACAGGTGAATGTTGCTACAGGCGAATGTTGCTACAGGTGAATGTTGCTACAGGCGAATGTTGCTACAGCTTTTTTTGTTTTAAAGTTGACTTCTACCACTATAACGAAATAAAACTTCAGATCTACTAGCCGCCACAGGAGACTAAGGTTTCAATTAGATTCCGGCTTCAGCCACTTTCTTCTGTCTGAAATTAGTCTGTGTGTTCTGGTGTTTGTGTGAATAGTTTGATTAGCACCTCCACAAACATAAACTCTTGAGGTGAGAGTGGGGAGACAGGGAGGACACGTGAAAAGACCATCATTTATGTGTGAGTGTGCATAAGCGTCTCTCTGACGAATGCACGTGCATATCACTCAAAGACGTGTACACGTCACAGGGACGTCACGGTGGATGAACACACTGACACTCACTAGGTGAAAGAGTCACACACACGCGCGCGCGCGCAGTGCTAGAGACGAAACAACAGTGTGTCCCAGACAGACAGACAACACAACTGTCGGCAGCGTAACAACGGGGTACATAAAAAAAAAATTGAGCGTTTATATAGAGAGACGAAAGAGAGAGAGAGAGAGAGAGAGAGAGAGAGAGAGAGAATTAAAAGTTTGATTTCACGAGTTAATAAGGTAAAATCTCTATCTTAGCTCGCCTCATGGGTGGCCTGTCACTTTTGGGTGGAATTTAATTAGAGAGGCGATGGTAGGTGCATCGACGCCTCTGACGTAATCAAGAAAAAAAATTAAGAAAGTTACCGCCAAATCATTCCTAACAGTGATAGAAACATGTCCAAACTGGCTGTCTGCTTTGTTGTTACGCCATGATAACCAATGGACAACATTGAAATGCTCCTTAATAGGATCTCACTGATTGGTGGAATGTTGAGCACGGGCGGTAACCGTGCATTGATTCCGGTAGTATATTGAGCAGATGAATAACTGACAAGGCAGAATCTATGAGTCGGTATATCAAGAATAGAAACTCAGATATCAGGGTCAAAAGGTTCCATTTTACATGGTCAACATACGTCTGAGGTTAATGAGATGTCTGTGATCTAGACACAAATGTAGAACATATTCCTGGAGAGCTTTAGATCCATCAAGTTTTTAAATTCAGGACAGTCTATTTATCAGCAGACGCAAGAAATTCGTGATTTCAGTTGGATTGAGTAGGATTTTTTGATGTCCTTAATTTGGATTCTTACTACCTTAAACCCTCGATAATATTCAAAGTGTAAGAATTTATTCAGAAAATCATAATGAGGTTGTTGAATAATGATCTTGATCAAAACCCGCTGGCACAAGTCCGTTCAAGATAAAGATTGTCTAAACATCTTGCCTAATTTGTTTTTTAAATAGATCTATTCTACTTTGAACAATTCTAACAGGCAAACTCTAGTTTTCCCAGTGCGGCCAATCAGCGAGTAATTCCTTTCACAACTGTCAAATTTGAAGAAAATCCTAGAGACATTTTTTAAAAACTGTGTCCACCCAGGCTCCACCTTTTTTTATGTTTTTTTTTTTTTTGACCCGATGACGAATTTGCAACCTGAAAAGAGGAATTGTAAAAAAACAAACAAACAAAAAAAAAAAAAACATAAACCTAAACATATTACGAAACGACACTCGGAAAAACCTATCATATAGAGCAGTGTTTCTCAAATTTTTTTGTCTGCCGGCACAGTAAACAAACTACAAAAATTTCGCGGCACACCACGAAGAGCAACAGTTGTTTTATAATAAAAAGAAAAAAAGATTTTAGCTGTTTTTAAGTATTACATTTAATGTGAAGGGTGTGACTGTTTTTGAGAGCAAATGCGATCTAATTGAGGCTCCAAAGTCGACAAACAAACTCGCATTTCATCGTCTATTGCAAGAAGTCTCTCTCTTTTCTTAGACTTCATTTCAGTCAGTGCTGAAAGTCCAAACTCACAAAACCATGAAGATGCAAATGGAAGAATTATTTTGATTGGTTTTAAACGGATTGCAGGATATAACTTGTTGATTGAAATCCTAAACACATCCAGGCTTTCTCGGCAAAACTTGACTTAAGATTTGCATCGTTTTTTAAATCAATGAGCTGCTCTGCTTCTTAAGTTGTAAGATTTGTAGCTTCATTGTTTCCAAATGGAGAGCTGACCCATCCATATTCATTACTTCCAACCGTTGGGAAGTAATGCTGCAATGCTGACTGTAGGTGTGTCAAAGTGTACAGAATTTCAGGGGTGATTTCTTTATTTGAAGCACATTCATAGTAAGTAGGAAAGCAGGACTCCTTTCGAGATCTTACTTTGCCACAAAGAAAATCAATTTTTCACCAAATGACTTCAGTTTTGAGGATGCAGTGATGATGGTTTCCAATGGTCCTTGAAGACTTAAATTCAATGAATTTAATTTGTCAAATAAATCAGAGAGAAATGTCACCTTAACCCACCAGATCTCGTCATGAATAGAAAATCCAAAGTCTTTTTTTTTTCAGCCTCCAAGAATGAAATCAGCTCAGACCTGAGTTGGACCACACGCTTTAACACTTTTTCCCCTGGAGAGCCAACGAACGTTGGTGTAATACAGGAGACATTTGTAGCCTAAATCCATTGCTTCACAAAGCTCTGAGAAAAGTCGGGTTGCAAGCGGTCGAGATTTGAGGAAGTTTACAACTTCAAACACTTGATCCAGAACAGACATCAAATATTTCGGCAAAGACTTGAAGGCTAGAGCTTCTCTGTGGATCATGCACTGAACAATTAATACATTTGGATTTTCTCGACGCACAAGAGTGACGAATCCCTTTCTATTTCCCTGCATGGAAGGACAGCCATCGGTGCAAACGCTTACACAGTTTTTCTACTATAGTTTGAAGAGCAAAATGTTTTCGTTCACCACTTTGAAAATATCTTCGCCTTTGGTCGTAGTTGGTAAGTCTTTGCAAAATAAGAATTCGTTGACACATTTTTCATCCTTTATAAGCCGAATAAAAGCTAGTAGCTGGGCTTTGCCACTAATAAGTGGATTCATCAACTTGAAGAGACCACAGCAGAGACACTTCATCGTCAGTCACGTCGAAGTGTTCGCAGATTTGATCTTGTAAATCTGACGATAAGTCCTTAATTCTGCGCAAAATAGTACCAATTGACAAAGGAACTTTTTTTAACTTTATCGGCGGCATCGGATCCAAGGATAGTTTCAACAACTATTGCTAAAGCTGGTGCAATGATTGATTCAACCTCTGTGTGTACTTTCTTGCGTTTTGCTAATAACTGATCAACCTTATAACTTGCAATCAATCCCTTTTTCTGGCAGCTTTAGGTAGTTCCTAAGTTTCTTAGCTTGTTTATTTTGTTGAGCCCTGATGTTTTCAAAGTATTCCTTCGGTTGCGCTTTTACAGCTGGATGTTTTGTTTCCAAGTGTCTCTTTAATTTGTTTGGAACAAGCGCCTCATTCGATAGAGTTGCATTGCAGATCAGACAGAATGGCAATGGAGCAACTTCAGGTCCCGAAGATATGAAACCATATCCGATGTCATCTTCTTTGTACCTTCGTTTGGTTCCTTGCTTTTCTTTTAACACTTTCACAGTTTCATTCCTGCTAACGTATTTCTCCATGGGTAACAATGAATAAGGCTTAGTGATAATTTGTTATTATTAGCATACACCTAAACAATTGACATGAAACACATCGCTTATTATTATCGTTAGCAATTCAAGAACTGCTGAGCGTTTGCTAAGGCGCCTACATTTGAGTCATTATTATAATATATATATAGTGGACAATTTCATAACCTGAAGAGCTAACACCCCTTTCCTTCACTATGGAGCGGTCCACTACTATTACCGGTCGTTGCAAGTGACGAAGTCATCGCAACGTAAAATACAAATTAATAGTAGGCAGGCCTGTGTAACATGGCACGTGTGGCGTTCTGAAATCTTCAGCGGCACACTAGCCGCGGCACACAGTTTGAGAAAAAATGATATAGAGAGTCTTACAAAATGTAGGCTTTTTAGAATAAATGTAGCAGAACTCAACAGTTGTGGCTGGATTTTAACATGTTAAACAGCCACCACGATTTTGTTTCTATAGTTCTAATGTATATTCTGGCACACATTATAAGGCGGTTAACGAGCAGGATGTCATGTGGTCAGCACAACGACCTACCGTCTCTACTTTACCCAACTAAAATCAAGTACCCATTAGACTATGAGGCGCCCTAAAATCCCGAAATTAAAAATCACAGTCTTCACCCAGGACCCCAGGTTCGGAAGCCAAGCGTTAATCAACTCCGCCACCGCGACCCTGTAGTAGAAGTAGTAGTAAGAAATGTTTCTACTTCATAATCTAGATGTTGCAAGAACACAAATTCAAACTAATTATAGCCTAACACATGCGGCTACATGTGGACATAGGTTAGTGCGTTATTTACGAGTATTTGATTCAAAGGAAATGCTCCTGATTAAATCAAAAGATAAGATAATCTAGTGAAAGTTATCAAGGAGGCCTCAGTGTGTACAAACAATTCAAGGCAGAAGTAGATTCGAATTTGTGAAATGAACTTGCTGGAGATAGTCTTTAGTGAGTATGCACATTGGAACGTACACATGAACAAACGAACAACACATATACACGAAACACAAATACATACGCGAACACACAGATGAACACATTTGAGGTTTAACTTCTGACCTTTTAATCGCTTAAACATAAAACACATTTAAACACTTACAAGTAAACTCATATGAACATACACGAGAACACATACTCATATCAACATAAAACATACACACACACACGCATGTGTGTAAACACACATGAACACACTAACATTAACACACACGTGAAAACACATAAACACGTGAGCACATACATGAACACACAGAGGCGTGTAAATACTCACACACGGGGACACACAAGTGAACTTACACGGGTACACACATGAGTACAGTCATGGGAACATACTGACGTGACTAAAGAAAGTTGAACACTCTTATAATTTCTAAACAATGTGTTCCTACTCAAAACGGTCCCCACCCACCCCCCACACACACACACGCACGCGCACACACACACACACAAGAACAAAACTATCGCTTTTGTAGAAAGAGAACTGACTGTATTGACCTAACAATGTGTTTAAAACCAGAGGCAGGGATTGGGAGGAGGGGGGGGGGAATTACTTTTACAGTCTCTGACAATCTGGAAATCACTTTAGACCCCACCTCAAGTTCTGCTGCGAGGAGTGTCTGACATCGTTTACAGGACCCATAGCCTGCATTGCCGTACGAGCTTTAGTCTCCAGTGTCGGAGATACGTAGGTCTTACAAATATGTCTTTGTTTGTTCGCTTTGTGCCAATATTGTCTCCGGCAAGATGATCCCACTATCGCTATTTGTCTCTGGGGCCTGGGATCTGTTTTGGTTGGGATGAGCTGAAGATGTTGTTAGTGATGGGGCGTGTCTGTCAGAAGCTGGCAGTGAGAGACACGAGGACACACAAACTTGGAGACCATATAACAGAGAAATGATCACAAGAAAATTTAGTTCAACAGAGAAAACAAACTACACGGAAAACGAACATTAGTCTAGAATAAATGAACATTAGTCTATATACAATAGAATAAACGAACATTAGTCTATATACAATAGAATAAACGAACATTAGTCTATATACAGTAGAATAAACGAAAAGTAGGCTATATTCAGTATAGCAAACGAACATTTCTCTATGTACAGTAAAGTAAACGAACATTAGTCTATATACCGTAGAGTAAACGAACATTAGGATGTAGTCAGTATAGTAAACGAACATTAGGCTATATTCAGTATAGTAAACGAACATTAGGCTATATTCAGTATATTAAACGAACATTAGGCTATATTCAGTATAGTAAACGAGCATTAGGCTATATTCAGTATAGTAAACGAACATTATATACGGTTGAGTAAACGAACCTTACTTAGACCTACAGTAAAAAAAAAAAAGGAATAGGGTTTAAAAACGAACGGAGAATGACAGAAAGAAATACTGCACATGCCTAGAAAAATGTTTAGTGGTAGGTGTATTGAAGAACTAGATACATCTAAATGTGATTGATTTGTTCGATTTTCCACCAAGGTTTCCAATAGCGTCTATTGATTATGACCTTTGTGACTCTACAGATTGACTCATTTCAATCTCACTCGTTGGAGAGCTGTTTATAAATACACTATTATGTAGAGTACTGTAGACGGTAGTGTTCGTTGGGCTTATCGAATGATAGGTCAGTGCGCTACAGAGTTATTTATCGAGATATAAATACAAATTGTCCAGATATGTTGATGATCGGTCGTTGTCTTGTAGCTCCAAACATCTAGTACAACTGAACAGATGTTGGCGTATACTATTTGTAAAGTAATAAACTTAAAATAACTTGAACGCATTTTTCTTGTGAACAAAAACTCAATAAAAATGCTATTACAATATTCATATACATAGCTAGAAATGAGATATGGACATAATAATAATAATCTTTATTGTCGTATGGAAATTTGTCTTACAATTTGTGCATTACACCAAACAAAAAACATTATAACTATAAGAAACCAAAGTGTACATTCATAGCAATGAAATGAAATTATATTTAAACCAAATCTATCTCACACCAAAAACACGTTGTTACGTATCTAGGCGTTGTTTTTTTTCTTTCTTTGACCTGTTGCGGTCGAGAGACGGGTAGGTTGTCTGCCCCTTGTGTAATAAGTTTTTTTTTATTCGTCAAGCCACACAGACAGTGACCGGTCCTTGACCTGTGTGTGTACCTCTGGTTGAAAGGAGGGTGTTTTTTTTTCTGTCTCTTTGAAGAGCGTTCTAGATCTGGGTGTTGATGACTTTCTATTCTAGAAAGTACGAGATATCGACGCGCGGTAGATTATATAAGACCGCTCGCGTAACGTTGACGGACAGACATACGGAGACAGCCGTGAGACAGAATAGCGGAGACATTGCGCGACCCGTGCGTGGTATACCACTTGATCGTGTAAGTTAATATTTTTTTTAAGGCCTTGCTTGCTTGTATTTGTAATTACATTTTCAAACTCTTGTATTGTAATATTTTTACATACCATTTTTGTAAAAGGGTTTTGGTCAACACATCAATTCTGTATTGAGTAAATGTTTATTTTTTCTTGTAACTTTATATTTGATTAAACATTAAGTTGATAGTTTACCTTCCGATTTCTTGTGTCATTTTTTTTTGTTATTCATTGTAAGTCTTTGATTAAATTCAGACTTAAGATAAGTGACACAACTCCTTTTCTATTGTCACGTTCCCCTAGGCAAGCCATTTAAAAGTAGAATTCAATTCGTAATACGTGACAAAAGAAGTTTGAGGCCTTTCGTCCCGGATATTTTTTTCTGAACCTATTTTCGTCTTACTTGAGTAATTTTGTAAAGGCGAAGTTGACTTTAACAAAATTTTTTTTTTTTGGTTCAAAGAGTCGGAAGTAAAGTATCAATAGTATTGACCAAACTCTCTTAAGGTTTTTTTGTTGTACTGATTTTGTACTGTATATTTACATTGTATACACATTTTTGCTTGATCGTTTGCTAATTAGTCATGGATATTCAGGTTTTTCTTGCAAATCCCTCTGTGGAAGAGCTTGATGCTTTTACTAGGAAGGAACTGGTCCTTATTTCTAAACATTTAGGGTTAAAAATAAAATCAAATGCCCTTAAACAAGAAATCAGAGATAACATTGTAATCCATTATGTAGACGAGGAAGTATTTTCTGAAGACCTTTTAGAAACCCTTAGACCCGATGAGGGTAAATCAGATTTAGAACTTCAGATAAAATTAAAACAAATGGAAATAGAAGCCCAGAAGGAAATGGCTAGAGAGCAGAGAGAGCAGAAAGAAATGGAAATGAAATTACAAATAGAGTTAAAAAAATTAGAGTTAGCTGCTAATGTAAGACCAGATTCTTCCCCTGCCAGTCATACTGCTGAAGCAATAAAATTTTTGAAAATAATTCCACGCTTTAATGAGGCCACAATTGACAATTATTTTCCACAGTTTGAACTTGCTGTGAAAAATTTTAATGTACCTGAAACTTTGTGGCCCACTTTGCTGCAAACAGTTTTGACTGGTAGAGCTGCAGAGGTATTTTGTTCTTTGACCATTGAACAACAAAAAGATTATAATGTTGTTAAGGCCTTAATTCTTAAGGCATATGAACTTGTTCCGGAAGCTTACCGAAAGCAGTTCAGGGATTGTCGCAAATCGGATGGCCAAACCCATGTAGAATTCCTGCGGGAAAAGGAGCGACGCTTTGAGAAATGGCTCACTTCCAAGGAAATCGGCACCGACTTTGCCAAATTCAAGAACCTAATGCTGATGGAAGAGTTCAAGAGTTGTGTGCGGCTGGACGTCCGTACGCATATAGCTGATCGTGGCGAGGAAGATGTGCACAAGGCTGCAGTGTTGGCAGACGATTATATAATATCACATCAATTTGCCAAGTATACGACGGATGTCAAGCCAAAACAAGTCAAACAGCCTGAGTCCACTGCTAACAACTCCATCAAGAACAGCAGTACAAACGACAGAAAACCTACTACAAGTAAAGCTACGTGTTCCTACTGCAAACGAGAAGGCCATAAAATTGACGATTGTTGGAAATTGAGGAAGAGAAACGAAAAAGCTCCTTCAAAAGTCAGCGCTTGCACAGTACAGTGGTCGTCGAGGTTTACTCCCTCATCATCAAGCCATATCAAGAATACCTCGACACCACCTGTTTCAAATGTATTGACTGTACAAGACTCTCCGAAAATGTCTCCACGGTGTTCAAATGACTCAACAGTGAGTTCTTCAAATTCATCTTTACGATGTTCCAATGACTCAAACAAGAGTTTTTCAAATAAATCAAGCCGATGTTCCAATGACTCAAACAAGAGTTTTTCAAATACATCAAGCCGATGTTCCAATGACTCAAATAAGAGTTTTTCAAATACATCACATCGATGTTCCAATGACTCTATCCAGAGTTCCCATAATACATCACCCCGATGTTCCAATGACTCTATCCAGAGTTCCCATAATACATCACCCCGATGTTCCAATGACTCTATCCAGAGTTCCCATAATACATCATCCCGATGTTCCCATGACTCTATCCAGAGTTCCCATAAGACATCACCCCGATGTTCCAATGACTCCATCAAGAGTTCTCCAAATACATCCACAAGATGTTCTACTGACTCAAGAAAGAGTTTCTCCACTGCGTCTCCTAGAGATGTCAATGACTCCAGCGAGAGTTCGACCCAAGTCCAGTCTGCATCAACCAAAATTGATGTTTTATTAGAGGATTTTAAGCCTTTCATTTCGGAAGGATTTGTATCACTACCCGGTGATTCTACAAGTCTACGACCTATCACCATTTTGAGAGACACAGGTGCCTCACAATCGCTACTTTTAGGGGGTATCTTGCCCTTGTCAAAATCATCATCGACTGGGAAGAGCATCCTGTTACGAGGCGTAGAGCTTGGATGTATAGATGTGCCTCTACATCTAATCGACATAAAGTCAAATCTTATTACTGGACCGGTTGTTGTAGGTGTCCGACCAACATTACCATTGGAAGGCATCTCATTGCTGTTAGGCAATGACTTAGCAGGTGGAAAGGTGATAGCCGAACCCATCGTCACTCAAACACCCGACTTATCTGCCACACCCGAGGAAGACCTAGAGTTATATCCAGCGTGTGCAGTAACAAGGGCAATGAGGTTGAAAGCATCTCAAGAAGAGAACGTCATCAAAGCCAACAGTAACCAAGATGATGTGGACTTGAGCACCACATTCTTTGCTTCTCTTGAAGAAGAACCAACGCCAAATTCTGAAAAGCCGGCATCAACTCGAAAACAGTTGATTGAGGACCAAAAGAAGGATCCAGAGCTCGCCAAACTCCGAGAAACCGCAATGACATCACAAGAGGCAGAGCTAGCATCAACGTGCTACTACATCCAAGATGATATGCTCTTCAGGAAATGGAAACCTCCAGACGCATCCAACGAAGAAGAATGGAGAATATGCCATCAAATCGTGTTACCAGAAAGATACCGAGCGTACATCATGAATCTGGCTCATGACACACCAATGTCAGGTCATCTCGGCATCCACAAGACATACCACAAGATTATGTCACACTTCTTCTGGCCACGTTTGAAGAAAGATGTCATCCAGTACTGCCGATCCTGTCATGCCTGTCAGATGGTTGGCAAGCCAAATCAAAAGATCCCTGTTGCTCCTCTGAAGCCGATTCCAGCCTTTGAAGAACCTTTCAGCAGAGTACTTATTGACTGTGTTGGTCCTCTCCCAAGGACAAAAGCTGGCAACCAATACCTGTTGACCATTATGTGTGCTTCAACTCGTTTTCCCGAGGCTATTCCTCTAAGGAACATAAAAGCATCAAACATTGTGAAGGCCTTAATCAAGTTCTTTACTCTATTTGGTCTACCAAAGTCCATCCAATCGGACCAAGGAACGAATTTCACGGCCAATCTTTTCAAGCAAGTCATGACTCAGTTGGGCATCAAACACTGCATGTCAAGTGCGTATCATGCCGAGTCGCAAGGCGCTCTTGAGCGATTCCATCAGACTCTCAAGAACATGATCCGAACCTATTGCTTTGAGCACGAAAAAGACTGGGACGAAGGAATCCACATGCTGCTGTTTGCAACCCGTGAATCCGTCCAGGAATCGTTGGGATTCAGCCCTTTTGACTTAGTCTTTGGCCATTCGGTGCGCGGTCCCTTGAAATGTATAAAAGAGACTTTGTTGTCACCAACAGCCACTGAAGGACTTTTAGACTATGTAATTAAGTTTAAAACTAGACTTTATGATGCTTGTGTTCTGGCCAAAAATAATTTACAAAACACCCAATCCAGCATGAAACGCTGGTATGATAGAAAGGCCCGTGTTAGAGAATTTTCTCCCGGGGATAAGGTGCTTGTATTTTTGCCCATACCAGGTCAACCCTTGCAAGCCAGATATTTTGGTCCCTATGAAATTGAGACCAAAAGTAGTGACCTCAATTACACAATCAAAACTCCTGACCGTAGGAAAAAGACTCAGCTATGTCATATAAACATGCTGAAGCCTTATGTATCTAGGCCAGATCACTCAGAGAAGAGTAATTGTGTTTTAAATACAGTCAAAAGTTGTTCAAATAGCCATGTTTCTCCTATGGATGATGATATTGTAAAGGAGAAATTTGGACAATACAAAATACCTAATTCTTTTGTATTACAGAATTTGGATGTAAAACTGTCTCATCTGTCTTCGACAGAAAGGCCAGTTATCATGAAACTCATTAATGAATTTAATGACATTTTTTCTGATGTACCAAAACAGACTAATGTTATAATGCATGATGTAGATGTTGGCGAGGCTACTCCAGTCAAGCAGCATCCTTACAGGGTCAACCCTGAAAAACTTGCCATACTTAGGTCAGAAATCAAGTATATGCTTGAAAATGACCTCATTGAACCAAGTTCCAGTAGCTGGAGCTCCCCATGTGTCTTGATACCTAAACAGGACAAGACTTATCGTTTTTGTACAGACTACCGTAAGGTAAATGCTGTAACAAAGACCGATTCGTTTCCTATCCCTAGGATAGACGATCTCATAGATCGTATTGGTGACGCTAAGTACATCACCAAAATAGACCTACTTTCAGGTTATTGGCAGGTTCCCCTGACTGATAGGGCAAAGGAAATCTCCGCCTTTGTCACCCCTGATGGTCTGTACCAATACAAAGTGATGCCATTTGGCATGAAGAATGCTCCTGCCACTTTCCAGAGAATGATAAATGCCCTGCTTGCTGACATGGAGAATTGCCACGCATACATAGACGATGTAGTAATTTTTAGCCAAGATTTTTCTAGCCATTGTAAACAACTGCATTGTCTTTTTACTAAACTTTTACATGCAAAAATTACTGTAAACCTGAGTAAGAGTGATTTTTGCCAGGCTTCCATCCAATACTTAGGCCATATTGTAGGACAAGGCCAGGTGAAACCTGTAATGGCCAAAGTAGAAGCTATCCAAGCTTTCCCTATCCCTGCTGATCGGAAACAACTCCGAAGATTTTTGGGAATGTCTGGATATTATAGAAAATTTTGCGAAAATTTTTCTGTCATTGCCAGTCCTTTAACAAACCTCCTGAGAAAGAACGTCCGATTTACTTGGACGGATGAATGTCAGAAAGCCTTTAACCAAATCAAGCAGATATTATCTAGCTCCCCCATTTTGATGGCTCCTGACTTCGGAAAACCTTTTAGGTTAGCTATTGACGCCAGTGACACAGGTGTTGGGTCAGTCCTTTACCAAGAAGATAATTCCCAAGTAGAGCACCCTATTTGTTTCTTTTCCAAGAAATTTAATAGACATCAAAGAAATTATTCTACTGTGGAAAAAGAATGTCTTGGGTTGATTCTTTCTATACAACACTTTGATTTTTATATCAGTGGGTCCAGATGGCCACTGGTTGTATTTACTGACCACAATCCCCTTACATTTATCCACAAAATGTCTGGCAAGAATCAACGACTTCTCAGGTGGAGTTTATTTTTACAAGAGTACAACCTAGTTCTTAAACACATAAAAGGCAGCGAAAATGTTATCGCCGATGCCTTATCTAGATTGTAAAAAGTATGTTGATGTATATATTTTTATATATATATCATGATAAATACATTCTGTAATGTAAATATTTTTTTGTAATTCTAAAAAGATTTCCATTTCGTGGAAATGTAAACTTTTTATTTTTAGGGGGGAGGTGTTACGTATCTAGGCGTTGTTTTTTTTCTTTCTTTGACCTGTTGCGGTCGAGAGACGGGTAGGTTGTCTGCCCCTTGTGTAATAAGTTTTTTTTTATTCGTCAAGCCACACAGACAGTGACCGGTCCTTGACCTGTGTGTGTACCTCTGGTTGAAAGGAGGGTGTTTTTTTTTCTGTCTCTTTGAAGAGCGTTCTAGATCTGGGTGTTGATGACTTTCTATTCTAGAAAGTACGAGATATCGACGCGCGGTAGATTATATAAGACCGCTCGCGTAACGTTGACGGACAGACATACGGAGACAGCCGTGAGACAGAATAGCGGAGACATTGCGCGACCCGTGCGTGGTATACCACTTGATCGTGTAAGTTAATATTTTTTTTAAGGCCTTGCTTGCTTGTATTTGTAATTACATTTTCAAACTCTTGTATTGTAATATTTTTACATACCATTTTTGTAAAAGGGTTTTGGTCAACACATCAATTCTGTATTGAGTAAATGTTTATTTTTTCTTGTAACTTTATATTTGATTAAACATTAAGTTGATAGTTTACCTTCCGATTTCTTGTGTCATTTTTTTTTGTTATTCATTGTAAGTCTTTGATTAAATTCAGACTTAAGATAAGTGACACAACTCCTTTTCTATTGTCACGTTCCCCTAGGCAAGCCATTTAAAAGTAGAATTCAATTCGTAATACGTGACAACGTCATTAGTCTTTCATGTCTCTAGATCGTCCCCGTTTTTAAAATAAATTAGGATACATCCTGTCGTGGTTTCATCACTCTCCAAGATCAAAAATTAATGCTCCCTTTCTTCGTCATCAATTTGGAAACACACACACACACACACACTCCATAACAAGATATAAATGAAAAATGAACAAGGTATAAATAAACGTATCGTTTTCGTTATATAAGCCTAACTTTTCAAGATATAAATACAATTTGTCGAGATATTAATAAAAAGAAAACAATAGAGACTAGCCAGAGAGGGGAGAGAATAAAAAAAAATTAAAGGTGTGATTTAAGCACACCAAGGCTAAATATGTCATTTTTAAAGACAAAACACTATCACGAGTCGAGTCTGTGACCTATTACGACCAGTCTCTAGAAGCTCGAGGTCAAATCAGTGCAAGTGTCCAGCGTAAACAAGTTAATTTTAGGTATCCAATCAAAAAAAGAGGTTAAGGGAAAAAAAAAGGACACGTCAGCCTCTAGAAGGTCAAAGTTACTAAAATCATTAGGGGAGACGTTTCTATGATTCCGGAATGTACGATTAAGAAAGGTATAAATTGAGGGAAAGTCAGTTAGACGGGTTCCTCGCTCAGTCCTCGATTAGTAATAAGTTTTGTGATATTAGCGGGTCCATTAGTTAAAGTTTTATTAGTGGAAGTTGAAGTTATACTAAGTGAAGTTTCATGTATCATTTAAGTTTTATTTATGAAGTCTCAAGTCAAGTTGTCATTGAATTGAGACGTTAATTTGATGTGAAAGTTGAAGAAGTATTATTAAAGAAGTTTTAAGAAAATACAGAGAGATGTTTCTTTCTTCATTTCATTGAATTGTCAAGTTTTGATAATATAATCCCCGGCAAGTGTGATCGTCACAAACACCAAAAATAAAATATTTCAATTCTGGGGTTCAATTTGAAAATAAAGTTTTTTAACTTAACCAGACAACTAGGGGTGGGCGGGGGATAAACTAATAACTAGATGGTCACCCGATGTCGACAGCATACTTGCGGTGTAGAGAATTTGCGATGAAAAATTTTGTTAGGAGTTCTTTGTATAGTTTTGAATACGAAATAGACCTAGATATAGCTAAACAGACCTAGATAGACCTAAATAGACCTAGATAGACCTAAATAGACCTAGATAGACCTAAATAGACATAGATATACAATCAATATGCATGCACTTTACAGAGCAGACGCACCCAACGGAAGAGCTGTTTAAAAAAAAAAAAACTCACAATCTTACAGCTTCACGCAGGAAATAAAATAAAAACATTCAAAGAAAATAGCTACACCCTTTAGAATACCATCAGGAGAGATCTAGATCTAGATTAAATTAAATGGCTTATCAAACAGAAACATCTCCACCTGTTTTGAACCGTTTCAGAAATTTTTTTTTTTTAAATCTTTAACGCATTCAATACGCAGACAACTAGTAAACGGATATGCTTTTTGGTTTGTTTTGATAGCACTAACATAAACCATAAATTCGCTGTAGGCCTCAATTACATTAGCAAAGATTTTTAGCGGATCCTGAAAGAGAAATAATAGTTTTGTGTGGTCTGTCTGTCCGTCTGACCGTTTAGATCGCAGAAACTAGACAATATATTGATATTCAAATATCATGATATTTCAGATGTGACAAAGTTTTCTTGCTACGGCTTAATTTTTTTTGTTCTGAAAGCAAACCTTTTAATTTGAAAATAGACTCTTTTGAAACTTTTGAGACTTTTGAGACTTTTGAAACTTTTGAGACTTTTGAAACTTTTGAGACTTTTGAAACTTTTGAGACTTTTGAAACTTTTATGCCAACGTTTTTGTTTAAATCTAAACTAATGTCATAAAAAATATTTGTATTACTACGTCAAATGTTTCTCTACTCAAATTTTAAATAATGAGTTTACTTTTGTTTTAAAAAAGAAAGAATGCATTTAGTATGTATTTAAGGAGACCGGTCATTTCATCCCCGGTCATTTCATCCCCTGGTCATTTCATTCCCCGGTCATTTCACGCCCAATTAATTTTTTTCCTTTTTTTCATTGTTTAATTGTGCTGTTAAGGCTTTGACTTTAAGCCCTCATTTCTACTAGTATATAAATATGATTATGTAGAATGCTTTTTGATATTTTTTTGACATGTAACTAAAGCGTTTCTAGTGTTTCCTCTTCCACTTTGCATTCTTGATGAGAAAGCTTATAATATATTGTATATATTGGATGTGGTGGATATAATATTATAATATTACCCTGCGCATGACGTAATGATCAAAGGCCAAGGTGTGGTGCAAGTAGTGGAAATCATTGGAAAGATAGAAGTGCGATTAGAATCATTATAACCATACCGCTGATAACTTTTCATCAAAGGCCAAGGTGTGGTGCAAGTACGACCACGTTTCACTTTTATTTATTTTTCGATCGCTCTTTCTTGAAATTGGGCGCGTCATTTTTAGCCTTGAAATAAGGTTTTATTTTTTGTTATTATAAAGGCTGACTTGACCCATACCATGATAAAATATTTTTACATTACCTCTATATTTATACATATTAAATTTTTATAGATATAATGACATTTATTCCCATCAAATGTATTACACTTTTTTGTCATTTAAATAAAAAATGAATGTATATAATATTGGTTATTTCATGATTTTTTCAATTAGTTTTTGTTAGATAAAATGATCAGATGACGAAAATAACGGGATGAAATGACAGGGGATGAAGTGACCGGGGATGAAGTGACCGGGGATGAAGTGACCGGGGATGAAATGACCGGGGATAAAGTGACCGTATTTAAGTCGATCATACTTTAAACTAATAAATATAATAATTAACGTGTATATACTAGTCTACATGTAGTTGTGTAAAATGGATAGAGGTTTGATAACATTATTTAGATAACAAAACGTTTTCAGGAATGTGTTAAAAATAGAGTAAGATATCCCCCCCCCTTTTTTTTTTCCCTCTCCTTTGTTAATATAGTCTCCTCCTGTTTTTTACTATTACTAGTGAATAGTTGTACAAATGCTATTATTCTCTAGTTTTAAAAATTAAACTTTTCGATTTCAGAAAAGAAACAAGAAAAACATTTAAAAAAATTATTTTTTTTAAAGACAGTACCTCCTTTACACAACCCGTAGAGCGGATTTGTTTCTTCTTAATCACTAACGAATGTTAGATTTAAAAACAAACATTTTATGCCCCGCCACATTCCTGATGATAGGTTCAGAGATCTACACTTACAAGACGATGCGCAAAATGGTGTTCCCGAAACTGTTGCATGAATAATGCACAGACCTATATATATATATATATATTATATCTAGACTTGAAAACGGAAACCAATTCTTATCCGATACTGTAAAGTAAAGAAAAGTAAAGATCTTTAGTTTTAAAAGTTTAGAAATAATGCAACACCATTTTGCGGATTTTAAATAGAATGGGCTTTTAATTACACAACTATATAGTCACGCAAATCTATTACGTAAAGCAATCTACTGTTAGCTTCCATTGAGATAATATTTCGAAATTCCTAGATTGAAATAATTTAACTCTTTTGATTTTATCATCTTAATTACTTTCAAATAGATTGATTACCTTGATTTTTCTAGATTATGTATAAAAATATTGCAAAATAATAATTATGAGACGAGAGTGCTCTCATTTTCAATGTTCAATTACTAGATCTAGATCAAAACATTGAATTATATGTTACATAGGTTAGGGTTGAAAAAATACTTTACTTCTTATAACTACTTTGCAAAACCATGCCTTGTTTCAGCTTTTTAAAACTTTTTCACGACATTTATGCGTAGTCATAGACATATATAAATATAGACTGGAAGATGGAAGTTATATTTATTTGGGGAGAGACACATTTTTTATGTACTCTATCTGTTTTATCTCAATTAAAAAGACAATTGAGCTATAAATTCTAGGAGGTACATTTCAGCCTAAATATAACTTTTATCTTTAGTTTTGAAAAGTACAAAATTACCATATTCCCAATATTTTGCCTCGGTATCATAATCATAGATATAGGACTATATAGATAGATTTGTGATGTGGATCTATTTAACGTTCGTAGTACGATAGACCAAGGCGGCCAAGGGATACATTCTAAAGGTGAAAACATTATTTTGCATTTTTTTTGCTTCAATAAATTGAATGCACAGTATTGTCTGTTGTCCAGTCTATCTCTCTCTCTATCTCTCTCTCTCTCTCTCTCCATATATATAAATATATATATATATATATATATATATACATATATTGAGTCCGGCGGAACTGTTCTCATTAAGCTTCGGGCAGGAGGGGCTTGTTAGCCATGGCTGGCTACCCACCTAGGAGAAGGAAAACTCTGAATTCAAACCTCTGTTGCCTTGCAACTATACCCAGTCATGGGAAAAGCTTCGGGAGTCAACCATGACGTAAAATCAGGAGGTGGCGACCCTAAGGCAGTTTGCAGCACCCAGTGCTACACTCTGGCAGAACCTGCGACGCCGCTGACCCCAAACTGTATCGGCACTGCCGTTCCTTTGGATACATCAGCTACGTGGAGTGGGAGGAAATGATTTGTGGGCGATATCGTTTCGACCACAGCTAATGCCCAGGCATTCATCTCATTTCCATGAGATGATCCATAGTCGCTTCGCGACTGAAGGAGGCCATATACATATAATATATATATATATATATATGTTTATGTGTGTAGTGTTCCCATGTCCAGTCTAGGTATAATATATACAGGTCTGTGGAATAATGCTTACATGGGAAATACCCGAAGATTAATATTTTCTGATTTTCTAAAAAAATTTAAATGTATTTATTTTATACTTTGAAAAATTATAACGGTCAAACTACAGTTTTTCTAGTGTGGCCAAAGATCTAGTAATTCTTTTCCTTACGATATACAGCAACTGTCAAATTGCTAGGAAAATCGTTAGAGCCATTTTCGAGATCCGTGACCAGTTTCTCTCCCCCCCCCCCCCAGTTCCAGGGGCTGAAAAGAGGTATTGTAAAATGTAGCCTTTGCATCAGAACTTTGACAGACAACAGGGCTATTACCTTTTTTTTTTTGGGGAGGGGGGCGCTAAAAAACAAAGTTTGAACACTGCTTCTTTTCTACACCTAGTTAATTTCACATAGATAACTTGGACTGATGGATTGATATGTTCCATAGTAACCGAACAACTATTAAAGCACTACTGATTTCCATCAGTTTATCAAATCTCCCTACAAATCAGTGTGGGGGTGCTGGCTACCAATGTTAGACTCGTTGATTCCAGAATGTTAAATCAGCGTGGGTTGTTGGCTACCAATGTTAGACGCATTGATTTCAGAATGTTAAATCAGCGTGGGTTTTTGGCTACCAATATTAGACGCGTTGATTTCAGAATGTTCATCAGTGTGGGTTATTTTTGCTAACAATGTTAGACTCTTTGATTTCAGAATGTTAAATCAGTGTGAGTTGTCAGCTACCAATGTGAGACTCGTTGATTTCAGACAGTTCTGTTGTAGAGTGAAGGTTTACTTAATAGTTAAGGCAGCAAGTACGAGGCGCTCTACTTGAAAGGGAGTGCACTCACACAGGCGGGCTGTGAAGCTCAGTGTACAGAAACGTGTACATAAACTTATTTGACTAAATAAAACTTGTTCATAAAACTTGGTGTATTTAAAGCTAGTTACGCCTGATTATACTTAGGCCAATAGATGTCTAGTTAGTGTAAATAGATATATCAATATTAGTGAGTTTATCGTAACAATTTGATATCATCTGAAAAATAACATTCTATCACAATGTTTTGTATGTAACAATTAGTTCAAGAGATACCATATACCAATAGAATATACCATAGAGTCTAAGACAGTGGAGGGGGGGGGGAGCGGAAAATTAGAATTTTTAGGGGAGGATTTCTAGAACGTGTGTGTATATGAATGTATGTGGGTTAGTATGTGTAAATATGGGTACATATGTGTGTATATGTGATCATAAGTGTGTGAGTGAGTGAATATATATATATATATATACATTGTTTATTTCAAACAAGATAGAAAAAAAAAAGAAACAAAGTCATGATCGGCGTTGTTTCGAGAATCAGTTTTCGTGAGATCAAACCCTAACAATATTTATCTTTGACATTTTCTGCTAGCCACATGAAACACATTGACCACACATCGTTGTGCTGGCCACATGAAACACATTGACAACACAAACTTTGAAAATCTCCTTAGTCGCCAAGCACTTTTTGTAGATATAGAAAGTCAAACATTTAAAAAAAAGTAAAGGTACCCCTTTTAGACATCGCGATATTTGGAGGAAGAAAATGTAAAGCTCATCAGTTACTACAAAGACTAAGACTGCTTTATTGATCCTTACGGAAATTTGTTGTGATTACAAGGACTCTTTTCTCATATAAACGGTTAACTATGGTGTCATGTGGCGAGCACAACGACAAACCGCTTTTACTTGCCTAGCGAATGACAGCTACCATAAGAGTTGGGTGGACTCACGGGAATCCTAAAAATCCCTAAGTTCAAAATCCTAGATTTCAGCAGGATTCGAACCTAAGACCGGATCGGAAGCCGAGCGCTCATTACCTAAATATTTTCACACTTCATCAAGTATTATTACAAAAATATTTATACACTTCATCAAGTATTATTAGAATTTCGATTTTTTTTTCTCCCGCCTATCTGATCAACTTGGGACGACACCTATCTTAACGTCTGTTTATGTCTCGCTTAATTGTGTGAACCTTCACTTTCATGAACACTTAAAGCATCATCGCGATGTCCAGAAACGAAATAATTTATTTCGAAAGGGGTGGGACTAATGAGGAGTGTTTACCCATGAACAGACTGGGGACTATCTTAATTGGTTCCGGTTCGCTTCGGGTCACCATCTCTGCAAGTGGTGCTGAGAAATATGAATGGCAGATAGTAGAAATATACGACGAAGGTGAGCGGTGCGTGTGTGTGTGTTGATAACAAGGGCGCGAGAGGGGTCCAGGTGTTGACCTTGTAATATAAAAATACACGCCTTCTGTCATGGCTGACGTTGACATGGTTCTACGCATGCGCGAGGATGATATCCCTGATGACATTGCTGTTAAAAGTCATAACTAATTGTGAGCGTCACTGAGGGGCGTAAGCTGCTTGGTCGCCTGAAGAAGCGGCTTAAATATTTCCCAAGTATAGCTTCGTAAGTATAGCTTCCTAACTATACCTTCCTAAGTATACCTTCCTAAGTATAGCTTCGTAAGTATAGCTTCCTAAGTATACCTTCCTAAGTATAGCTTCCTAAGTATAACTTTCTAAGTATAGCTTCCTAAAAATAGCTTCCTAAGTATAGCTTCCTAAGTATAACTTCCTAAGTATACCTTCCTAAGTATAACTTCCTAAGTATAGCTTCCTGAGTATACCTTCCTAAGTATACCTTCCTAAGTATACTTTCCTAAGTATAACTTCCTAAGTATACCTTCCTAAGTATACCTTTCTAAGTATAGCTTCCTAAGTATAGCTTCCTAAGTATACCTTCCTAAGTATACTTTCCTAAGTATAGCTTCCTAAGTATAACTTCCTAAGTATAGCTTCCTGAGTATACCTTCCAAAGTATAACTTCCTAAGTATAGCTTCCTAAGTATACCTTGCTAAGTATAGCTTCCTAAGTATACCTTCCTAAGTATAGCTTCCTAAGTATACCTTCCTAAGTATAGCTTCCTAAGTATACCTTCCTAAGTATAGCTTCCTAAGTATAACTTCCTAAGTATAACTTAATTAACAGAGACTTCGTGTTGATAAAACACTGACATTGAAACTATCATTTTATTACGTCACATCCTTTTAAGTACTTTCTCACAAAAACAGCCACAACAAACAATGGAGTAATATAAACATATTAGCACATCCTTCCTTTTAAAGTTCTTGTAACATCCTTCCATTAAAAACTCTTGTCACATCTTTCCTTTTAAAGCTCTTGTCACATCCTTCCATTAAAAACTCTTGTCACATCTTTCCTTTTAAAGCTCTTGTCACATCCTTCCATTAAAAACTCTTGTCACATCCTTCCTTTTAAAGCTTTTGTCACATCCTTCCTTTTAAAGCTTTTGTCACATCCTTCCGTTTAAAGTTCTTGTCACATCCTTCCTTTTAAAGTTCTTGTCACATCCTTCCATTTAAAGTTCTTGTCACATCCTTCCTTTTAAAGTTCTTGTCACATCCTTCCATTTAAAGTTCTTGTCACATCCTTCCATTTAAAGTTCTTGTCACATCCTTCCTTTTAAAGTTCTTGTCACATCCTTCCATTTAAAGTTCTTGTCACATCCTTCCATTTAAAGTTCTTGTCACATCCTTCCATTTAAAGTTCTTGTCACATCCTTCCATTTAAAGTTCTTGTCACATCCTTCCTTTTAAAGTTCTTAAGATCGATATCTACTTGGAACAACTTGACCACTTCTGGTTGTTTTGACTGACACAACTTGTTCTCTAGACGTAGGTCTACAACTGTTTGTTTCTTTAGTTCTGACACTTTGCTGTTCGGTGTCTTCATATCGTAGTACCCAGAGTTGTCTTCGTCAAAACTCGTATTTAACAACTCGTTGATTTTGTCTATCTTTGCTGTACGAGGATAGGTGTACAGTTCAAAAGATTTAATGGTTCTATCGCTATTACTCTGGAATTGTGAAATCAACACTTCTACCTAAGAAAAATTAAAAAGTTCAAGATCGATCTTCTTGAGTTTAAAGTGAAGAGTGGTGTAGGAAGTCAAGAGAAGAACTGATAAAGAAAATAAACAATGTTACAAAGACATTTGTGTGGAAATACAAACTCAAAATCGGCCCCCGAAGTGGTCCACCCAGGCAGGTAAAAAGGCAGGTTTCAATATTTTCAGAAAGAACATCAGAATGAAATTCTATCAAAGATAAATGACAGAGAAGAATGGAGAAAGAAGGTTGACAGATCTTGTGTGGTGCCCCTGCGGTCCAGCAGACCAAAGGTTAGGTGAAAGTGAATGTGAAGTTAGATGTGAACCTGGCCTAACTGATGTCTTATAATGAATATCTAATTGATCTAATTGTTTTGTAAAGGGTCATTCTCTTAGTCCTCAAGAAAAAACATTTCCGTAAAAAAAAAAAATGTCCTTTAGTTCAGTGTTCTATGGCCATGGTGTATTGCTGCAGTTCACGCGATAATATGAAAAACTGCTAATTAATTGTTGTTTTAAATAACGTCCAACTCATATGCATACTAAATAGATTTTTTCTCTTTAAAAAAAAGTAAAAAATTTTTGTGTAAATGTAGTAGTATAACAGAACTCACTGAACTTAGCAATATAAATGTAAGAAAAATAATAATTTTTTTTTGACAAAATTTAAAACCGTTTGCATAAATGTGTTTAAAATATGGTAATTCATAGACTCCCCTACTAAAGAACCTCCCGTGTTTGTTACTATTAATAGTGAATAGTTGTAAAAGTGGTGTATTTTTATGAAAAAATTGCTTGCATAAGTGATTTAAACAATTAGATTTTTCGCATTCAGAAAAGAACAAAAGTAGGCGTTGCATCAGAACTTTGAATGGTCTAAAATATTATGATGTCGGATTTTCACTATCTTTTCTAGTTTACGAGATCTAAACGGGACGGACGAACGGACATTCCACACAAAACTAATAGCGTCTTTTACCCTTTTGGGAGCCGCTAAAAAGACAGGCAAAGAAACTTAACTCTGTATTAATCCAAACAAAGCTGGAGTAGACACTACACTTGCACTTTCAAGGCGAATATTGCTTTCCAGTCATCTTTTGTGTACATAGAAAATAAGATTGTTTTTTCTTTGACTATGATACGTAATAGTCTGTACAGTAGAAGAAGCTTCAATTGATTAGCTGGACGTTCCATGAGACATAAACTTGTTCAAATCCTCGAAAATTCACACAATTGGGGATATAGTAACAGACCGAGTTAAGAGTAGAAGAAAAATGACAAAAATTGTAATCAGACGACCACCGCATTGAAAGCAACAACGCCAAAAACTGCTGATTTCATTGGCTTTAGAGCCGAGCTAATGACGTCATGCCGAGAATGGATCGGAGGTGAAACAATTTGCATCAGACAAGAATGTCGCTGCTGATTCCAGAGTTATGTGACGGGGATTAGCTAACATGTAATAATGGGTGACTAAATTAGAGTATTACACCACACGTGGAGAACACATTGTGTGAAACAGCACACCACATCTAGTGTAAACATTGCTTATATATAAGATAGCGTCTGAAAGAACGGCAGATTATAGTCTATCCGCTCTTACGTGCCGTGCCGTCCATGATTTTAAAACAAAGTTTTCATTCAATGAAAAAAATGCTCTAAGCCTTTAGATTTATGTAAGAATAGTCAAGGGGAGAGAATGTCTGATGGGGAAAAAAACAGAAAACGGGAATTTCAAAAAGAGGAAGGAAAAGGGGCAAATAAGCGTGTTTATTTTGGACATTTGATTTGGGGGGGGGGGGGGTTCATTCCAGTAGATAGGGGGAAAAAAACGTATTTGTAATAATTTAACAATCTCTACAGATGAGTCTGACCTATATATTGAGTTGGATGACTTTTAAATAATTTATATTTTAATGAGCGAGAGAACATTTATAGGAAGAGCATACGTCATAGAGCTAGTTGTTTTTTTTAAAGATTGACCTCCGTAAAGAGGACAGAATACAAGTAAGTTTATTCACTTTAGAGGTTACATAACATACATATTAATTGTCATATAATATACATTTTAACTAAAGTGTACTACCATTTTTTTTAAATATTGCCCCATTTAGACAGTCGCTAACCATCAGAGAGATAGTGTACGTTTAAATATAACATTGAGCATGAAGATCTATATAGGTCAGTACAGTATGGAGATCATACTCAAGAGAAACAAACATCGCAGGTATTTCCGCTACAACCATCACACGTCAAAGCGGGACCAACTCTTTGCTCATTGCTAGAATAGATCTAGAATCTATAGGGTTCCTGTGAAGGTTTGATGTCCTGACAACAGATAACGGTAGGGGATGAGTGAGTTCCTGTCGATTCGATCTAGATAATGTAGCACAGTGGAAATGAAACGATGTGCGAGTACCAGTTTGGCCTTTCCGTAAGGACACTTTTGAATGAAATGAAACTTTTCTGAGAGTCTTGTTCTTGTTGTTTTGTTGTCCGTCGCATTCCTACAATGTACCGCCACTAACCAGGAGATGGCCGTGAATCTGTGACACTTGTGTGGAAAGGCTTAGCGGATAGGGCAACGATTAGCAAATAATTATTTCTTCTTCGCATGTGCAATGTATTTAGTACTGTGGAAACCCACTGGAGGTTATGGTTCATTTCCTTGTTTGCCTATCCATCCCCGTGGACCACCAAATCTAGAAAGGAAACTTTCCTTCTTTTTTTTTTAAATGTAAAATCAAAATGTAATGCAATTAGGAATGAAGCTACTGTATTGTAATCACTTCCAGGCCATCAATGCAAAATGTGGAGTGAAGAAAGTGTCTTACTTTTCATCACGACATTCTCTGGTCTTGCCACTGCTCCATACACAGGGCAGGATGACGGACTAGGAAACAACTGCAACAAAAGAGAGCCTACCACCCCCTCCTTTTTTTTATCGCACTTATTCATACAGACTTTTGTGCTCGGTCAGAGTGTGACAGAGGAGTTGTCTAGACAGATCATCTAACACCCCTCTCTCCCCGCAGCTCGTGTATCAGAGACAATCTCCAAGGTAGCACGGTGCAGCCTAGAGAAGTGGCCATAGAGATTTTGTCCTAGTGGATCACAGGAAATTAAAACATAATCACAAGCAGTCTCACAAGCAGTCTCACAAGCAGTCTCACAAGCAGTATCACAAGCAGTCTCACAAGCAGTCTCACAAGCAGTATCACAAGCAGTATCACAAGCAGTATCACAAGCAGTCTCACAAGCAGTATCACAAGCAGTCTAAAAGCAGTATCACAAGCAGTATCACAAGCAGTATCACAAGCAGTCTCACAAGCAGCATCACAAGCAGTATCACAAGCAGTATCACAAGCAGTCTCACAAGCAGTCTCACAAGCAGTATCACAAGCAGTCTCACAAGCAGTATCACAAGCAGTCTCACAAGCAGTCTCACAAGCAGTCTCACAAGCAGTATCACAAGCAGTATCACAAGCAGTCTCACAAGCAGTATCACAAGCAGTATCACAAGCAGTATCACAAGCAGTATCACAAGCAGTCTCACAAGCAGTCTCACAAGCAGTATCACAAGCAGTATCACAAGCAGTATCACAAGCAGTGTCACAAGCAGTGTCACAAGCAGTGTCACAAGCAGTCTCACAAGCAGTCTCACAAGCAGTCTCACAAGCAGTATCACAAGCAGTCTCACAAGCAGTATCACAAGCAGTATCACAAGCAGTCTCACAAGCAGTATCACAAGCAGTATCACAAGCAGTCTCACAAGCAGTATCACAAGCAGTATCACAAGCAGTCTTGGCTGCTGTTTTTTCATTTTTTATTTGGTGCCTTGTGGAGTGGGGGGAGGTGGAGACTAAAATATCACTCTATGATTCATTTGTTTCCTATGTCACATGTCAAAGCAGATGATAAAGAAACAGATGATGGAGAAACAGATGATGCAGAAACAGCTGATAAAGAAAAGATGATGATGAAACAGACGAGGAAGAAACAGCTGATGGAAGAAAAATAGCTGAAAGAGAAACAGCTAATGTAGAAACAACTAATAAAGATACAGCTGAAAGAGAAACAGCTAATGTAGAAACAACTAATTAAGATACAGCTGAAAGAGAAACAGCTAATGTAGAAACAACTAATAAAGATACAGCTGAAAGAGAAACAGCTAATGTAGAAACAACTAATAAAGATACAGCTGAAAGAGAAACAGCTAATGTAGAAACAACTAATAAAGATACAGCTGAAAGAGAAACAGCTAATGTAGAAACAACTAATAAAGATACAGCTGAAAGAGAAACAGCTAATGTAGAAACAACTAATTAAGATACAGCTGAAAGAGAAACAGCTAATGTAGAAACAACTAATAAAGATACAGCTGAAAGAGAAACAGCTAATGTAGAAACAACTAATAAAGATACAGCTGAAAGAGAAACAGCTAATGTAGAAACAACTAATAAAGATACAGCTGATAGAGAAACAGCTAATGTAGAAACAACTAATAACGATACAGCTGATAGAGAAACAGCTAATGTAGAAACAACTAATAACGATACAGCTGATAGAGAAACAGCTAATGTAGAAACAACTAATAAAGATACAGCTGATAGAGAAACAGCTAATGTAGAAACAACTAATAAGGATACAGCTGATAGAGAAACAGCTAATGTAGAAACAACTAATAAAGATACAGCTGAAAGAGAAACAGCTAATGTAGAAACAACTAATAAAGATACAGCTAATAGAGAAACAGCTAATGTAGAAACAACTAATAAAGATACAGCTGATAGAGAAACAGCTAATGTAGAAACAACTAATAAAGATACAGCTGAAAGAGAAACAGCTAATGTAGAAACAACTAATAAAGATACAGCTGAAAGAGAAACAGCTAATGTAGAAACAACTAATAAAGATACAGCTGAAAGAGAAACAGCTAATGTAGAAACAACTAATAAAGATACAGCTGAAAGAGAAACAGCTAATGTAGAAACAACTAATAAAGATACAGCTGAAAGAGAAACAGCTAATGTAGAAACAACTAATAAAGATACAGCTGAAAGAGAAACAGCTAATGTAGAAACAACTAATAAAGATACAGCTAATAGAGAAAAAGCTAATGTAGAAACAACTAATAAAGATACAGCTAATAGAGAAACAGCTAATGTAGAAACAACTAATAAAGATACAGCTGAAAGAGAAACAGCTAATGTAGAAACAACTAATAAAGATACAGCTGAAAGAGAAACAGCTAATGTAGAAACAACTAATAAAGATACAGCTGAAAGAGAAACAGCTAATGTAGAAACAACTAATAAAGATACAGCTGATAGAGAAACAGCTAATGTAGAAACAACTAATAAAGATACAGCTGATAGAGAAACAGCTAATGTAGAAACAACTAATAAAGATACAGCTAAAAGAGAAACAGCTAATGTAGAAACAACTAATAAAGATACAGCTGAAAGAGAAACAGCTAATGTAGAAACAACTAATAAAGATACAGCTGAAAGAGAAACAGCTAATGTAGAAACAACTAATAAAGATACAGCTGAAAGAGAAACAGCTAATGTAGAAACAACTAATAAAGATACAGCTGAAAGAGAAACAGCTAATGTAGAAACAACTAATAAAGATACAGCTGAAAGAGAAACAGCTAATGTAGAAACAACTAATAACGATACAGCTGATAGAGAAACAGCTAATGTAGAAACAACTAATAAAGATACAGCTGATAGAGAAACAGCTAATGTAGAAACAACTAATAAAGATACAGCTGAAAGAAAAACAGCTAATGTAGAAACAACTAATAAAGATACAGCTGAAAGAGAAACAGCTAATGTAGAAACAACTAATAAAGATACAGCTGAAAGAGAAACAGCTAATGTAGAAACAACTAATAAAGATACAGCTGAAAGAGAAACAGCTAATGTAGAAACAACTAATAAAGATACAGCTGATAGAGAAACAGCTAATGTAGAAACAACTAATAAAGATACAGCTGAAAGAGAAACAAACAGCTAATGTAGAAACAACTAATAAAGATACAGCTGAAAGAGAAACAGCTAATGTAGAAACAACTAAAGATACAGCTGAAAGAGAAACAGCTAATGTAGAAACAACTAATAAAGATACAGCTGAAAGAGAAACAGCTAATGTAGAAACAACTAATAAAGATACAGCTGAAAGAGAAACAGACGATGACAAAAACAAAAAAAGAAATACTTTCACGAAATAAAAACTTTAAAATATTTAGACGTCATTGTATCTAGTAGTTTGGATCAGTCGCGTTATAATCCTAGACTAACAACAATAAATCTGTGCGATGAGAAATATTTTTAGCAATTATTTTTGTATAACGTAATTTCATGCCTTTAGCTTTCTCAATGCGCTATGATCTTATCACTTTCTCAATACGCTATGATCTTATCACTTGTCTCAATACGCTATGATCTAATCACTTTCTCAATGCGCTATGATCTTATCACTTTCTCAATACGCTATGATCTTATCACTTTCTCAATGCGCTATGATCTTATCACTTTCTCAATGCGCTATGATCTTATCACTTTCTCAATGCGCTATGATCTTATCACTTTCTCAATGCGCTATGATCTTATCACTTGTCTCAATACGCTATGATCTTATCACTTTCTCAATGCGCTATGATCTTATCACTTTCTCAATGCGCTATGATCTTATCACTTTCTCAATGCGATATGATCTTATCACTTTCTCAATGCGCTATGATCTTATCACTTTCTCAATGCGCTATGATCTTAGCACTTGTCTCAATACGCTATGATCTTATCACTTTCTCAATGCGCTATGATCTTATCAATTTCTCAATGCGCTATGATCTTATCACTTGTCTCAATGCGCTATGATCTTATCACTTGTCTCAATACGCTATGATCTTATCAATTTCTCAATGCGCTATGATCTTATCACTTGTCTCAATACGCTATGATCTTATCACTTGTCTCAATACGCTATGATCTTATCACTTTCTCAATACGCTATGATCTTATCACTTTCTCAATGCGCTATGATCTTATCACTTTCTCAATACGCTATGATCTTATCACTTGTCTGGACCAGTTTTGAAAAGGAGGTAAGGGAGGGGGGGGGGGAAGAAAGGGGTATCTGGGTGAATTTTACAATGATCGCTTTTTAAACGTATTTTATATTTTTAAAAACGTTGAGCGACTTGAATACGAACTCGAGGGCTCTAAGTCAACAGACGAACTACTAAACCAGCGGAGTGCTTAGGAAAAAAAAAAAGGTTTTTAGAGATTTTTAGTATCAAACTTTTAAGCGACGACCTAATTCTCTACATAAATTATAAAGGGAACTAATTCAGCTTATGTAACCACACCAATCAAGTACAATTTCTTTCCCTTCTTCGATACCAAACAAAATAATTAATTACCAATAGTTAATTGGCCAAATGGTTGATTATTTTTATTGACTCTTATTTTGTCAGGTACAAGAAATAATTGATCCGAGATTGGGTGTGGGAGAAATAAAGTGTACAAACTTGTCTATAAGACACACAGACAGAGTTGAGTTAATATAAACTTTGTAAAAAGAGCTAAAAGAGAAACAAATGAAGGAAAAACTTTTTTTTTCTATCAACAGATATACTGTAAAACAAATAATGTGATTCTTTCATTCAACCAATGCAAAAGTATTCCCAATATAGGTCCCGGCATGCTCTGCGATAACGACCTTATCAACATTATTTGCCTCCCAGCATGCTCTGTGATAACGACCTTATCAACATTATTTTCTTATCTTGTCTCTAATCTATTAATCTATTAAGTTGCAAAGGGAAAAGACGTACAATGCCACAGAGTGACCGGCAATCAGACGACATCGTTTAGATCAAATGCCCAGGCGACTGAAGAAAGCCAGACATACATGTACTCACGTTCATGTGTTCTTCACTAGAACTCATCGTTTTATGCCGAGCCCTAAGTTTTTTAAACAAGTCTTGGTTATACCAACTGCCTGATCACTTTAAAATTACAACATGAGCCAAGTAAGTGTTGCCTCCTGCGCTGGGTAATTTTTCACTTGGTCGAGAGTATTTTCTCATGTGTAGGAAGCAATTGGTTATGCTTTTCTACATGTGTTGGGGTCAACAATAGCTCGTGCTAGATCTAGAGTGAAGAAACAAGAGTATCTTTTCTCGACCTCAGAGTTGCACTCTCGTGCAAATTTCTGTTAGGGGAAACATGCTGACAGGGAAAAGGGACATTTTCTCCATTACGCTCCCACAGCACGTTCTAGCGAACACACACAGCACGTGGGAGAATTGCAGGAAGGATCCGCTTAACCATCTGCCACGACGTTTCTCACGAGGGTAGTGGTGAAACATTCTAGGAATACAGTGGAATCTCTCGTGAGCTCGGCCTCCGGCCTCGTCGAAAAGGAGGAACGCCGGTGAGGCTCAAAGAGTTGTGTCCACAAGTCGGATGGGATTAAATGATCATCTTGAAGAGGGGAGACTTCCGGACAGAGCTGTCCGGTGAAGAACCAATCTCTTATTCCTGGCCTCTGTGTCAAATGCTTCCCTTAGATCAAGGGTCATAAAAGGGCTCAAGGAGTTTTACAAAATGTTCTTCATCAATCGGGTCCCGTGTGAAGGAAAGCTAGCCTGCCACTTCCTAGGTTTGAGTTCTGGCCGTTAAACTTTAAGGGAACCAACAGAATTACCTTCCTTTACTTCTTAGTCTCCCACCTCCACTTAGTCTAACCTAACCTCCCACCTCCACTTAGTCTAAACTAGCCTCCCACCTCCACTTAGTCTAAACTAGCCTCCCACCTCCACTTAGTCTAACCTAACCTCCCACCTCCACTTGGTCTAACCTAACCTCCCACCTCCACTTGGTCTAACCTAACCTCCCACCTCCACTTGGTCTAACCTAACCTCCCACCTCCACTTAGTCTAACCTAACCTCCCACCTCCACTTAGTCTAACCTAACCTCCCACCTCCACTTGGTCTAACCTAACCTCCCACCTCCACTTGGTCTAACCTAACCTCCCACCTCGACTTGGTCTAACCTAACCTCCCACCTCGACTTGGTCTAACCTAACCTCCCACCTCGACTTGGTCTAACCTAACCTCCCACCTCCACTTGGTCTAACCTAACCTCCCACCTCCACTTGGTCTAACCTAACCTCCCACCTCCACTTAGTCTAACCTAACCTCCCACCTCCACTTAGTCTAACCCAACCTCCCACCTCCACTTGGTCTAACCTAACCTCCCACCTCCACTTGATCTAACCTAACCTCCCACCTCCACTTAATCTAACCTAACCTCCCACCTCCACTTGGTCTAACCTAACCTCCCACCTCCACTTAATCTAACCTAACCTCCCACCTCCACTTAGTCTAACCCAACCTCCCACCTCCACTTGGTCTAACCTAACCTCCCACCTCCACTTGGTCTAACCTAACCTCCCACCTCCACTTAATCTAACCTAACCTCCCACCTCCACTTGGTCTAACCTAACCTCCCACCTCCACTTAATCTAACCTAACCTCCCACCTCCACTTAGTCTAACCCAACCTCCCACCTCCACTTGGTCTAACCTAACCTCCCACCTCCACTTGATCTAACCTAACCTCCCACCTCCACTTAGTCTAACCTAACCTCCAACCTCCACGACCCTCACCCTTTTTTTAAAGGTAAAAAGAAAAAAAAATTAGTTTTACTAAAGTGGTCTCTTCAACCCTTCGAACTGAGTTGTAAGCTCCACACTCGGCGCTCTAGTGCGCACTATGTTCTATCATCGGAGCTCTAGTGCGCACTGTTCTAAGCTCCATACTCGGCGCTCTAGTGCGCACCTTATTTGAAAGCACTAAACAAGCGAACACAAAAAAAACTTATAGAAAACAAACACAGATCCAGGATTATTTTTGTGTTCTAGCTCCCTAAGAAGAAAAGAAACACACACACACAAAAAGAGGATGCGTGTTGGAGTGGGGAGTCCAATAAAATAAACAGCTCCGTTGATTAAGTTTCCCAGAATGTAAGCCGGGGTTAAATATGACAGGGGCAGGTAACACCGGGGGCTAACACAGAGGGAAACAAGCCAAGGGAAAGACAATATCGGCTGTACAGTTAAAATATCCGACCTCTACTGTTTACAATGGTTACAGCCGTTGCTACTTCGTGTGACTCGGTCAGCGGTTTGTGTTTCAATTTTCCCTCGCCTTCTAGCTTCTAGTCTGCCAAGGGTCATGGCGGTACTGAAGCAGATCTGAGCTTCTACGCACTCGATCTACTTACTAATCGCTCGTGTTGACGATCCTCAAGCTAGGAATGCGCGGATATTATATAGAACTTATGATTTAATGGCGTAGCACACTCATGTTTCCCTGGATAGGGAAAAAGCCGATATTAGTTTGTGTATTCTTTCTGTCCATTTGTCACGTTTAGTGCTAAATAACTTAAAAGTGCTATGAAAAATCCGATTTCACCATATTTTGTAGCGTAGGCCTACTAAAAAAGAAAGAAAGTACTATTGCGGCCAATTTTTATTTCAAAATTATACAAATCTAGAACTATATATCTAGATCTAATATTTATTTGTGAGGAGTTGTTGTTGTTTTATGTATACACCACTAACTGTTTACAAGAGAATATGTTTTTGCTTTAAAACTAAAAGTAAGCACATAATGATAGGCAATTGTGAGACAAAATTTAATAGGTAATCGTTCGTGTTTTCCTATAATTCCTATTCCCTCACCAATATGGTCCTCATTGTAATTCCTGTGCAATGTTCAACTAGTTGAAGCTGTTCACGCCTGTCGTATTAGTTAGTATATGGACCTCGTGTGTTGGATGCTACTGAAAGTATTTTTTTTTCCAAGGAAAATAGGAATTGTAGTTCTAGATAGTCTAATCTAATGGTACGCTATGGCACTTTCCCTCTATAAATACAAGGAGAGTTGTCTTATTTTTCCTTTACTTTTGTAGTGCTCCAAAGATCAAAACCTACCTTTTGACTTGTGTTGTTTATCGCTTTAAATATTATTTCCAAGCGGCCGCCTACGAGTTTTGAAAACACCTACTTTCACTTTTATCTTGGTATTATTTAGCCAAGTGATACTAGTCTTAACCACCATGATACAATTTTAGTGCATTATTAATTCAATCTATACTAAAAGCATGGTGTATGTCCTTCATTTATACATGATCCTACACTGTATTTAACTCAGTGTCCTGAAGGTCAATGGCAAGACCAGAAAAATACAATGGAAACCAAAAATAACCAAATCAAGCTGAGCATCGATGTTGCTATTTCATTTATAAACTGGTCGATTTGTGACCCGGTCAGTTTGTGGTTCTCAATTCATAGTTGATTTGTAGTCGTCAACTTATTGACATCAATTTGTAATCATCAATTCATGGTTGATTTGTGTAGATCATTCGTCCTCGTCAATTAATGGTCGGTGTGTTGCTATGAAATAAAATGATAGAAACTCAAAGAAGTCCACTCTTTCAAAGTAGCAGGGAATTTTTTATTTTTTGGAGAAGAAGAAGAAGGACCAACCAAGAGTGTCTGAACTAAACCATGAAAGTTTGTGTTTTCCTACCAAACTCATATTTAAAGTGGTAAGCGACACAGATCAAAATGCAAGATTGAATATTTTGAGCACTACAAATATAAGATTACAACTTTAAAAAAAAAAAATCAACTTTGAACCAAGCTGAAGAGTTTCAGATTTAGAAAGAAGACAGAAAGCCAAGTCAAACTAATGCAAGTGTTGAGTCCTGCACACTTTCCTCAAGAAGTTTGACACTTGAACACTTGCGATGTGGTCACGTAACGTGCAATGTTTCTCGACATGTCTGCATATTTTATACTCACAATGGCGAACAAACGAAGACTAGGTATGGGCAAAATAGATTCAACACATAATCGACGCATTGAAGATTTTCTCAAACCTAAAGCTGAAGTGGTCGTGTTTAAAACTAAAACTGTGTTACAGCTGCAGACAAGACACACTAGCAGTCAAGACACACTAGCAGGAAGACATCAATGGAAGGATGGCATCTGGCCTATCTTTGACAGACTCGAGGGGAAAAAATGCAATCAACCGAGAAGAACGATGTAGCTCGTATTCCAACGCTGGTGCCCAAGGACCACAGAATGGGCTGACGGGAAAGTGACCAACAGAAGAAAGAAGAGAACATAATGTTATGTAAATTACTTCTTGTACACTTTCAGCCATATTTACCTGGTGCATATAGTGGAGTCTGTTACATCTACCCCAGATCTGTGCAAATAAAGACTCGGTTGGCCAGATCTGGTGCAAATAAAGGACTCGGTTGAGCCAGATCTGGTGCAAATAAAGGACTCGGTTGTGCCAGATCTGGTGCAAATAAAGAACTCAGTTGTGCCAGATCTGGTGCAAATAAAGGACTCGGTTGTGCCAGATCTGGTGCAAATAAAGGACTCGGTTGTGCCAGATCTGGTGCAAATAAAGGATTCGGTTGTGCCAGATCTGGTGCAAATATAGGATTCGGTTGTGCCAGATCTGGTGCAAATAAAGGACTCGGTTGTGCCGTGTCTAAAAGTTGATGTTTACTTCTAACTCTCGAGCACGTCCAACTCCCATGCTTTTCTTCTTTATCATTCCAGTACTCTTCCTTTATTTCTGAATGTGAATGCCCCCACCCCAAGCATGCACACAGTACTGCGTAGTTAATTGAGCATGTCGTCTGATAATGATCGTCTGCTACAATGTCCCTTAAAGCGTTCCATTGCACGACGGGACGGAATTTATGACTTAATGTTCCAACTATCTGGCAGTAAATGGTACGAAGATTACAGATGAGTTTCTCAGTTACATCGCCGGGCTGTCGTCTGTAAAGGACCGGCCCTGTTGCTGTAGTATAATCGATGAAAAAGATTATTTTTTAAACAAAATTTTTTTGTTGACACCGGAGTATCAAAGGCGGATTATTTGAAAGGGCGGCTAGAAAGAACTTGGTATTATCAGTATATTGGGCATCTTTCTTCTCTTTGTTCTGTTGGAGGGTTCAGATGACTAGACCAGCATCTGAGATGAACTTCACAGTGGTTTCCAAATCAGTCAGCTTCCAATAGAGTTTATTGGACTACTAGACTTTATTGTTTAAGAAGCCTTTCAACACTTAAGGAAGTAATTTCCTTGCCAGCGACCTTATAACATCCAACTGAATCTCAAAGGTTCATTTTAAAGGGAAAAAAAAAAGTTGCCACACTTTCTGGGGATATTTGAATCTGTATCTCAAGATCTCCAGTTGCTAGGCACTAAAATAAAATCGTTTTGAGGACCGTTGAGGAAGTAATCAGTTCCTACACACAATTTTATTGTTAATTCTTGTTAGTTAATTCTTGTTAAATATTGTAAGCTCATCATCAATTTGAAACACGGCAATCTTCTCTTTGATATTCAAGATCCAGTCTACATTCTTTACAAGAAAAAAAAAAAAGAAATTGAAAAGCAAGAGCAAGCGATATAGAGTAATGGTGTAGTGGAGGGGCTTATAATGTAACATGCAGATATGAATCTTCCATGAGAGGCTCAAATTTCCTCTGTGAGTCGACTTAAGCCGAGAATTGGATGTTTGGTACTACTTTACTGACGTACATTGAACTAGATGACATGTAGTAAACACTTTGATCAACTTTCAACAAATCTACTCCAGGCTTAAAACGAGTTGTCACCCATGAACTTAGCCTATTGGTCTTGTCTTTTTTTGAATGAGCAGACATAAAGCCAAATTAATTAAACAACAAACGTCTATCCCCCCTGTTACTATAAATACCGCATACTCGGACAGTTATTAATTGACTGCATAACAATTTTTATTACATTGAAAAAGGTAAAAAATGAATGTGTGTGTGTGTGTGTTATTTCCACTTGGAGCTGCTAATTGTGCAAACTTGTTTTCAAATCGTTGTGTTGGCATTCAATCTTGTGGTTCGTCTCAATTATGATTGTATCTCAATTTGCTTTTAGAGTTTCATTTGCAGCTGGGTCTAAAGTGTGTTTGTGTTTCAAGTTTAGAACTGAAAGTATGACCGTATTTTGTGGGGTCTTTACATTGTCTCGTGTGTCAGAAGCTTTACGGGACTCAATAGGGGTATCTTCCATCACTGAAGAAAGGTAATATTCATTAATTAAAATACAAATATACACGAAATGAAACACTTAACATCCAGGAAATAACAAGTTTAATAACAATAGGAAAATACAGCAAAACACATGTCCACTTCCACGTCCTGAAGACAACAAACTTCAACTACTCACAAAACACATTCATAACACTCAGTCCACAACACGTGCAGACTGTTCACATTCATACTCTGGTAATATATAAATATGTCCAAATAACAACAAATAAACAATACATTAAGTCTCGCAATGAATTCAGGTTCTAAATAATTATCTCATTAAGTAAAGTGTGTGTCTATGAGTGGAGGGTCGACATTAATGCCTAAGGATGTCATGTGATCAACAAAACATCTCGACGGATATTTTTCCTTTAAAATCATAGTTAAAAAAAGACACCATCGTGAAATAGACCATCTTCCAAATGGACATCATCGTCAAAATAGAAAACATCCGAAATAGACATCATCGTCGACTAGAAAACATCCAAAATAGACATCATCGTCAAATAGAAAACATCCGAAATAGACATCATCGTCGACTAGAAAACATCGAAAATAGAAACCTAAAGCTCAAATAGAAATCAAACTGTCTATGTTAACTTCACATGTGAAATACAAACCTCTCTGTTAGCTTCCATTACATTTTTCAAACTGAGAAACTAACAATAAAAATTACTTGAACCATTGCTAATTCATTTCTTTCCCATTCCATCTAAAAAAAAAGTTCAAAATGATTGAATGATTTAATTTTAGACTATGGCCAATATCTCTGTTTCTAATACATCTAAAACAAAACACATTGCACCAATGCATTTAGTCCATACATTAGATGGAATGGGGGGGGGGGGGGAGTCAGACACAAAGACTTGCTAGAGTAGCTCATCAAACTTTACAGCGTTGGCTATTCACGACCTGCGGATTTTATTTGCCCGAACGTAATGGTACAGTTATAGGGAAAGTAACTAGTGTGACGTTCTCCGATAGTTGTATAAAAATCCTGCTCATGAAGTAGCATTCTGTTTATCTCGGATTTCTAGACCTAGAACTTCTCGTTGGAATCAAACAGATTTATATAACATTCTATAGACACTGTTTGTCCCTTCTCTTACACCGTAATGTATCACCTTATACACGTTTCTTTGTTGTTGTGGTTGTTGTAACGGAAACTATGGACGTACCGGTGGGTCCTTATACTTCCTATGTGTCTGGTTGTGAAATGTACATTGGAAAACTCTAAGAACATCTCATTCTAGACCTCAAGAAAACAAAGTAGTACCGACGATAGTACTTTGTGTACCAGCAAGTCACGCTTGCGGGGTATAACAAGGTGCCAGTTGTAGGCCTACAATTTTGTTTTTATTTATTTTGTAATTTGTGCGGGGTATACGAGTGTTGCGGGTTATATCGAGATCACGTCTCGGTTATATACGCGAAAATACAGTCAACACACACAAATATCAAGACAGACAGACAGACACACACACACACAAATATCAAGACAGACACATACACAAATATCAAGATAGGCACACACACATATATCAAGACAGACACACACACACATAAATATCAAGACAGACACACACACAACTATCAAGACAGACACACATACAAATATCAAGACAGACACACACACAAATATCAAGACAGACAGACACACACACACACAAATATCAAGACAGACACATACACAAATATCAAGACAGACACACACACACAAATATCAAGACACACACACACATATCAAGACAGACACACACACACACACACACAAATATCAAGACAGACACACACACAAATATCAAGACAGATACATACACAAATATCAAGACAGACACACACACACACACAAATATCAAGACAGACACACACACAAATATCAAGACAGACACACACACACACACAAATATCAAGACAGACACACACACACACACACACAAATATCAAGACAGACACACACACAAATATCAAGACAGACACACACACAAATATCAGGGACGTACACACACACAAATATGAAGACAGACAAATATGCATTCATAAACCTTTTTTTTTTCTAAAAAAAGCAGAGACGGAGTTTAACGGATGAAGAAGTTCGGTCTTGAAAACAGGAAAGAGGGGGCGGAGGGACAAAACTGGACCTAACGTCCAGCCAGACGTATGGAGTAGCCAACCTAATGAATTCACGGCTTCGAGGGTTAAGCCGAGGTGTCAAGGAAAGATAAGCCTGGGACTTTTGAGCGTGACATTATCCTAAAGTTATCTGCCCAGCAGATGCACTGACTTACTTTTTGTGGTGACTAGGTTAACCCAAAATGAGACTATTTAACTACTGTGTATGGTGAAAAAGTTAAATGAAAAGTGAGACTATTTAACTACTGTATATGGTGAAAATGTTAATTGGAAGTGGATTTATTTAATTACTGAGAACTTTGAACTGGACTCAATGGAGGTAGACCCTCGCCCGTCAGATATAATTAGCAAACAATTTCCTTCTGGGTGTGAAACAGTTTCTTTTTACGTCCTAATCTATTCACATCTACGCAGGCAGCAAGTGGCTAGATACAAGGTGTGCCATCAGCTTAGCTGAGTGTTAACTGGCTCACATTGAACTATTTGGGGCTCGTCAGCTGAGATGTGGCCAAGTGTCTATTACATAGTAAAGAAAACAGACAAATACTTGGTCAAGATCTGTAGATGTAATAAAGTAATGGCGTGCCCCGGTGTTTACAAACAGTTCAAATAAATTTACTGCGCAAATCTTTCTATTCAGCATGAAACATATTACGTCGGCAGAGAACAGCTAAGAGAACAGCTAAGAGAACAGCTAAGAGAACAGCTCAATAGTTTGTAGATTTTATATATCTACACATTTATATCAGTTATATCATAGATCGCCAATATACCAAGACATGACCACCTGGTAAGAGGAGCTATCAGATTTGAATCTAACAAAATGGTTTTCAGTTCTCTTAGGGTTAGTTCAATATTGTCTTGTTTTACTTTGGGAAAAATTGTAAATAAATGTAAAAAAAACTTCTCGCTGATTAACTAGCATGAAGAAGAATGGGCAAAATCAATGATGTAAAAAGGAAAAATCAAAATTTAACGACAATGGCAATTTTACTATATATATATATAATCCCCAAAGCAATTGCCCATCAGAAATTTCTATAGCGTTACTAGAAGATCTAGACCTTATGTTAGGACCCCCTGCCACCATCGAAAGGGAGGGGGGGGGGGCTAAAATTAAACAAAAAATGTTTACTTTATTTGTATTGGCCTTTTGTTGCTGTTGTTGTTTATTTATCTTTCAAATAAACACGGACACCGCTATGTATTTCTGCTAGTTGAAAATTAGTAAAAAATGATTGAATTATGTTTTTGTTCAATTTGAATAACTGGTTGGGGCCACGATGGAATGAGGCACTGTTTATGATTGACTCTAAACTCTTGAAATAGTATTTAGACCAATGGCAACCCTGTCTATTCTAGACTCTATGGCCCCCGATGAGCGTCTATTGAAATCTGCGTCTACATTATATCTGGAAGCAATCAAACTCTAAAAGAGACCAAATCAATTACTATCTTACTGCCATAGATGCAAATAGAAACACGATTCACCTGAATGCCAACTCATCTGCCCAAATAAATTTCAGCCAATGTGTTAGACAATAGCATTTCTCTTTTGCTATGGTCCAAGTATTGATCTGTAGGTTTAGAGAAATGAATTTATTATCAGATCTAACGAATCGATATGCTAATTTCTAACGGAGGAAGCAATCGAAGAATGATTAGTTTACGTTTTGGTGGAAAGAAATCCAAAAGTGGATATTTGTGAGAAATAAAAGGGAAAGATCAACACAGAATTGTCTCTTTTTTTTTTGTTTAAATATAGAGCTCTATTATTAGCAAGGCTTCATAGCATTGGTATGTGGTATGTTTTAATATCATGCTATAGCCTTCGCTAATGTGGGCCGATAATGTGTAAATCTAAGTACATAGAGATCAAACTCATTTGTGAATCGAAAATCTAGAATCTAGTTCTACATATTTTGTTATTATAAAACAAATAAATTATTTTAAAATGTGTAAAAATTGCATTTATGTCTTTAAGTATCAAGGATCAAGGACTTGTATATCTGATCTGTATCTCTCTCTCCCTCTCTCTCTCTCTCTCTCTCTCTCTCTATATATATATATATATATATATATATATATATATACTAGTCATATGTTACCCGCGACCCGCGGGTCTTTATTTGCGCATTATTGTCGATATAGTCACAATTAAACGAAATAATAATGTAATAAGTAAAGCGAATGTATCAATGTAAAAATAGTGTGAATGAAGCTATCAAATAAAAATAGCTAATAGGCTTAAATCCATTTTTTCAAATTAAAACATTTGCTTGTAGGCCTACATATATTAGATTAAAATTCGAGATGAATAGACTTAATTTTGTATGTTCATGTGTTAAAGTATAAAGTAGATCTTGAGGTAGACATAGATCTAAATCTACACTAATCTAGATTTAAAAATTGGCTTTTATAGAGTTCATTCTGTGTTGCGCATGCGTGACCTTTTTTCATGAATGAATATATACCTATCTCAACACGGCTACGCAACTTTAGCGAACAGCGAACGAATGTATTAAAAATGCAACAAATTTGAATGTTAAATTGATTAAAATATCAAATGAATGGACAATAATTAGTATGTTTATGTGTTAAAGCACAAAACTATCTTTGCGAAAAGAAGTTTTATCATCTTAGAGTTCAATAAGAGTTTTAGACCTAGACCTAGGAATAGACTCAGTAGAGAGATGTGTTAATCATTGTGTAACCAATTGGTAATGTCTAATGATAGAATGTTCGCCAGGAAATCTGTAGTCACAGATATCAGGAACTAATTTATGTAAAAAATGCTTTTGAAACACAAAATTAAAGGTTAATTTTATTACATAATGAAATCAATGGATCTTCTTTTGTATTTTCATGTGTCAAAGTAAAAAACTATGTGCGCAAAGTGTATTTCTTAAAATTAGATCTAGGTCTAAATCCTTTCGATCTTTTCTCATGTCAACATTGTTAACCATGGCCTTAGCTGTAATAGAGTCGGACTTTTTTTTTTTTGAGGGTCTTAAGTTTGTTATAGGGCTACAATACACACACTACGGTCTAAGTTAATACCCAAGGAACATTCCTGCCTAGTTTTATCAAGATTGGTCAAGCGGTTTTGATGTCTATAAGTAACATACATACATACATACATACACCTCACATTCTACTTTATAATATAGATATACTAGACATATGTTACCCGCGCATTACTGTCGATATAGTCACTGAGAGTGTTTTGTAAGCAATTAAACAAAATAATAATGTAATAAGTAAAGCGAATGTGTCAATGTAAAAATAGTCTCATGTCAACATTGTTAACCATGGCCTAGATCCATAAATACTATAGCTTTAATAGAGTCGGACAACTTTATTTTTTTTTTTAGGGTCTTAAGTTTGTTTTAGGGCTACAATACATATACTACGGTCTAAGTTAGTACCCAAGGAACATTCCTGCCTAGTTTTATCAAGATTGGTCAAGCGGTTTTGATGTCTATAAGTAACATACATACATACATACACCTCACATTCTACTTTATAATATAAGATAGACGTTACTTCAAAAAAGAAAATAATTACGCATTTCATTTGTCAATCTAGTCATGCATGTTAATCAATGACTTAAGCTCTGCTAAGTCGTTGGGTTTCCAAGCTGATTCAGGCAACCCATTCCATTCTCTAATGGCACTATAGCCTATATATATATATATATATATATATATATATATATATATATATATATATATATATATATATATATATATATATATATATATATACCGGAATCTAGCCTACTGGCTTACGTTTGTTTGATGGAACTGAAATGTTAATACGCCCTTGTTATGTAGATTAGATCTACGTGCCCTAATAATGATGTCTACGATCTAGGAGTTGTTCAATCGTTACAATTCAATTCACTTTGCTATCTCGGCTTCACTGTCTCTACTGGCCTGCTAGACAAGAACTAGATGGCTAAGTCTTTGCCTAAGATGAACTCAATGAAGCATACACTAGGGGAAGGGTTCACAAGAAATTATAACAGATCAAGAAGACTAATAAAATCTATTTGTAGATTATCTAAAAAAAAGATCTAGTTTACGAAGGTGTAATTTATAGTTAGGAGTCTAGATCTGGGCAATTAGAAATATATCTAGTGATATAGTCTAGATCTAGATCTATATCTAAGAATATCTAAATAGTAATATCATAATATGGCCATAACTTCGTCTAGATTACGTTTAGACCTAGAATCTAGACTCCTGATCTGGATAGACACAGATCTAACTCTAGGCATAAATAAAATAGATCTAGATTTAGATGTAGATTTAGTTTAGATGCAATTCTAATCTGAGCTTAAATTCCATTTAGATCTAGAATCTAGTCTCTAGATCTAGAACTACATTTAAATCTAGGCATAATCTAGTTCTAGATCTAGATCTAACTAGGACTAAAAGTAAACAAAACAAAAACTGAATTATTTCAGCCTGCAGAAGTTCCACAAAGTTTGGTTTGTTTTATAAAAAAAATCCAAGTTGATCTTACCTGACACAGGTGTTAAGCAGCCTATCCTCTCTGCTATCCAGACTTTCAAATCCAATCAATTATTCCAGTCACCTCACGCTTTGCATTCATAAGTAGAATGAAAGATAAAAAGAAATCACGCACACACACACGCGTAGGTGAGCACAGACACAAACACTTTTAAAAGCTCACAATGAAATAATTTCCACACACACACACAAATGCTCCGTCAGTCCCAGGAGTGATGAAAAACGGAATCCAGACACAAGATCAACTAGACTCTATTTTCGTTCCGGTGTGGAACAGAGGAAAGACCAGAAATAAAAACATGAACTATTGAGAAGCGAGGATATTAATAATATGTTAACAAACTTATGACTCCTTTCCACCGACTTACACATGGAACTTCTGTCCACGAATACCCCCGCAGATCTTCAGACATCTACACGGAGATTAACGAAAGGATGTGGTGGCGAACTGAAGAAAAAGGGGAGGGTTGGAGAGCTGAGACTGCCGCGTCGGTGGTGCGGGGTGTGGATGGGCGAGGGTAGCAGTGGTGCCGGAGAAGTGGCGGGAGGGGGGACTACAGCGGGCTACGCTGGTATTTTGGCGGCCCCAAGAAGGAGGCACAATGCGCTTTACTTAGAGAAGCCCGGGTTTAACAGTGGAGATTTAAAAAAAAAAAAAACAGCTTGTGTTACAGACGAGACAGATTTTTTTTTGGTCAACACACTTTAGATGTGGAGAAGAGCAGAACTAGGAACAGTCACTCCATCAAAATACATGTCAGACGTGTTTGTTACTATAAAAAAATATAGATCTATCTTCAAAACGACACGAAACAATATAAATGGTAAATAATAACAGGAATTGTATTCCAAGAAGCTTAATGCTGATACCAGATACGAGAGTAGGGAACTAAAAAAGTGGAGAGGAGAGGGATGAGACCGACGCCGCGAGCTAGATGAAGACAGTCTGCAGAATTTATTTTTTGCTCAGTTGCTGATAAACACGTGGTTGTACTCCAATCAATCAACCATAGGGCGCGAATGGGCGTGGCAAAACAATAAGCCACACCTCCGCCGTTGAACTCAATGTTAAAATTGCTTCACTTTCAGCAGAGTCGGCACCACTTTTTTTGACTAGATCGAAGTCTAGATCCACATTCCAGTTTTATTCAATATCCCAAGAATGTATTCACAAAGATTGTTACTTTAAAAAATATACAAATTAGAAGCCATTCTTTTATATACAGAAGACAAAATAGCTTTATATAACATATATTAGCTTACAGTTACAGGGGCGGAGCGAAATGCAAACAAATAAAAGGAAAACTAGATACTGGTCTCTTTATCTCTCTACTAAATAAACACCGAGTTGAACAGTTCACGTAACAAATAGAACATAGAACACGCTCTCGAGAAAGTATTTTCAAACTCAACGGTCAACTAGTATAGACGGTTAGAGCAAGTCTCGGGAGAGAGAAAGAGACAGTAAGAGAGGGGGCAGCGTGAAATAAGAGAACAAAATCATTGAAAGACGACGATAGAGAGAAGAGGGAAATGGAAGTTGAGACAGTACAAGAGAAAGTCAACGAGAAGGGAAAGTAAGAAACAAAAAGATAGAAAAAAGTCAATGAGAAAGAAAATGTAAACAAAAAAAGAGAGAATTTGAAATTAGGTGACAGAAAAAGAGAGAATTTGAAATTAGGTGACAGAAAAAGAGAGAATTTGAAATTAGGTGACAGAAAAAGAGAGAATTTGAAATTAGGTGACAGAAAAAGAGAGAATTTGAAATTAGGTGACAGAAAAAGAGAGAATTTGAAATTAGGTGACAGAAAAAGAGAGAATTTGAAATTAGGTGACAGAAAAAGAGAGAATTTGAAATTAGGTGACAGAAAAAGAGAGAATTTGAAATTAGGTGACAGAAAAAGAGAGAATTTGAAATTAGGTGACAGAAAAAGAGAGAATTTGAAATTAGGTGACAGAAAAAGAGAGAATTTGAAATTAGGTGACAGAAAAAGAGAGAATTTGAAATTAGGTGACAGAAAAAGAGAGAATTTGAAATTAGGTGACAGAAAAAGAGAGAATTTGAAATTAGGTGACAGAAAAAGAGAGAATTTGAAATTAGGTGACAGAAAAAGAGAGAATTTGAAATTAGGTGACAGAAAAAGAGAGAATTTGAAATTAGGTGACAGAAAAAGAGAGAATTTGAAATTAGGTGACAGAAAAAGAGAGAATTTGAAATTAGGTGACAGAAAAAGAGAGAATTTGAAATTAGGTGACAGAAAAAGAGAGAATTTGAAATTAGGTGACAGAAAAAGAGAGAATTTGAAATTAGGTGACAGAAAAAGAGAGAATTTGAAATTAGGTGACAGAAAAAGAGAGAATTTGAAATTAGGTGACAGAAAAAGAGAGAATTTGAAATTAGGTGACAGAAAAAGAGAGAATTTGAAATTAGGTGACAGAAAAAGAGAGAATTTGAAATTAGGTGACAGAAAAAGAGAGAATTTGAAATTAGGTGACAGAAAAAGAGAGAATTTGAAATTAGGTGACAGAAAAAGAGAGAATTTGAAATTAGGTGACAGAAAAAGAGAGAATTTGAAATTAGGTGACAGAAAAAGAGAGAATTTGAAATTAGGTGACAGAAAAAGAGAGAATTTGAAATTAGGTGACAGAAAAAGAGAGCACGAGAAAGAAAGTATGTGTGAAGAAGAGATAGCGGGAGAACTGAGATCAAGAGAGAGAGAGAGAGAAAGTAAGAGAAGAAAGAGAGAAAGAATTTGAGAGAGAGAGAGAGTTTTTGGCACATCGGCACAATTTAGGCCATGTAGTGCCAGTAATCTTTTATGGGTTACTCTCCCTTCATATCACAAGAGATACATTTTTTACAGTTAGGTCATTAAAAGCAAGGTCTATTCACAGTAGTCAAAAGTAGTAAAAATTTATGAATTTAATAATATCTGTTAAAATATATGTTCACAATTTCTTAGCCCTATCACAAATCAAACTTTTGAAACACAGTGAGGAATGCGGAGCAGGGCCGGTTTTAAGCCACTGCAACCTATGCGGGAGCAGTGGGCCCCGCACTTTCATAGGTTCCGCGCTTACTATATCTGTAATTGCATAATGATGCAAAACATACGAATAAGTCGTGGAAAATATTTTTAAATCTACTGAAAATTAAATAAAAAACTATAGAAATAGTGCGACTTTTAACCGAAACGTAAGTTCCAATAGAACTAGAATACGTTTTTAAAACGATCAAAAGCCGAAAATGAGAAGATAATCACTTCTAGTGAGACAACTGAAACAGATTCTAGGAAAAATGCAAAAAACTGTAGTGGTCAATGTCGTAAGAGAAGAAGAACATGATGTAACAACTGATCAACATGTCGTAAGAGAAGAAGAACATGATGTAACACTAACAACTGATCAACATGTCGTCAGAGAAGAAGAACATGATGTAACAACTGATCAACATGTCGTCAGAGAAGAAGAACATGATGTAACACTAATAACTGATCAACATGTCGTCAGAGAAGAAGAACATGATGTAACACTAACAACTGATCAACATGTCGTCAGAGAAGAAGAACATGATGTAACAACTAATCAACATGTCGTAAGAGAAGAAATACATGATGTAACACTAACAACTGATCAACATGTCGTAAGAGAAGAAGAACATGATGTAACAACTGATCAACATGTCGTAAGAGAAGAAATACATGATGTAACACTAACAACTGATCAACATGTCGTAAGAGAAGAAGAACATGATGTAACACTAACAACTGATCAACATGTCGTAAGAGAAGAAGAACATGATGTAACACTAACAACTGATCAACATGTCGTAAGAGAAGAAGAACATGATGTAACAACTGATCAACATGTCGAAAGAGAAGAAGAACATGATGTAACACTAACAACTGATCAACATGTCGTAAGAGAAGAAATACATGATGTAACAACTGATCAACATGTCGTAAGAGAAGAAATACATGATGTAACACTAACAACTGATCAACATGTCGTAAGAGAAGAAATACATGATGTAACACTAACAACTGATCAACATGTCGTAAGAGAAGAAGAACATGATGTAACAACTGATCAACATGTCGTAATAGAAGAAATACATGATGTAACACTAACAACTGATCAACATGTCGTAAGAGAAGAAGAACATGATGTAACAACTGATCAACATGTCGTAAGAGAAGAAATACATGATGTAACACTAACAACTGATCAACATGTCGTAAGAGAAGAAGAACATGATGTAACACTAACAACAGATGAACATGTCGTAAGAGAAGAAGAACATGATGTAACAACTGATCAACATGTCGTAAGAGAAGAAATACATGATGTAACACTAACAACTGATCAACATGTCGTAAGAGAAGAAATACATGATGTAACACTAACAACTGATCAACATGTCGTAAGAGAAGAAGAACATGATGTAACAACTGATCAACATGTCGTAAGAGAAGAAATACATGATGTAACACTAACAACTGATCAACATGTCGTCAGAGAAGAAGAACATGATGTAACAACTGATCAACATGTCGTAAGAGAAGAAGAACATGATGTAACACTAACAACTGATCAACATGTCGTCAGAGAAGAAGAACATGATGTAACAACTGATCAAAATGTCGTAAGAGAAGAAGAACATGATGTAACAACTGATCAACATGTCGTAAGAGAAGAAGAACATGATGTAACAACTGATCAACATGTCGTAAGAGAAGAAATACATGATGTAACACTAACAACTGATCAACATGTAAGAGAAGAAGAACATGATGTAACAACTGATCAACATGTCGTAAGAGAAGAAATACATGATGTAACACTAACAACTGATCAACATGTCTTAAGAGAAGAAGAACATGATGTAACAACTGATCAACATGTCGTAAGAGAAGAAGAACATGATGTAACACTAACAACTGATCAACATGTCGTAAGAGAAGAAATACATGATGTAACACTAACAACTGATCAACATGTCGTAAGAGAAGAAGAACATGATGTAACAACTGATCAAAATGTCGTAAGAGAAGAAGAACATGATGTAACAACTGATCAACATGTCGTAAGAGAAGAAGAACATGATGTAACACTAACAACTGATCAACATGTCGTAAGAGAAGAAATACATGATGTAACACTAACAACTGATCAACATGTCGTAAGAGAAGAAATACATGATGTAACACTAACAACTGATCAACATGTCGTAAGAGAAGAAGAACATGATGTAACAACTGATCAAAATGTCGTAAGAGAAGAAGAACATGATGTAACACTAACAACTGATCAACATGTCGTAAGAGAAGAAATACATGATGTAACACTAACAACTGATCAACATGTCGTAAGAGAAGAAATACATGATGTAACACTAACAACTGATCAACATGTCGTAAGAGAAGAAGAACATGATGTAACAACTGATCAACATGTCGTAAGAGAAGAAATACATGATGTAACACTAACAACTGATCAACATGTCGTAAGAGAAGAAGAACATGATGTAACACTAACAACTGATCAACATGTCGTAAGAGAAGAAGAACATGATGTAACAACTGATCAACATGTCGTAAGAGAAGAAATACATGATGTAACACTAACAACTGATCAACATGTCGTAAGAGAAGAAGAACATGATGTAACAACTGATCAACATGTCGTAAGAGAAGAAATACATGATGTAACACTAACAACTGATCAACATGTCGTAAGAGAAGAAATACATGATGTAACAACTGATCAACATGTCGTAAGAGAAGAAATACATGATGTAACACTAACAACTGATCAACATGTCGTAAGAGAAAAAGAACATGATGTAACACTAACAACTGATCAACATGTCGTAAGAGAAGAAATACATGATGTAACACTAACAACTGATCAACATGTCGTAAGAGAAGAAGAACATGATGTAACACTAACAACTGATCAACATGTCGTAAGAGAAGAAATACATGATGTAACACTAACAACTGATCAACATGTCGTAAGAGAAGAAATACATGATGTAACACTAACAACTGATCAACATGTCGTAAGAGAAGAAGAACATGATGTAACAACTGATCAACATGTCGTAAGAGAAGAAGAACATGATGTAACAACTGATCAACATGTCGTAAGAGAAGAAGAACATGATGTAACAACTGATCAACATGTCGTAAGAGAAGAAGAACATGATGTAACAACTGATCAACATGTCGTAAGAGAAGAAGAACATGATGTAACAACTGATCAACATGTCGTAAGAGAAGAAGAACATGATGTAACAACTGATCAACATGTCGTAAGAGAAGAAGAACATGATGTAACACTAACAACTGATCAATATGTCGTAAGAGAAGAAGAACATGATGTAACACTAACAACTGATCAACATGTCGTAAGAGAAGAAGAAACCGATGAAACACTAACAACTGATTAACATGTCGTAAGAGAAGAAGAAACTGATGCAACACTAACAACTTTTCAACATGTCGTCAGAGAAGAAGAACATGATGTCACACTAACAACTGATCAACATGTCGTAAGAGAAGAAGAAACTGATGCAACACTAACAACTTTTCAACATGTTGTCACAGAAGAAGAACATGATGTCACACTAACAACTGATCAACATGTCGTAAGAGAAGAACAACATGATGTAACATCTTATCAACATGTCGTAAGAGAAGAAGAACATGATGTAACAACTGATCAACATGTCGTCAGAGAAGAAGAACATGATGTAACACTAACAACTGATCAACATCTCGTCAGAGAAGAAGAAAATAATGTAACACTAACAACTGATCAACATGTCGTCAGAGAAGAAGAACATGATGTAACACTAACAACTGATCAACATGTCGTCAGAGAAGAAGAACATAATGTAACACTAACAACTGATCAACATGTCCTAAGAGAAGAAGAACATTATGTAACACTTACAACTGATCAACATGTCGTCAGAGAAGAAGAACATGATGTTACACTAACAACTGATCAATATGTCGTCAGAGAAGAAGAACATGATGTAGCACTAACAACTGATGGACATGTCGTAAGAGAAGAAGAACATGATGTAACACTAACAACTGATGGACATGTCGTAAGAGAAGAAGAACATGATGTAACACTAACAACTGATCAACATGTCATAAGAGAAGAAGAACATGATGTAACACTAACAACTGATCAATATTTCGTCAGAAAAGAAGAACATGATGTAACACTAACAACTGACCAACATGTCTTAAGAGAAGAAGAACATGATGTAACACTAACAACTGATCAACATTTCGTCAGAAAAGAAGAACATGATGTAACACTAACAACTGACCAACATGTCGTAAGAGAAGAAGAACATGATGTAACACTAACAACTGACCAACATGTCGTAAGAGAAGAAGAAACTGATGTAACACTAACGACTGATCAACATGTCGTAAGAGAAGAAGAACATGATGTAACACTAACAACTGATCAACATGTCGTAAGAGAAGAAGAACATGATGTAACACTAACAACTGATCAACATTTCGTCAGAAAAGAAGAACATGATGTAACACTAACAACTGACCAACATGTCGTAAGAGAAGAAGAAACTGATGTAACACTAACGACTGATCAACATGTCGTAAGAGAAGAAGAACATGATGTAACACTAACAACTGATCAACATGTCGTAAGAGAAGAAGAACATGATGTAACACTAACAACTGATCAACATTTCGTCAGAAAAGAAGAACATGATGTAACACTAACAACTGACCAACATGTCGTAAGAGAAGAAGAAACTGATGTAACACTAACAACTGATCAACATGTCGTAAGAGAAGAAATACATGATTTAACAACTGATCAACATGTCATCAGAAATGAAGGCATTAATGTAACAACTTATCAACATGTCGTCAGAAATGAAGGCAATAATGTAACAACTGATCAACATGTCGTCAGAAATGAAGGCAATAATGTAATAACTGATTAACATGTAGTAATAGATGATGAGCTAAATGTGGTCGATTCATTGAGAAATCTGGATTATCCTGCCATGTGTCTACAAAAAATGGAAAGATCTTGTATTGACTATTTATTACAAAAAGGTCCTCTTTATTAAAAAATGTTGTCTTAATCTTAGAAGAAAGGTTTTCTGTTCTATCTACTTGTAAAATACATTTATTAAGAATATAAAGTTTGAAGGCAAAGTCACCCCATTTATCCATTTTTTAAAAAAATGGCATTAAAGCCCCCAAAAAGTATTTTCCCTATAATGTACTGACTTTATTTAATATTTTTATTAAAGTACAGGCATCCATTCTGTAGGAAAACAAGTTTATAGTAGTTTAAGTGTACTTTAAATATGAGAAAATTAAGTTGGAAGTTTAAAAGTGTGCAAAGTCACCTCGTTTCACGGTTACACAATATCTTAATTTTCACTTATTATCTTTATCCCTACCCAGAATAGGCCCCGCGCAATCCGTTTCGCATAGGGCCCCGCAATTACTAGGACCGGCCGTGATGCGGAGGGTATAGATATATATATATATAAAGGTTGTTTTTAACAACTTGTAAAATGAAACTTTTGTTTGAACTGTTTTGTTTCCAAGGCTGCGTATAATGAAGTTGATACCAGGGAACACGTGATCTTCATCCTTCAACTTGACCGCGGGTCATCCAGTCCGAGATAGGAATTGGTCTTCGTCGCGCTTACAAAGTTTTTCTTTGTCTACTGCCCCACAATGAGATGATCACACTGATACGGTTAAGGTCAGGTTGACAACCGAGACAATGTTGTCATCTATCTAGTCCAGGGGTGGCCAACCTATGGATTATGCGCCAAAAGTGGTGCATTGCACAATTACAAGTGGCGCATTTCACACAGAGAAGAAAAAAATCAAGAAAAAGCATGCCTTTTTGCAAAAATGATTATAACCTATTTTTTGAAATAAAACAGTTTCACAGGAATTTAATTTACTAGCTATTAGACGTCCAAATTGTTTATATGCCTAAAACTAATCAGACCTGTCAGATACTGATGCGAGCAATAATTTTCATTCATGAGAATACACTAAAATTAAACATAAAACAATCTGAGGCCACGAACATAACTCTTGTCAGTATAGGTGTGGTGGTAGCGGAGAAAATTGAAAAATATAATGCCTGTATGTTTATATTTTTAAATTTTAAAACTGCTAACAGTGTTCATAAATTGTAATTAGACGATAGGTCAACAATAAATAAAAATTATAAATGCAAACTAAAAATATTAACAAAGAAAGACTTAAATAAGTAAAGTTTATTCAGTTGTTGTTTATTTCCTTAAATACCCTCCTTTACTGTACACAAATGTATATAAAAAAACAATATGTACAAACTAGTGACCCGCGGCGTAGCATACGCCGTTTCGAAATGTCCATGATCCAAAGGACTGCTAAAAGCAGGGATATGGAGAGACATTGACCCGGATTATAAACTCGAGGAGGGTCATGCGGACGTTCTCGGAAGTGAATAGTGATAGTAGCGGGAAGTATTTGAGACATCGCCACAACTTCAGCCTCGCCACCATAAACGGAAGTATTCATGTAGGCAGCGTATAGTCGAGCAGATTGTAGGACTGTGTTTCCGTGAGTAAGAACAACGGAGAGGGCGTCACCATATTTATCACAATGTTCGCAAACAAAGCTTACAGACAACTTTTTGAAGTTCGAAAGCAAGTTTCTTGAAAGACATTTTTCCAGAAATATGCGACTGATAGAAATAAACAGTTATCTGTTTCAGGAATTTCAACTACATTGAAAGACCTGTTGACTCCACGAATGTGAAGCGGTGGCCTTGGTTAGGAAACGAAGGGCAATACGAAGAGGCAAAATCAAAACAAAGCTACAGAAAAAAAAACTAATAACTATTTTAATGACAGCAGATATTGACATGTGTAAAAAACACACACACAAATATATTCAAATATAGAATTTATATATATAATTTTCTTCATGGCTCAACAGTCTGGACACCAAGAAGTCATGGAAAGATTTTGAGTGTGTAATTTGCTTTTTTTTATATTGAAGAGGTATTTTTTAGCTTCAAGGAGGGTTTAAACTGAAGAAAAATACCTTTGGCTACGCTCATAGAATTTATTTTAGTGTGTAATTTGCTTTTTTATACTGAAGACGTGGTCTTTAGCTCTAAACCCCGCTGGAGGGGGTTTTTAAATACAAAACCCCTCTTGGCTACGCTCATAGAATCTGTTGACTGATGTATGGATAGTATTATATTGAAGAGGGGATTTTATCGTAAATTTCGGAGGGGGGTTTTAAAATTAAAATCTTCCTTAGCTATGCTCTTGGAATTTGGGGATTGTCGTTTGCATTCTTTTTTTTTTTTTGGGGGGGGGGTTTTGTTTTATAGAAGAGGGGGATTTGACTGCAAAAGCCCCTGGTAGATGGTTTTAAACTCAAAACCCCCGTGGCTGCGCTGGGGCAAGTGATAGTTTAGTATTAAAATCTTACCTAAAATAAATAGAATCAAAGCCAAAAATCAATCACTAAATTCCAACACCACCCACCCCTGCAGGGGTGGGATCTCATTTGGGGGTGGGGGGTTGAACCCCAATCCCCCCCCGGCTACGCCAATGACGTACATAATTACTTTATGAACCTTGCGTGTATCCAAGTCATTAGTATATGATAAAATTCTATTTCCTACATAGCTCAAGCTCAATAGCAAGAATTACTAAATGTTTCAATCTGTCTACGAGAATTGTTGACCTGAAGTAATTCTTCATTAGTTTGAGGCGTGAGAAAATTCTTTCACCAAATTCCACAATTACAGGTATTGCATAATGCCTTTTTTTTTATCGCGCGTAGGATTGGCGTTTTCCATATTGAATAACACCCCAAAATGACAACTTTTGTGTGTATATTTCACGAGATTTGTATGAGTTTTGAAAAAAATTTAATAATTTCCGGAGATTTCGAGGACTTTTTCGTATATTTTGCAATTTTGGGAAATCAGGAGGCCGCGGGAAATATGTTATAAGTTATAAAATGGTTTAATTTAATAACTTACACCTAGAATTAGCCCGGGCCTATGTAAGTGTGGGGCCCACTGTGGTCGCATAGGTAGCAGTAGCCTAAGGCCAGCCCTGCAAAATAGCGGCGTCCATCCTTCGACTAGTGTAATACAAAGAGAAAGATTACTTGTTCTCCCCCCCCCCTCTTTTTTTCTGAGCCGTGCTCTCTGTCGCCGCGAAAGTTACGTGGGGTAACACTAGTCCGACTTGTAGAAATAAAAGAGTTATATTTCCATGACTTTTTCGTGGTGTCCCGCATGGTTGGGCCACGAAGAGAATTGTATATAGAGATTACCATACTTTCAAGGACTGAAAATTATAAAATATTAAGTGGCGCATCTGAATCAGAAGTGACAAAGTTTGGCGCATGGAACTAAAAGGTTGGCCACCCCTGATCTGGTCGTTCTCAGTCGGTTGTTGTTTTTCCCCGTACGTTATAGAGCTGCGATTATGATGTACTGGTTTCTTCTACAAGTTAGTTTATCCATTACAAATGGACTGAGTTGCTTAGAACTAGATAATCTGCTCTTTCGAAGTAACGTCTGTAATCAATACGATAAGGTGATATAAATATACCATTATATTCAACCATTTTACTATTTTAATAACAAGTAGTCCTATAAAAGCAGCCAACTAAGTAAACATGTCTATGTTTAACTTGGTAAAGGTACATAATATCGCACACCTACACAGTGGCTCCTTGCTCAGACTGCATGCTTCTATACATAAACGATCACAGAGAGGCAAGATTATTCAGTTTTTTTTTACAGACTTGATCCCCCGATTGAGTTCCTTTGTTCATGTTAAATGCTGAGAATCATTACAAGGGCAGGTTGTTCCATTACCTCCTTACTCCCCCCCCCCCAGTCTAATGCATAGGCTAACTAGGCAGCCGCTTAGGGCCACCGATTGGTAGGGGCCTCGCACAGACCTTTAAAAAAATGAGGAAAAAAAACGAAACTAGTCCTTAATGTTATTGTTGGAGACCACTAGACTGACTTGGTTTTCAAGAAAATGCGTGATTTTCATTTTTTTCGCTGTTTATTTATTGTTCTATTTCAAATGGGGGTCACCAAATTCACTTTGGGTTCGTCTAGGACCTCCAATTATCTAAGTCCCCCCCCACCCCCCACTCCCAAAGGAACAATCTGTTCATAATAATATTTTTACGAGCTTAACTTCCGGTGTCTTACTCTGTGGTCCAGTCTAATACTTGAATCTGATTGTTCTCTACACAACTAGATTGGTTCTTTTTCATTTCTGGTGATTTCTGGTTCAAACATATTTTGTTGATCAACGATGGGAGAAAAAAACTCAAACCAAAACTAGAAACGACTCACAATTGAATTGACCACATACACAGCTCCACACAAACACCGCCACAAACCGCACAGACGAAACACACGCGAACACACCCTACACACACCGAAACCACACACCATCTACATAAAGAAACTAAATAGAAAACCCGCAACAAAAACCACACACACCACACACAATACACACACCACTCATACTACACACATCCTATACCATGTATACCCTCCACACACAGACACACACACATTACTTAGACTTAGGTCCTCCCGCGCCGTTCGGCGCATTGGGCGGCAAACTGTCTCCATAAAGATCTGTCATTGGCAATGTCTGAAGCCACCTCCCACCTGGTGTCCACTGTTCTGAGGTCCTCCATGAAAGTGTGACGCCAGGTTATACGAGGACGTCCCTGTTTGGGATTTCCTCGAATAGGCCTCCATGTCATCGCAACTCTTGGTGTGCGTAGTTCATTTTGTCGTAGAACATGTCCTGCAAACATCAAGCAACGCTCTGTCACAACCTCACTAAGTGTTCGACTCCCAGTTCGGCATAGGATTTCCTTGTTTGAGACCCGGTCTGTGTAACTGACTCTCAAAATCCGTCTCAGCCATTTTTGTTGTGCCACATTTAGTCTCTTCTCAATTTTGACAGATGACTTCCATGTCTCACATGCATATGTTGCAGTTGGAATGACGATTGTGTTGAGAAGGTGTATTTTGTCTCGAGTCCAATGGTTTGATTGTCCAAATAGGCTGCAGCCTCTGGAAAATGCTTTTCCTATTCGGCACGCTACATCATGGTAAGTATCTCCATCATTTGTTATGATGCTGCCAAGGTACGTGAACTTGTCCAACTCTATAAGCTTTGACTCACCAAGTCTGACGGGGGCACCCTTTGCCTTATATCCCAGTCGCATAATTTTAGTCTTATCCAAGTTTATGTGGAGGCCAATTTTGGGTGCCTCTCTACCTAGTCGCTCCGTCATTTCTTGAATGCCTTTATTCGTAGCCCTGAGAAGTGCAACATCATCAGCAAAGTCCAAGTCTGTCATTCGGTTTTGTTCACGCCATGGAATACCAAAGGCAGTCTGGTTCATTGCTCTCCTCATTATGTAGCCGATGGCTAGGAGGAAAAGGAAAGGGAGATACAGAAACGGCAAACACACACATACAAACCACATTATTTGTTGGCGTAGACAATACATACATCAGTGTTGGAATTAACAAATTGGTCAATACTACTACTTAATACATGCAAGTGAAATTATTCCTTCAGTATTCACAGATATGATTATATATGTTTGGTTTTGTTCCGTTAAATAAATGTACAAGTGATTTATACCACACCTATTCTCTGATCAAGTTGAAACTTTAAACTATAATTTATTGTTCCTACGAAACATGAATCAATTAAAAAATTAGCCAATCATTTTCCTTTGAGTTCCAACACGAGACTGGCGGTAATATCTAGAATCTTTTCAGACCTTTGGGCGTTTACCATGTGACTAATATCTCTTTGTCGCTTGGTTAATCAATTGACCAATAAAATACAGGTTATCGTAAAATAATTCATATTTCTAACCAATCACATTTATTCCAAAACAGAAGGTTGCTGCATGCTTGGGATCCCCAGAGCTAGCTGAAATCTTGCCGACAAGCATTGAGCTAAATATAGACAAAGCGTACGTGACAATGATATATAAAGTACTGAAATCTGTGGCAGGACAGAAATAGGACATATTGTGTGAGCAGTACTGAAAACTGTGGCAGGACAGAAATACGACATGTTGTTTCAACAGTAATGAAATCTGTGGCAGGACAGAAATAGGACATGTTTCAGCAGTACTGAAATCTGAGGCAGGACATAACTAGGACATATTGTTTCAGCAGTACTGAAATCTGTGGCAGGACAGAACTAGGACATACTGTTTCAGCAGTGGTAGGACAGAAACATGACATATTGTTTCAGCAGTACTGAAATCTGTGGCAGGACAGAAATAGGACATGTTGTTTGATGAACTCTTTATGAACCATTGTGTTGGCTTCAATCCAAGCTCAAGTGACCCAGATGCTCAGAGCTCTTTAAAATTTGCGAATAGGTTGTTTTTTTTTTTTAGAAAGAGCTTCTGCTGATCTCTAAAAAGTTTCATCAAATAAATTGTAAGCAGAGTTTTTAAAGTTAATCTTTTTCTTTCTGTTGGTGTTGGTATCAGCTTTTACCCAACCAGTAATGGACAATGTCGTGGTGGAACCTTCAGACAGAACTAAGAGTGAAGAGCTTCCGGTCTTTGTCCTGTAAATACATATATCATATAGGGCTGTAAATGTATTTGTATTTAGAACTGTGTCATGTATATATATATATATATATATATATATATATATATATATATATATATATATATATATATATATATATATATATATAGGATTGTACTATAACCATAAAGATTAATAACTTTCTTTCCTATGACATTGTTTTTGAGCTATTGACTTGTACAATTTTTTCCTCGGTCTATTTTCTACTTGCTAAACTAATATGTTGTTGTCTGACAACTTTCCTATCGTCTGCTGCAACTCTTCAATCTCTAGAAAGTCTAGATCTTCAAGGTGAGCTTGAAATCAATTCAACCTAGCTTGTGTCAAACTGGGATGACTAGCTGGAGATACCAAGGTGATTAAAGGGACTAGCGTACGAGGGAGTCACACAGTGAAAAGTCTTTTTCCACTTCTCGCTTTGCCTTGGCTCTGTGTCTTGTAACATCCACAAACTACCTGCAGGAAAGATTTTGGCGTGGAATGAAGTCTAATCCCTGGTGCCTCACTGCTAGGGAGATTAGATAAAAGCCGCTGTTAGCTCGCTGAGATGTACACACTCAATGGGAGGTTGTGGTTGTTGGTTTGATTCTGTTGTGAACAAAGGCGTTAATGCTGTGCTGTAAGCAGGAAAACTAGAAACATTTGTCAACTCTGTGAGGTTAAACTAGAAACATTTTTCAATTGTGAGGTTTAACTAGAAACATTTTTCAACTCTGTGAGGTTTAACTTGAAACATTTTTCAACTCTATGCGGTGAAACTTTAAACATTTTTCAACTTTAACATTCTATCGATGCATGGCGATTTATATGTAAACTAGAATATCAATATCTTGCTCGATGACGTTAGTATATTGCACGAGCTAGATGATGTCCGGAGAAGTTTTGTGAAGTGGACAACTTTCTTCCAATCACCTCCTGCAGTCCCCAAAGAATGCGGGCTAGTTCTTTTATTGGCCATCAAGGGAACAAGCTTTAAAGTTGACCTCTATAGTTCAGATCCATCTTTTGGGAAAAACAAACATTTCAAACGATTCATTGTTCTGTCTTTAAATCCTTTCAGAAGACTTGATCTACAGTTCAACTCACTCTGAATGAACAGACCCTGCGCGATACATTTCCAATCAAACAACTAATACCAACGAATTGCTAATTTAGAAGGACATTTAGATTCATTTACCTTAATAGCAATTCATGGTTGATGGCATTAAAACAACTTCCTGTTCAACAATGACCACATTTGTGTAGGACCCCTAAGCGTGACAGTTGTAGAACGATCTTTGAGTCTCTTGTTCTGTGTCGACTATGAGCAGAAGGGCGAAAAGAGTAAAGTAAAAGTTGATCGATCGACAATTAGTCGAAAATAAGTTTCTAGAGCATTGACCTGACCTACAGAAACTAAATGTTGAGCATGGAAGTTCCGGTGAGACACGAAATACTTAGGGAACAATTTCAGGAAGGAATCCATTTTGTTTTATCTTTGTGATTTTTGTTTTGTGTAGGTCAGTGCTAATACTGTTATTAACTGAGTTGTAGTAGTTGAATACTGACACTGTTAATAGCCATAGACAAAGAAATATAGACAGGCTAACGAGACTCATTTTTTTTTACCGAGCTTATGTTAAACTACAATGATCCAGGTCTAACTTTTAGCTTAATCATTTTGAACAATACAGTATACATTCTAGAGAACCTAGTTCATAGGTCAGTGCTATTACTATTCTGTAGTTTCTCATGGAACAGTACCAGGAAAAAAAAGAAGAGGCAGACAGAGAAAGCGATGGGAAGACAACATAAAAGAATGGACGGGTCTGCCATTGAGAGGTTCTATCCAAGGCAATAGACAGAGGAATGGAGAAATTTTGCTTGGTGCCCCAACGGTCCAACAGATCAAGGGATAGATGAAGGTGTGCTCTTTCTTGCTGACAACCTCTGCTTGACGCACTTTTATTAACGTCACCTTTGTCTCTTGTTACTCTCTCTTTATATTTGTGTTTTTCTTGAGAGACTCTATAGAAGAGCAGAGACCCAAGTGAACGTTACTTATGATGTCACTTCCTGTAGCTCTAGCTCAGCAAGGCAGCGGAAGTTTGAACTCACAGTTATTTTCTCCTATAATGAATTGCCTTCCTTGGAGGGCAAATTCAATCTGCCGAAGAGTATGGTTTAAAGTGACGTCAGCTTTGAAATGACTCATTGAGACAAGGGGAGCACACTACCAGAACATTCACAAAGACGGAGGAATCATGGGAAGGGGAGGGCACGAGGAAGACCAATTAAAACATTCAAAACACAGGGGCGTAGACGGTGGATAACTACTATTTTGCAAATAAGAATAAACAAAAATATACACAAGCCAAAGTACTCAATGGATTTTTGTCAATAGTAAAGATAATTATTAAAGACTATAACCAAAAACCTTGTAATGGTATAGTCACGTGTCGGTGTTGTCCCCTGAGATATCGACATTTAAAGACTCGAACTCTGAAACCCTACACTGTGTAGCCGAGCTGCTGTGTGAAGTTCAAGCTCTACCGCAGCGTCAACTCCAAGGTGGGGCTCCAACCCGGCCCCGTTTACAATCATTATTATTAAAATCACTTTCTTTCAGCGTGTTTCCAGATTCTCGCGCAGCATAGAGCCCAGTGTTCGCTCCACCCGCTGTCACCGTCATTTCCTTGGCCGCATGCTTTCAATATGATATTCACAATCAATCAGGGCGCCAACAAAGTCTCCGCACGCCGGCTCTCGCTCTATTCTCCGTATTCTGTTTGCCGTCGACAAATACCGTGTCGCCGTCAGCTGGGTGCAACGATCCAATTAAACTCGCATTTTTCACAGCATTCAGCTGGACTTACTTTCCGTTTAGTCGAATCTACTGCTTGTAATAATCTTTTCAACACCTTTCAGGATTTATCTATAGAAATTTTGTTTGCTGGCTCAGAGACGAAAGAAACAAATTGGAGAAGGGGAGGGATGTTTGTAAAAAATTTCAAATTTCCTACGGATTAAAACATTATCTCCGTTTTTCTGTTTCTCAGCGAGACAGCGCCCCATTCACACCAGGACATTTCTCAATTTAAAGAATTTAAAAAGAGTTTGTTTAAAAAAAAAATGGTGGCTCCCTTTTATAAAGACTAGTCCACAAACCTAGCCTATATATATATATATATATATATGTATTCAAAGTTATTTAGGCCAGTGGTCTAGGAGCTGATCTGATGAGTGATCCGCTCCTTCCCCTCTCTTTGTTTTTTTCACCACCACCCACCCACATCACGCGATAGATTTCCATAATGTTGACATTTCTTTACCAATGTTGATGTCGCTAAATGGGATGACATGTCGCATGACATGTGTCATTTGGTACATTTTAGCGAGCTAGCTAACAATATAACGTGTCGATGACCTGCACGATAATAAAGATCGTTATATTATTATTATTATATCAAAAGAAAGTTTTTACTATATTTTTTACAAAGTTGTCTGTCTGTTTGGTAAAAAGTTTCTACAATTTATTTCTCCAACACGCAATCTCGGATCACGCTGAAATTGTGCACAATCATTTCTTTTACCTTATACCTTGGTAGCCTATATCGAACAAGGGAAGAAACTGTACTTGACTGAAGAGGTGGTATAAGCTGAATTAGTCCCCTTTATAGGTCGCCGCTCTAAATTGAAACAAACAATACAATCTTCCCTAGTGATAAATACCTCACTAGCAGAATGGTTAGTACTCGGCTCGAGGTAGCGTGAGCCTCGAGTACGAATTCAGGTGCCCCCCACCCTTTTTTTTTGTAGATGCTTTTAAAAACCAATTACGTTGAAATCCACATCAATATTCCTTTCTTTCTTTCTCTCCCCCCCCCCTTTCCATTTTCTCAATTGGTCCAAATAACTGATAGGGTCATATCGTATTGCAAGGGCGTAGTCAAGATATATATATAGACAGATAGACAGATAGATAGATAGATAGATAGATAGATAGATAGATAGATAGATAGATAGATAGATAGATAGATAGATAGATAGATAGATAGATAGATAGATATAGACAGTGCTTTTTTGTGACGGTACGTACCACTGGCGGATCCAGGGGGTGAACGATCAGTCGACCCCCTCCCGAAGGAATTTTAGTAAAGAAATCACACAATTTGTGTACGAATTTATTAGTTATGTTAATAAAACTAATTATTTATATTTTATTTCAACCTATTTTTAGATTATTTCGCCCCCCCCTCCTCTAGTATGTTGGCCGTGGGATGGGAAGATGGGATGGCATCAATCCCGCCCCCCCCCCCTCACCATAAACTTTCGAGTGGGGGGGGGGCAGTCCAATTTATTTGTAGAAATCACAGCTTGTTAACAGAATCAATTAAATATCTATATAATTAAAACTTGTTATTGATAATCTAACCGATCTTTATATTATGCCGTTTCCCTGTCAGCCAATTGGGTGGTGTGGGAGGGGTCGAATACCTCTACTGCCCTTCCCACCTTAACCCTTTGAGTGGGGGGGGGCGGTCCTGTTTTTATGGAAAAATCATAGTTTGTGAACAAAATTAGTTAAATATCAATCTAATATAAGCTACATATCGATGTTTTAACCTATTTGTCTATTATGTAGCACACAGACTCTGATCTCACATTGTACCAATAGTAAATATACAAAGAAACATCGTTGTACCAGGTGGAGGGGGCGATACATGCAATCACCTTCCGCCCATGGGACAAACCAATACTTTTTGATTTTTGTATTTTAGTTAAGAAATTACAAAATCTTTTTAAAAAATGTCACTACTATAATTTATATATGCTATAAATTAAATTCTTATATCGAGTCGCCCCATCCCCTATTTTTTAATGCCAAATGCAATCATTAGAAATTATAAAAAGGAGCGAGGATTAACGAAATCACTCTACCACCCTCTCCCGTTTCCAGACGAAAACAAGGCGTTTTAAAACTGGATAGTTAAATAGGGCGACAGAGTTTCTGTCATTGCAGACGAATATATCTTTTAGTTATATTAAGAAAAACTTTGTTTTGGAAAATTTAGAATTCATGCGAAATTTTTCATTATAAGAGTAACAATTGAGATTTGTTCTAAACCCAAATATTATTTTCCTAGTCATCTTTTTCCAACCTTTACTCATACTGATATTTTTCTATCGTATACAAAATTTTGAGACTTTAACTCACAATATATACTTGAATCCTAAACAATGCAAAAAGAAAAAAAAGAGTAGAATCTAATTGGCCCCCTTCATTTCTCCTCCCCCTTCTGAAATGTTTGTTTAAAGCTTTGAATTCTAGTTCTGTAACAAAACACAAGTTACAAACATGCATAATGAACAAAATGTATCACTTACACATTTTTCGACGGTGATCCTCAAAGTCTTAAGCTAAATATGTGGGGTATCTTATCTTTTCAAGGAACAAATCGGTTGTATTTGCAATGTATTTAGGGCCTATAAATTCATATTAGAATATTTTTCAAGTAAAACATTACTCAAAAGGTCCTTTTTTAATAGGATGAAAAATGAGCTGCAGATGTCAGGAGAATTGCGGTTTTGCAGTAAAGAATGCTAGAAAACGCTTTTGGCGTCGGGGTTTCACCCCGGACCCCACTGGAGGAGCTTACAGCGCTCCCCCCAAACCACCTAAAGAGCAAGGCCTCACAACTTGCCTGTTTTTGGTGTTTTTAAACATTTTATTTTTCGAATCATTTTGTTCGTCAAACGTTTTGAGAAACACTCTCTCGGCTTTTGAAACATTCCAACATTATATATATATATATATAAAGGTTCTGGATCCGCTAGTGGTAGTCACCGGTACGGCGTACCGGCACCTTTTACAGTGTGAGAACAAAAAGTATTACTTTTCTTGTATTTTAACGTTTATTATTAATTTATTAGTAGTTAAACGTTAGGTATCCATCACTGAATAACGACACCTATTTTTTTTTACAAAAAAAAAACACACAAGATATAGATAGATAGATTACAATTACACTAAGAGATAGATAGATAGATAGATTACAATTACACTTCGTATAAGCTTTTTTCTTAAAGCATTTTTGTTATGTTTTTCTTGTAACCCCAATTTGACGCGAATTCTATTGAACTCAATACATTCATTCACTAAGCCTTGCAAGTTCGTTCTATGCACATACAAGAGGAGCTCTTTATTTAGACATTATTTGAACAAAGAAATTTCTTGTAAACATTTTATTAACTGAAATTTTTCACAAGCTGTTTCCAATGTTTAAAATAATAACGAGGTGTTAGGAATGTTCTAATACTTACTCTTCATTGAAATGTCTTTGAGCTTGGATGGCTGCCTGGTCGTGCGGTTTGCGCGCTGGACTGTCGTTCGGATTTATCTACGGTCGAGGGTTCAAACCCTGCCCGCTCCCATCCCCCGTCGTCCTGCGGGAGGTTTGGACTAGGAAGTAAACTATCTTCAACTCTGAAGGAACATCCGAAACATGTAAAACATTTTACAAACAAACAAACAAAGCTTCAAACAGAAGAGTTTCGGTCAAATTGATTCTGCAGTGTTTAAAAGCAACACAAAACTTCGGGCATATATACCTTCAAGAAAACATAGCGTATCAACACTTCCTGTATTATATACACCGGATACACCAAAAAGCTAATCATTGTTAGTTGTTTTTTTTTGGTTGACATGTATGAAAATGTACAATACGATGTCCAGAATAAGCAAATCTTGTTGAGCAAAGTATTTTACTAATAACAAATGTCCTAGTTATGTGTGCACTTTCAGCATCAATCACATTTTTAAGCTCTTCCCCTTCTAGTACAAAGTCATTTGTATTATTTTCTTGGCAAAATTGATCTTTCAGCTATTAGAAAGAGAACATCTCTCAGTTGAATGAACTAGAACGATGATATTTTTTATTGTCTACAAAACTTTGACATGAGAATGAGATGTCAAATATTTCGACCGACCTAGACAAAAGGGGAATAACTTTGATAATTACATAAACTAGACTGAGGACATTATTGTTTCTCTTATCTAGCCATTACCGGTATAGAACTTGTCAGATGTCTACATTGTAGGTACCGGTATAGAACTTGTCAGATGTCTACATTGTAGGTACCGGTATAGAACTTGTCAGATGTCTACATTGTAGGTACCGGTATAGAACTTGTCAGATGTCTACATTGTAGGTACCGGTATAGAACTTGTCAGATGTCTACATTGTAGATTGTTACGTATCTAGGCGTTGTTTTTTTTTTCTTTTCTTTCTTTGACCTGTTGCGGTCAAGAGACGGGTAGGTTGTCTGCCCCTTGTGTAATAAGTTTTTTTTTTCTTTTTTATTCGTCAAGCCACACAGACAGTGACCGGTCCTTATCTTATCTTATATAATACAGACGTTACTTCAAAAAAGAAGATGATTACGTCCTACGCGTCATGCATTTAGTCATGCATATTAACCAATGACTTAAATTCTGCCAAGTCACTGGTTTTTCTGGCTAGCTCAGGCAACCCATTCCATGCTCTAATAGCACTAGGGAAGAAGGAGTATTTGTACAAATTTGTCCTAGCATATGGGACGAGGAATGTGCCTTTATTTTTGTGTCTTTCAGAGTATTTTATTAAATTTTGTTTTTGTATTTGAAGATTATGGTTCAGTGTTTTATGTATAATTGCTACTTTACTTTTGAGTCTTCTGTCCTGAAGGCTTTCTAAATTTAGTGATTTTACTAATGGTGTTACCCTAGTCAAATGTGAATATTCGTTTGTTATGAATCTCACTGCTCTATTTTGTGTTTGTTCCAGTTTCTTAATGTTTTCTTGAGTTGAGGGGTCCCACACGGTGGATGCATATTCTATTATTGGCCTAACCAAGGTTAAATAACATTTTAGTTTTATGTTCTTATTTGATTTATAGAAATTTCTTTTAATAAACCCTAATGCTTTGTTGGATTTTTTTATAGTTTCATCAATATGTGGATTCCATGACAGTTTTTCATTTATTATAACACCTAGGTATTTTGAGTTTTTAGTCTGTGTTACTGGTTTGCCATGAATAAGATAAGTGGAATTAATTTGTTTTAGTTTTTTTGTTACTCTTAACAACTGACATTTTTCTGGGTGGAAAGACATGCTCCAATTTGATTCCCATTTCTGTAATTCATCTAATTCTCCTTGTAAAACATCTGTGTCTTGTTTTGTTTTTATTGTTCTATATATTATGCAATCGTCTGCAAATAATCTGACTTTTGTTCCTGAACTAATGCAATTTGGTAAATCATTTATGTAAATTAAAAATAGTAGTGGACCCAAGACTGTTCCTTGAGGTACACCTGAGTTTACTGTTATTGGTGTTGATTTAGAGCCATTTATTATTACAGTTTGTTCTCTCCCTTGACCTGTGTGTGTACCTCTGGTTGAAAGGAGGGTGTTTTTTTTTCTGTCTCGTTGAAGAGCGTTCTAGATCTGGGTGTTGATGACTTTCTGTTCTAGAATATACTGGATATCGACGCGTGGTAGATTATAAAAAGACCGCCCGCGTGACGTTGACGGACAGACATACGGAGACAGCCGTGGGACAGAATAGCGGAGACATTGCGCTACCCGTGCGTGGTATACCACTTGGTCGTGTAAGTTTTTTTTTATTCAAGGCCTTGCTTGTATTTGTAATTATATTTACAAACTCTTGTATTGTAATATTTTTACATGCCATTTTTGTAAAAGGGTTTTGGTCAACACATCAATTCTGTATTGAGTAAATGTTTATTTTTTCTTTCTTGTAACTTTATATTTGATTAAACATTAAGTTGATAGTTTACCTTCCGATTTCTTGTGTCATTTTTTTTTTTTTTGTTATTCATTGTAAGTCTTTGATTAAATTCAGACTTATTATAAGTGACACAACTCCTTTTCTATTGTCACGTTCCCCTAGGCAAGCCATTTTAAAAATTAGAATTCAATTCGTAATACGTGACAAGATATATAACTTGTCAGATGTCTACATTGTAGGTAGCGGTATATAACTTGTCAGATGTCTACATTGTAGGTATATAACTTGTCAGATGTCTACATTGTGGATAAATAACTTGTCAGATGTCTACATTGTAGGTAAATAACTTGTCAGATGTCTACATTGTAGGTAAATAACTTGTCAGATGTCTACATTGTGGATAAATAACTTGTCAGATGTCTACATTGTAGGTATATAACTTGTCAGATGTCTACATTGTAGGTAAATAACTTGTCAGATGTCTACATTGTAGGTAAATAACTTGTCAGATGTCTACATTGTAGGTAAATAACTTGTCAGATGTCTACATTGTAGGTAAATAACTTGTCAGATGTCTACATTGTAGGTAAATAACTTGTCAGATGTCTACATTGTAGGTATATAACTTGTCAGATGTCTACATTGTAGGTAAATAACTTGTCAGATGTCTACATTGTAGGTATATAACTTGTCAGATGTCTACATTGTAGGTATATAACTTGTCAGATGTCTACATTGTAGGTATATAACTTGTCAGATGTCTACATTGTAGGTATATAACTTGTCAGATGTCTACATTGTAGGTAAATAACTTGTCAGATGTCTACATTGTGGATAAATAACTTGTCAGATGTCTACATTGTAGATATATAACTTGTCAGATGTCTACATTGTAGGTATATAACTTGTCAGATGTCTACATTGTAGGTAAATAACTTGTCAGATGTCTACATTGTAGGTATATAACTTGTCAGATGTCTACATTGTAGGTATATAACTTGTCAGATGTCTACATTGTAGGTATATAACTTGTCAGATGTCTACATTGTAGGTATATAACTTGTCAGATGTCTACATTGTAGGTATATAACTTGTCAGATGTCTACATTGTAGGTAAATAACTTGTCAGATGTCTACATTGTGGATAAATAACTTGTCAGATGTCTACATTGTAGGTATATAACTTGTCAGATGTCTACATTGTAGGTATATAACTTGTCAGATGTCTACATTGTAGGTATATAACTTGTCAGATGTCTACATTGTAGGTATATAACTTGTCAGATGTCTACATTGTAGGTATATAACTTGTCAGATGTCTACATTGTAGGTATATAACTTGTCAGATGTCTACATTGTAGGTATATAACTTGTCAGATGTCTACATTGTAGGTATATAACTTGTCAGATGTCTACATTGTAGGTATATAACTTGTCAGATGTCTACATTGTAGGTAAATAACTTGTCAGATGTCTACATTGTAGGTATATAACTTGTCAGATGTCTACATTGTAGGTATATAACTTGTCAGATGTCTACATTGTAGGTATATAACTTGTCAGATGTCTACATTGTAGGTAAATAACTTGTCAGATGTCTACATTGTAGGTATATAACTTGTCAGATGTCTACATTGTAGGTATATAACTTGTCAGATGTCTACATTGTAGGTAAATAACTTGTCAGATGTCTACATTGTAGGTATATAACTTGTCAGATGTCTACATTGTAGGTATATAACTTGTCAGATGTCTACATTGTAGGTATATAACTTGTCAGATGTCTACATTGTAGGTATATAACTTGTCAGATGTCTACATTGTAGGTAAATAACTTGTCAGATGTCTACATTGTGGATAAATAACTTGTCAGATGTCTACATTGTAGGTATATAACTTGTCAGATGTCTACATTGTAGGTATATAACTTGTCAGATGTCTACATTGTAGGTAAATAACTTGTCAGATGTCTACATTGTAGGTATATAACTTGTCAGATGTCTACATTGTAGGTATATAACTTGTCAGATGTCTACATTGTAGGTAAATAACTTGTCAGATGTCTACATTGTAGGTATATAACTTGTCAGATGTCTACATTGTAGGTATATAACTTGTCAGATGTCTACATTGTAGGTATATAACTTGTCAGATGTCTACATTGTAGGTAAATAACTTGTCAGATGTCTACATTGTAGGTAAATAACTTGTCAGATGTCTACATTGTAGGTATATAACTTGTCAGATGTCTACATTGTAGGTATATAACTTGTCAGATGTCTACATTGTAGGTAAATAACTTGTCAGATGTCTACATTGTAGGTATATAACTTGTCAGATGTCTACATTGTAGGTATATAACTTGTCAGATGTCTACATTGTAGGTATATAACTTGTCAGATGTCTACATTGTAGGTAAATAACTTGTCAGATGTCTACATTGTAGATATATAACTTGTCAGATGTCTACATTGTAGGTATATAACTTGTCAGATGTCTACATTGTAGGTAAATAACTTGTCAGATGTCTACATTGTAGGTATATAACTTGTCAGATGTCTACATTGTAGATATATAACTTGTCAGATGTCTACATTGTAGGTAAATAACTTGTCAGATGTCTACATTGTAGGTATATAACTTGTCAGATGTCTACATTGTAGGTAAATAACTTGTCAGATGTCTACATTGTAGGTATATAACTTGTCAGATGTCTACATTGTAGGTATATAACTTGTCAGATGTCTACATTGTAGGTATATAACTTGTCAGATGTCTACATTGTAGGTAAATAACTTGTCAGATGTCTACATTGTAGATATATAACTTGTCAGATGTCTACATTGTAGGTATATAACTTGTCAGATGTCTACATTGTAGGTAAATAACTTGTCAGATGTCTACATTGTAGGTATATAACTTGTCAGATGTCTACATTGTAGGTAAATAACTTGTCAGATGTCTACATTGTAGGTAAATAACTTGTCAGATGTCTACATTGTAGATATATAACTTGTCAGATGTCTACATTGTAGATATATAACTTGTCAGATGTCTACATTGTAGATATATAACTTGTCAGATGTCTACATTGTAGATATATAACTTGTCAGATGTCTACATTGTAGGTATATAACTTGTCAGATGTCTACATTGTAGGTAAATAACTTGTCAGATGTCTACATTGTAGGTAAATAACTTGTCAGATGTCTACATTGTGGATAAATAACTTGTCAGATGTCTACATTGTAGGTATATAACTTGTCAGATGTCTACATTGTAGGTATATAACTTGTCAGATGTCTACATTGTAAGGTAATATAAATATAAATGAAACTTTACATCATAAATGCGCTTTACATACAGAGCAGCAATGGCTGACACCTTTTTCAATTTGTCTTGACCTTTGAGTAGGTTAGTTAACATGTTAAAATGCTACATTCCTTGACTACGTAATGCTGACCAGACGTCTGTCTAGCTGTGCGGGTATATCTCCAGAGGTAAAGATGAACAACTCCCACCCCATTTTATTTGTTTAGTCCATCACATTGGGTTTTTTTTTATAGGCAGTTGAAAACAAGTTAAATACGATGGACGTAGGTTTAATGTCAGCGTATTGACACTCTCTAGAGGCCACACCTATCGAGGGAACTGAGTTTGTTTATTTAGTAGTTAATCTTCATTAGGGGGGCTGGACTACAGGCGCCACACCTCAAAGGTAACCAGATATATTTCCAGATGAACTATTCCCTCCCCCTTTTATTTGTTTAGCCCATCACATTGAGTTCATTGATTGACAGGTGACCCCAAGTCAGATACGATGGACGTAAGCACTCTCTAGAGGTCACACGAGGGAACTATGTTTGTTTACTTAGTAGTTAATCTTAATTTTTTTTTTGGGGGGGTGGGGTGGACTGGACTTCAAGCTAAACATCTACACGGGTATCCGGACAAAGAGTTTGCTTATTTGGAGAAAAATCTTAATCACGTGGTTGGGCTAGAGGCCACACCTTTTCATGTGTGCCGTGTTACTTGAACATAAATCTCAATTAGTAAGCTGGACTAAAGATCACACACACCTAAACGAGTGACATTTAGCTACACAGAACACAAACCGCGAGATTATATAGCCCAGTAACTAATTATTTTGTAGAAGACACGACCAGGGCTATCTTTAAATGGAGAGCTAAACCCCCCCTTCTCTTTATTTTATTTCTTTGGTCCTTGATACCCAATGTATTGATAGACATTGACCATTTTTAAGCCAGAATGACGAAACACAACGTGCTAACAAAGGATATTACACTGTCAATAAATATAACGGTTAAATACTTTTTCTAACGTGTTAACTTGAATATTACTCCAGCAATTAAGTGTCTTGATTTGATAACAATATTCTTAATAATTTGTGACAGTCAAGTTGTTATTACTAATTTTATTTTACTCAAGATGCTGTACTTAGCCACTGTGTATCAGGCTAGGATGACTTTTACACACCTGACATCCATAGGTTTTCTATCGTTCCCTTTTCTAACAGTTACATAAACCACGAATAAAATAATTAATAAGTATTAATTAAGGAAGATGTTTCTAACATACGTTCTTTGCATTTAATGCTTCTTACGTACGTTCTTTGCACAATAAAATAAAACAAAGATGTGCATGTTTGCGTGTGTGTATTTTTTTGCCTTGTATTAAAATCTTTAGAAAGAAAGCTAATTTCATTGTTTAATTCTTTTGACTTAATAAATAATAGTACCACAGTTAGATCTAGCAAACAAAGAAACAATATGCTGGAGCGTAAAAAGAAACAACCCTTGACCTCTAACTAGTGGACGGGTATAATTTATCTATATGCTTGAATGACCATGCCATTGACTGATCATGCCAATGTGTTATCTTTTTTGACTGACACCCTACTCTATTGCCTGCGTGTGCTCAAGGAAAAAACAATGCTTGATGGTTAACACAAGCAACTATACACACTACACTGACCAGGTTGTTGGTCTGAAATTCATGAACACATACATCCGACCACTATACAAGGCAGATTGCACTTTACTTATGAGATTTACATTAGTAACTAGTTAAATATATACTAACATTATTTACATTGACCTTCCTACACAAATACTTTACAGTTGGTGGCATCCTACATACACACAGACACACTCATGCTATACAGAGTTTTAGAAATACTGTTAAGCTTGAATAAATCAATCAGTAATAGAGTTTAAAACAATAACGTATATAAAAGGAACAAAAAATAAAACCAACCAATATAGGTATATTATTTAACAGTTTCGTAAAATGTTCAGCAACACAAATTATTAACAAGACACTTAGGTATCCGGCTCCGGCCGAATATCAAATTTTTACTATCCGGTCATATCCGGCCGGACCGGCCCCGGCCCCGGCCGGATATCAAAAAGTACTATCCGGTGCACCCATACTACATTGTAGGTATATAACTTGTTAGATGTCTACATTGCAGGTATATAACTTGTCAGCCTAGAACCTGTCTTTGGAAGAGAAAAAAAAATTCAAGATATTTCTAAACCTCCGTGTCAGGGCGGCCAAATAAAGAGTTGTCGAATTCTTTGAAAAAAAAGTACAATTATAACTTTATTGAATGTCGCACACACACTGTAATTACTCAATAGAAAGACACGTAGAAGTTTCATTGGGTTTTTCCGTAGTGACGTGACGGATCATTAAAAAGTTAGAACTGAAATAGAGAACCAACAGACAGGACGACGACTAGAGAGACCGGATTAGACACGCCGCAGACTGTGTTCTTATTATTTAATAAAGTTATTGTTAAATTTACTATCAAGAATTATTTATTATCTAGTTTACTTGGTTCTGTTAGATGTGTTTAGTCCGAACTCGCAGATAGCATTGAGCTACACACAATCAGTATCACTTACCAGCATCACATGTAAAATCCTAGAACACATAATATGTAGCAACATCATAAACCACTTAGACAAACATAATGTCCTCACCCCATACCAACATGGCTTTAGGAAATATAGATCATGTGAAACACAACTAATAGGACTAATTGATGATTTTTCTAAAGGTTTAGATAATAGTGAACAAATAGATGCTATCTTACTAGATTTTTCTAAGGCTTTTGACAAAGTTCACCACCATAGTTTGCTTAAAAAATTAAAATATTTTGGCATTAATGGACCACTGCATCAGTGGATTAAAGATTTTCTGATAGGGAGAGAACAAACTGTAATAATAAATGGCTCTAAAACAACACCAATAACAGTAAACTCAGGTGTACCTCAAGGAACAGTCTTGGGTCCACTACTATTTTTAATTTACATAAATGATTTACCAAATTGCATTAGTTCAGGAACAAAAGTCAGATTATTTGCAGACGATTGCATAATATATAGAACAATAAAAACAACACAAGACACATATTTTACAAAGAGAATTAGATGAATTACAGAAATGGGAATCAAATTGGAGCATGTCTTTCCACCCAGAAAAATGTCAGTTGTTAAGAGTAACAAAAAAACTAAAACAAATTAATTTTTCTTATCTTATTCATGGCAAACCAGTAACACAGACTAAAAACGCAAAATACCTAGGTGTTATAATAAATGAAAAACTGTCATGGAATCCACATATTGATGAAACTATAAAAAAATCAAACAAAGCATTAGGATTTATTAAAAGAAATTTCTATAAATCAAATAAGAACATAAAACTAAAATGTTATTTAACCTTGGTTAGGCCAATAATAGAATATGCATCCTCCATTTGGGACCCCTCAACTCAAGAAAACAAGAAACTGGAACAGACACAAAATAGAGCAGTGAGATTCATAACAAATGAATATTCACATTTAACTAGAGTAACACCTATAGTAAAATCACTAAATTTAGAAAGCCTTCAGGACAGAAGACTCAAAAGTAAAGTAGCAATTATACATAAAACACTGAACCATAATCTTCAAATACAAAAACAAAATTTAATAAAATACTCTGAAAGACACAAAGATAAAGGCACATTCCTAGTCCCGTATGCTAGGACAAATTTGTACAAATACTCTTTCTTCCCTAGTGCTATTAGAGCATGGAATGGGTTGCCTGAGCTAGCCAGGAAAACCAGTGACTTGGCAGAATTTAAGTCATTGGTTAATATGCATGACTAAATGCATGACGCGTAGGACGTAATCATCTTCTTTTTTGAAGTAACGTCTGTATTATATAAGATAAGATATGATAAGATCACAATCGTGATCTACCAACATCAACACACAATAGTCGATGCACACAAGACACTATTGTTTGTACTTTTAGATGGGAAAACATTTTCGCACTAGGTCTAGATCAAATTTTTTTTACTCCAACGAAATTTCAGAAAATGTCCATCACTGTGTAACTAGAAATGCTTACATTGTAGGCCTATAACGTGACAGATGTGTGTCGATATTTATAACAGTATCATGATTTGGTAAAAAAAAAAAGAATTTTGATCAACATCCTAACTATTGAATCCTCAGATCCAAATGAATCTCGATAGTGTCAAAAAACGAATTTCGTCTGGAGCGAAGGAGGCTTCAACATTTGTCGCAGTTCCATCAGGAGCTTTTGAAACCAGAACCTGTTGGAGATTGATTTAAAAAAAAAAAGATTTCGGATATTTGATTCTGTCCTGATTATTGTCTTGCTTCGCGTGTTTCTGACCATGGCAGTAAGTCTGGCTATATGCGAGCCAAGTCTTTTCAGACTTAAGTTGAATGAATTGTGATCAACGATGACAAATTTGTCCACTAAACAAGACCTGAAGGAAAAAAATGGATGTTGATATATTATTGATAGTTTAGCCTGCAAGAAAACATGTAAGATTCATTTTTTAGTCTTTTTAAATTTTGCAAATTAGAAATATTTTGATGATGAATACACATTAGTTTGGAAAAGATTATTTTGTGTTTTGTTTGTATTGGGGGGCCTTGCAAGGTGCTGCCCCACTGGGCATCCTAGACCCTAGCTACGCCACTAATATCCTCCTTTGTGGTCCAAGAATGGAGATGAGAACATTTTCATTTCCAAACAACTCCAAGATGACAAAAGTACAACCCTTGCTGTAAAAAGCCAGGCCAAACATGACAGGGGCAAGTTGGGTCTGATGCAGATACGCCTGCATCTTCTCTCAGCCTTTTGTCTGCTCTTTTACGCTGGCCGCTAGCCTAAGAAATTTTTTTTTACACACACCCCACTTGACCAAGAGATTTTAGATTTTGAGGCTGAGCTTTCACCATGTTTACTAATATTCGCTATGTCCATTAGGTTCATTTGAGGTAACTCTTACTATTCAAATGTTTCCATATTGAAAGTGCACACACTTGAATGTGTTTCTTCTAGCTCCAAAGTCACATCCTAAACTAGAGTATCATAGGAGTTGATTGTAATTCCGTTTGTGAGACCCATTAGATCAAATTGTTCAAGTCACAGACATTTCAAACAACTCAGCTCAATATATAATTTGAGTTTATTTGGAAGTTCAGCAAAGCAGTACATCATTTAGTATTGCAAGAAGCAGTAAACAAAGACTTGCTAGATGAAGGAAAGCCTAAACATAGGAAAATCTTTTCAGGCTATTTATGAACAAGCCTTCATTTTCTTAGTATGGACAGACCCGAGTGGTCTGAAAGTTGAAGAATTCTATCCCATAATTAACAAATTAGTATTTGAAAATTAACCACTTGAAAATAACATTAAATGCCCAGATTACTGTTAAAAAATGTTTGTATAAAAAAAAAAACGACAAGGATATGTTAGGAGTTTGTATCAAAGTCAATAGAATGGTTTTTGCTAAGTCATATTAAGGTTAGTCTCAATACATATATTGACAGGAGTTGTCTATTCTTGTTTCTTAGTATACTAGCAAGTGAAACAAGAATGTGATGACTTTATGGAGATGTTTGAATCAAACATCTTTTGATATAGAAAACTTAGTATCAGTAACAATCTAGAAATCCAAACAGAATACATAGTATCAAGTAGAAACAATTGTATAAATCAAAAAAAAAAATTGTTCAGTGTAATGAGCTAATGCTTCAATGAGTTGCACACACACAAAGTCCCTGACATGACAAAAATACTTGTTAGATTTGGAATGAGTGTTTTGTTTTCATGTTGAATCCAGCAACTTGTTAACATAATGACAGAGTTGTGGAACCTTGGCTCCAACTAACTGTGCCATTTCTTGAACAGAGAGAAAAAAAAAAAAACATGTTTCTTTGGCCAGCCTGATAGACGAAAGTGGGGAGGAGGGGGGCATTGGAAGGGAAGAGTTGATCAACAGTAAGAAAACCCAGGACAAAACAACATCCTTAACATGGTCCATCAAACATCCCATCAAGGCATAATACACAATGACTGATTAGGACAGCTGTCAAGGCATTCCGATGATGTACATACATATATATATATATATATATAAATATATATGTTCTAACACTATAGTATGGTATGGTAAGACTATTATATTGATTCAAGTCAAGACAAAATCTAATAGCATTGCCAAATGATCAAATAACTAAATCAAACCAATTAAAACTCTAAAGACACAATCTTTTATATGTAGTCTAAGTAGAAAAAAAACACCTCCCTGTTACTCACGACAATGTTTAGCATATGTTATAAATATATACATCAACAAATACTTCTCTTATTCTATAGCCTCATGTCTCCAGTAGTTACAGAGACAGGTGTGTACGAAAATTCCTCAACATTTTTGTTGTTAATTTACACACACACAAATAAAAAAAAGTTCATTGAAATAAATAATGTGTAAAAAAAATAATGTTAATACACCAGCTAATTCTTGAGGGTGGACTTTGCAAGTGAGCCCAATGGAAACTGACTTTAGCCCCTCAAACAGTCAGACTACTAAGAATAGAGTATATATATATGTATATAGAAAATGTCAAAGTTTAGCCCAGGCCAACAGAACTGAACACATTCATACATCATGTACACTCAATTATGACTCTGAAGGAGGTTGGTCATCCTGTCCATCCTCAGACCCCTGCTCATCCAATGTTGTGTCTGAACCAACGCGAATGGAGGACATGACTGATCTAGATGGTCTGGATGCTGAGGGTCTGGAAAAGAAAAAAAAACAATAATGTCAACTGTGCTGACGTGATCAACAACAACAACGAAAAAAAAAGCTCCTCAAATGAGAAAGCTACTTAATGAGGTAGAACTGTATTTACAAATGTATATTTTCTTATTTGAAGCTATTCCTATTTGCATGAAGAGAATACAATTTCCAAGTACTGGAATCAACTTCAATGTCTTACATTGAGAAGGTTTCATTAAATGATCATTGACTAAGAAGTCTTCAACAAAATGAATAAGGGAATGCTGTCAAGAGAACACCAATGAGGTACCTATACAATACAAATACCGGTACGAAGAATAGGGGAGGTAACAAAATTAAGCCATTGGAAAAATAACAATTAAAAACTTTAACTGGAACCTAAAGCAAAAAAAAAAAAAAAGCTGACCCCAACCGAAGCCAACATTGTGGTGCATAATGGAACATGCCTGGTGAAGGGAAGATGTAGAGGAACAGTATCAACTAATAGTTTATAGTGTGAACCAATTTCTTTCATTCATCCAGTTAACTAAATGCAAAATTTTATTTGTTTTAACTTTGAGAAATGTAACATTAAACTGAGGAACTGACTGGCTACACATTTGACTTAAGTAGCTTTCTAAAAGATTTTAACTAAAACTATTGACTAGTTACATGTGTTGCAAGAGACAATGTGAAATCAGAAACCTATCATTTATTTAATGATCCTGCACGCCTACATTTATGAACTAAGTGCTGACATAGCATGCATAGTCCAGTCATTAGGATCCAGCCATGCACAGACATGTGTAGCAAACAATAACTGTATATAGAGAACTGAGTGAATAGAAAAATATTTCTTCATTTCTAGCTATCTACTCACTAGTCAAGACAAGAAAACAATATGCAAACAACATAAGACATAAAGAAATTGAACACAAAGAATTGTTTAAAGACACTTAAAAAAAAACATTTACCACTGAAGTACTAACTGCAGATATGACTTGATTTGAAGTAGAAAACTCAATACACTTAATAAACAACAGCACTAAACTGTGTCTAGCATTTAGCTGTCAATGTAGAAGTTCTTTCTTTGTGAAAGAAATGTTTATAATTTACTCCTAACTACACTCAAATGTGACATAGACACAAAAAACTACCAATCCAATAATACATGTTATCCACTCTAGTTATAGCATGAAATACATGTTCTGGGGCCAAGTCATGCAGTAGCAGAGAGAGGGCACGGCAAGGCAAAGGTCAAGGCAATACAGAGACTAATGGTGAAGTAGAACAGCTTACCATGCCTTTGAGTTTTACTCTTTCTCTTTAGTAGGTTTACTACTGGAAAATTGAAACAGACAAACATCAGGCACTACTACCACCCACACAAGGCCACACAAACTTCTCATGTATAACAGACAAGGTTCAGATTTGTACTCAGTGACAAATGAAAAGTGTTTCCCAAAAGTCCAAGTACTTTTTGTAAATTAACTTTTTGTTTTTTTTTCATTTGTCATCAATCAAGTTCAATAATTGTATAATTCAAGGCACACACAAGTTAAATTCAGGCAGTCTAGTAGTTTAATTCAAAGCTGTAAGTAATTCTTTTAATCAATACAGAACAGATCAATGCAACATTTGTGTTACCATCCTATGACTTATCTAGTTACCTTTCACTGAAAAAAATACACAATAATTATAGAGTAATTAGTGGCTGTAGAATGTCCTAACAGTCTATAGTTGTCAGTTGCCAACAATCTATAATTGTTAGTAAGCTGTCTTAAGATAAGATAATTTTTATTGATCCAATCAAATCGAAATTCAGTTTGACTACAATTGACAAGCTCAGCAAAACTACCTAAGTCTAAATTTGTCAGAATTTATAGAAAGAATTTGTCTATATTTGTGAGAATTCATAGAAAGAACTAACAGTCTATAATTTGTAAGATGTCATTGAAAGACCTAATAGTCTATATTTGTAAGATTTCATAGAAAGGCCTAAACTGTATATACTAGTTAGTTGAAGTAGATAGTCCTAACAATTTATGCAAGTTGTGTTAGAATGATTAATAGTCTATAAGCAGTAAGGGGTAACTAACATTTCTACTACTTAATAGTCTTTCTCGAATGATATTGTTCACTATTTCCTCCTAAATAAAAAAGCTTTAGAAAATTACTAGAAAATATTTACACATGTATGTGCATACTAATAAGGATTATAATAGAATGTGTCGATGTTATAGTCATCTAAGTCATGAAATATATCTAATCTAATTGCATTCTACTAATTAATTACAGCCTCTGTGAATATAACTTTGAAGTACCCGAGTCAGCAAGTTAATACTGTAAATCATTCTGAAACTAAGAGCAACCAGAAAACTATGTTCCACTTGTCAGTCCTTGAACCCAATGAATGTTAAAGGCTTTCACAGACTGATGCATCATGGTTCAAATTCTTTTCAATTGGGGAAATAATTAAAAGCTTCCAAAACACTCAAGTTGTACAACAACAAAATGTTTCACTGTGTATAATCACATCAAATGTTTGAATCATCTTCAAGTTGTAAGGGTAGGACTTCAAACATCAGTCTTTAAAAACCTTCTAGCAGCTAATCCTAAATATCACTGAATTATTATAAACATTGGTTGTGGAAGCAAAAAAAAAATGTTCACAGCAAATAATGCCAGGTACAAACAGAGTTGACATCGTAATACTGAATGTAGGCATTAAATGTTGGTCATTATTCAAGCTGAGTGGATACAAAACTATACAAGGAAGACTCTAAGGGGGGAAGGAAACAAACTAGTTACAAATACAAGGCTCAATAGCTAACCTGTATTTTCTTAGAGTTGACATTTCTCTGGTCATTGCTTCATTGGCTTCCATCTGCTCGTCAAGCTCACGCTGAAGCTTGCGTTTCTGTCCACTTGACCTAGCAATTTCTTCTTCAGCTTCATCTAACTGTCTCTTTAATGCTTTCACCCTATTGTTGACTTTATCCACCTATGCAAAGATATGTAACAGGATGGAGATTTCACAAATACTTTGGATGGTAAATATTACTAGCAGACTATTTCATAAATATTAATAATAATTTAAAAAAAAAAAGCCACTCACTAACAGAGAAACTTTTTTTAAAATCCCAATAAAACAAAAAACATAAAGCAGACATAAGATGTGCAGCCACCAAGTAATCAAACCTGACCTTCAGAAGGGAATGATTTCCAAGCAACAAAAGAACATCAACCAAAGTAATAAACATTCTGATGTCATACTAGTATGGTATCATCATCCCACTACCCCTCCACTTTTGTCTAAGCTGTGCAGAGCATTTTAAATAATCAATAAGTGTTAAGCACTGAGATTTCTTCAAGTAGGCTCTTATAACTTTGACTAAGACTAAAACAAAGAGTTAAGTATAAAACTCAAACCTGGTCCTTGTATTGATCTGCACTACGTCTCTCATCCTCCACCTGTAGCATTAACTCCTTTAGTCTCTTCTCCATTTTACGATTATTTCTAGCAAGACTAGCTCTTTCTCTGAAAATAGTAATCACTCTTTTTTAAAACCTAGTCTACTTTGTTATTTTCATTGTAAACCCTACTCATCTATTCAAATAGTGATAATTCCTAACTAAAAAGCAAGAGATTTCGTTTTTTCACTAGAATGTTGAACTCACTTGGCCTCTTGGTCCAATTGTTCCTCCAAGTTGGCCACTTTACTTTCTAATGCTGCAATGGTGGCTTTGGTCCGAGCTCTATTCTGACCTTCTAACTCCTGAAGCTTGTCTCTCATCTCTTTATTCTGGCGCTCAAGAGCTAACCTCTGGTTCTCTAATTTCTGGGACACTGTTCTTTCAGATGCCAAGTCTGTAGCCATTTGTTCCATCTAAAGAAACCAAGTATTGACATTGGATTTCTTAAAATATAAACAGTTACAGGTTATATATTCAAGAACAGTGAACTAAAGTTGAACAAAAAGAATCACCTGGAGTAAAGCTTTGCGGGCCTTGTCATTAGCAAGTTCACTATTGTTATGCTCCTCTTCAAGCTCATCTTCTAATTCAGTAATTCTGGCTTCAAGTCTGCGCTTCTCATCAAGAAGAGCTTGCCTGGAATTAAAAGTTGCTTAATAAATAAGATTTTAGCTCTAGTAGTATAGAGATAATTTGTTGTTTATAAATTAATACTTAGCTCAAATTACATTTAAGTTAAATAAGGATAGCTTTTAGCACTATGCCACACTCAAATGCCCATTCAGATCAAGAGGACAGAATGTCTAGGCTGAAAGAAAAAAATTGTATTGGAGATAGCAGAGAACACATTATGACATTAACAAGTCCATTTACGACTGGACAGCATGAATGAAAATTCTATTAAAAAAAACTAGAGCAAATATCAGACTTCAGTCGAGTTTCATTCGTGTCAGTTGTTAGTACAAAGTACCAGCAGATTAACATTCCTTTAATTTATGTAATGTAATTGTTACTGTGATTTCTCCTTTGTTCTTACTAGCATTACTGTCTATAGAGACAACAGTTGATTTTGATTTTTGAGTTTAGGCACATAGGCACAATTTAGGCCATGTCGTGCCCATAATCCTTTAACTCATTGACTGCGGTGGGTTTTTTTTATTAAAAAAAGCTACTTTAAAAAAAAAAAAAAAAAAGAAAATGTTCCAAACATGGCTAAAACAAAAATTTATTGTTTAAGTACCAATGATGCTATACTAACATATTTGGTATCAAAGTAAAGGTAAATGAATGGAGAATGTGAAAATGTAAACATCTTTCTATTTAAATATAAGATACAAATTAAAATCTAAATAATATGACACTCAGAAAACAAAATGGATGCCAACTTTAGAACTTTTGAGACCTAAATTTAGATTTTGTTCTTTGTATTACTGTTAAAACAGCATATTTAGACTATTTACAGCATTTTCAAAAAGAAATACAGTCAATAAAAGATGATGAATCATTGATTATATTATATATTTATTTTTACCTTGTTTTTTTAGTCAGAAAAAAAGTGAAAATTATTGCGCTTTTCATTACTACCAATAACAATAGATACCAGTACTAAATCTATCAACCAAATGCACTCAAATATTATGTACATTTGAATCAATGGGATATAGATCTAGATTTGTCTTCTTTCTATTTGCCTAGAACATCTTTCATTCTATTACTAGACCAGTGCAAGACATAGGCTAGCGAGAGATCAAAGCCTAAATCTCTAACTAGATGAAGGACAATACAAATCCTAATTCATTTTACCTAAGATTTAGACATCTAATAGATCATTATTACAGTTCCTTTGTGATCAATTATGGATCTAGAATAGTTTTATATTTTACTTTTATTTAGTAGGAAACCTTTTGGAGTGCAACTTGAACCAGTATAGTGATGGTGATGATTTTTACCAAAAAACAATACTAAAAAAAATTGCTAGAAAATATACCAAGAAAAGGCCCAGCATGGTGGATGAATATTGGATTTAGATCTGCCCTTTCTGTTGTTTTCATTTATCTTAGGCTTAGATCTATAGGAATCTACAAAGGTGTAAAGATAAAAGCATAGACCTAGTCAACCTTGATCTACATTCAAGACCTAGCCCTAGTCTAAGGCTAAGGCCTAAGCATACAAGGCAATACTAGATCTAAATCTAAATGCTAATAATGTCCAAGTCTGCTTCATCCTATGTTAAATCTTGATCAAGATCTTCATTATTACAATTCATAGAAGTATAAATAAAACAATAATAAAGCTTCTTCAGTAGCAAACATTGTGGGTGTGTCTTGGACAAGCATAGCCATGATGTAGATTTTTACAGATAAACAATAATAATAAAAAAAAAAAAAAGAAAATGTGGAAAAAAATGCCCACAGACACAGTGGATGATTATTTGATGTAGAATGTACCATTTCCTTTCTTTTTATTTACCATAAGCTTAGATCTAGAGATATATCTAGATCTAGAGTCTAAGTCTAGAGATAAAAGCTTAGATCTAGTCAATCTCGATCTACAGACTACACCTAGCCTACTGACAATAATAGATTTAGATCTAAATACTAATAATATAGATATAAATACTCTAAATTTAGACCTACCTGGATCTAATCTATATGTCTAGATCAAATTCTTCATTATTACTATTTATTTGAGATAAATTTTAGAATAATTATAATTATAAAGTTTCTTCAGTAGTCAACATTGTAGGTGTGTCTTGGACTAGCGTAGTCATGGCGACGTTTTTTTTTTACATTGTAAAAAAAGTAATAAATTAATGTCTAAATAAAGCCAAAAGCTTCTAACTTCTATGTAAACAAAGGATGAAGAACTCTTTTATAAAGTAAAAATAGTTCCACTGTTGTTAGTTAAAAATTTTAATTTAAAAATGCAACGAAACAAAGGTAGGGTAAGAACGTCTATGGGATAGACGTTCCGTGCATTTAGGGGCAGACAGACTGTCTATGGGATAGACGCTCCGCACTCGTTGAGTTAAGGATCACTCTCCCTTTACATAACAAGGGCTAAATTCTATACAGTCAAATCATTAAAAACAAGGTCTATTCACAGTTAAAATAGTACACCGCCAACCAGTACTTACTTGCCGCTAGCACTACTGCCTATCTCATCAGCGAGCTCATCTCTCTCAGATTCAGCATTACGACGAGCACGTTCAGCAGACGCTAGTTCTTCCTGGAGGCGCAGTAGTTCTGCTTCTAGATTCTTCACCTAAGTTACAAGGTTTGAGAATGTAGATTACTGTAAACCTATTCACCCACTAACAATAAGGATAGCTTATTTTTAACCCTCTATCATCTAATTTTTAAAACTCTATTATCACTCAACTAGTTCCTCACCTTTTTCTCATTATCTTTAGCAGCAGAAAGAGCTTCGTCTCTAGAAATTCTTGCATCATCCACCTCTCTTTGATAGTCTTTCAGCTGAGCTGCAATCTTCTTATACTGTTTAACTGCATCTTCCTTTACCTTGTTGGCCATTTCTACCTGCTGCTCTAAGCTTGTAAGAGTTCCTTGAAGCTTGTTACGGCTCTGTACAGCCAAAGCTTTCTGTTTACGCTCATCTTCAAGTTCTGCTTCCATTTCACGCAGCTGAAAACACAATGATTACATTGAAAGCAACTTTAAAAACACAAAATTTCCAACCAATGTCTAAGCTTTGGAGAAGTATTTTAAAATAACTCACTTGTCTAAGAAGAGCTTTCTTTGCTTCTTCCTCTTGGTCTTCTCTGCCAGCAGCATCTCTGTCATATTGAGCCTTCAATGCTTGCATGTTCACCTCCAATCTTAGTTTAGCATCTTCAGCAGCTTGTAATTCATCTTCTAAGTCTTCTATTTGTTGTTTCTGCTCAGCTACAGTGGCTTCCAGAGATCTCTTAGCTTTCTCCAAGTCATGAACCTAAATACATTTATCACAGAGATTAATATCCTTGTTGAATTTCAAACTATTATTTTGTGGTTTAATAATTATCTCTAAGACCACAATTCTAAATCATTTAACACTGAAGACTAACATTCTTGCCAACGTCGTCCTTAGATGAGACAAGATCGTCCAGTTCACGAGCTTGTTGCTGTCTTACTCTCTCCAAGGCATCGGCTCTCTCTTGCAACTCATCCAGCTGCCTCTGAAGGTTCAGGATCCTGGTTTCTTTTTCTCTGCTCTCTTTCTCAACTTGATCTAATTCAGCTGCTAGCCTTCAGATGATAAACAAAATGAGATGGTCACTTTAAGTGCCTTACTTCTGATTTGAAATTTTGTACCCAGTTGATTGTCATTTCTCTAAGCAACAGTTTTACCTTTCTCTGACAGCTTTCTCTTCAGCAAGCATTTGATCAAATTTGCGTTGCTTCTTCTCAGCATTGGAGACATTAGCTCTCTGAGATTCCAGTTCAACAGTCATGTCATCAACCTAAAATAGTGATAGGACATGTATACATCTTAAAAGAAGTTGTAACAAAGTTCTAAGTATAGTTAACAAACTGAATAGAACTACTACTACAATGGATCTAATCAATGGTTCTGCTCTAATATTTTTAGTTACCTCAGCTTGTAGCTTGCGTCTGGATTTTTCTAATTTGTCATTTTGTGATCTCATTTCCTCTTGTTGAATATTTAATTGTTCCATTTCTCTAGCAGACTTCTTTTTGAATTCTTCCAGTACTTCATTGTTTACTAAGTCTTCCTCAGCTTTCTTCTTTATTTCAACAATCTGAAGAAGATTCATTCATGTTTCATTAAAGTAATCATATTCTACCTTCCTTAATATTACAAGTTTAAATAATTTTAAAAGGAAGTCCATAACCAGAATATCAAATGTCCAACATCTGTTTTAGCTTGATATGTGTATCTGAAAAATGTAGTGATAAATACCTTTTGGTTTAGTTCTTGAATTTGTTTTTCCAGGACTCTTTTATTTTCTTCTTCTTCTTCTAGCCTCTCCTCCAAGTTAGCTTTCTCTTCTTCAGCAGCTCTCAGCTTGGACTGGAAGGCAAGCTTCTGTCTGGTTTCATCTTGTAGGGTTTCCTAATAGAAGTAAACAACTATTAAATGAAGTCATGTCTAAATGAATAGCACCATTTATCAAATGATGATCTAACCACAAAAGACTGCACTAACTTCAGTACTACTACAAACCTGAACATCTGCAAGTTGAGCTTCAAAAGAAGAAACTTTCTGCTGCCCTTGTAAGGCTTTGGTTTCTGCTACTTGTAGTTGCTGGACTGCTTGTTCCAGTTCACTCTGAAATGGCAAAAAACTAATGAAGACTAGACTCACTTCCTACCACTAAGTAATCACTACACCAACTCATTAAGTCCAAGTTACCTGAAGTTTCTTGACTCTCTCAGAAGAATCTCCTGAAACCCTTTCTAGTTCAGCAAGTTTCAAACTAAGTTCAGCTACTTGAGTCTCAGCTTGTTTACGCTTACGCTCAGATTCAGTTTTGGCCATCTGTACACTCTTCAAGTCATTTTCCAAATCTTTGTTTTCTGCTTCAAGGGTTACTTTAGCCTTCTCAAGGTTCAGTTTGGCCTAAGGAAGGAAGAATAAACAATAATCTACATTCAACAGTTCAAATTATAATTCCATGTTTGTACTAAATAATGAATCCTCTAGTCCACTGTATTGGTACACTGAAGTTTCTTAACACAAGTGAAACAAATGTTTACCTTCTTAGCATTTTCCAATTCTTCATTGACTTGTTCAAGCTGTTGTGTATACTTCTGTCGTACTTCCTGCAAACCTTCCTCGTGTGTCTTCTGTGCTCCTTCAACCATACGTTTCAATTCTGTCACTTCTTGTTCACGTTTTGTTCTCAGTTCCTGTACAGCTGCTGTTGTGTCCAATGAATCTTCAAGTTCACCTCTTAAGGCTTCCAGTTCCTAGTAAAGTTTTATTCAAGCACTTAAGTTAATCTGATAAATATCTTAAATAAGTGGTATGTCATTGCAACTGCTATCATAACTGACTGAAAACTATTTCGTTAAAATTTAATATTAACTGTTTGCATTAATAAAGTTTGTTCTTATTACTGATTAGGTTTAAAAATATATTTTTAAAAAAGTATTTCATTTTTGTGAGTAAATTAAACAAACCTCATTGAGATCTTTCTTGAGTTTCTCAGCCTTGGCTCTGGCTTCTTTTTCTATTTCTAAGTCTTCCTGTAATTCTTGGAGTTGATTGGTTAGTTCTCTCATCTGCTTGGATAAAGTTGTTTTGGACACTTGCTCCTCGTCAGCTCTGTAGGAAGACAATGATAACATAAGTTCAAGGCTCTCATACAGTGAGACTAAATCTAGAGGACCACTAAGACAACCTGTGTTACTTACTTCTGGAGGGCTCCTTGTACTTCCTCCTCACGTTTAGCCAACTGTGCCTGCAGCTCTTCCACTTGCTGTCTCTTTTCATTCAGCTGATCTCTCAAATCTGTCAACTCTGTCTCCAGTCGACGACGAATCTTTTCCAGCTCTTGTCTAGCCTGAAGATATTTGTTTTAAATGGCATGCAGTTTTTATGTTGAAATATGGAAACATACCACTGTAAGTGTGCAGTGATAAAATGTTAACAAAACAAATGAACCAACCTGTTGTTCTTTTCGTAATCTTTCTTCCAGATCAGCTATGATTGCTTCATATTTGTTTTTCAATTTTCCTAGCTGTTTGGACTTTTCTTCTTCCTCAGCCATGTTTAACTGAGCTTCAGCTAACCTTTCCTCTAACTGTTTTTTCTCCTTTAATAGTTTTTGATTGGTGTCATCTAGTAGTGCTGCCTCTTCTTCCAGTTTCTTCATCTTACCTTCTGCTGTGACTTTCTCCAGTTGAAGCTTCTGACGTGTCTGTTCTTCTTCTTCTAATCTAGAAACAAATTAAATCTATGAGCAACAATTCCAGCTTTACCCAGTGCTACCTATTGAAAAGAGAAACACTACATACTGATCTTCTAAGTCTTTCAGGGTTTGTTGCATAGCTTTCTTTTCTTCAAGAAGTTGAGTACTTCTATCTTCTTCTTCTTCTATCCTCAACTCCAACTCGTGCAATATTTCTTCTAGTTCCTCTTTGCGTTTGGTCAGCAAAACTCTAGCCTATAGAGAATAAAATCAACAACATTTACAACCATCTATGAAATAGACTAGAAGTTGAAAAGAAATAACATTTTAATATTTCTTACGTTTCACTTATTTCTTTAAGTAATCAATCATCATTTCACTCTTACAGCATAGATCAATCTATTACCTCATCAGCTTCAGCACATGCTTCTGTTTCAGCTTGCAGTTGTTCAGCCAAGATATTTTTTTCTTCAATGATCTGAGCATAACGTCTCTCCAATTCCTCGCTCTCTTGTTTCTGCTTTTCAAACGTATCTTTCACTTTTTTGAGCTCCTCTTCTTTTTCATGTATTTTTTCTTCTTGTCCAGCCACAGACAAAAGAGGCTTTACCTATGAAACAAAACTTAGCTCTTTAATAGAGTCCATAAATCATCAGTTGCACTGATTAAATGGTATCATTAACTCTTCCTTCACCCTAATGTAGTTACTGTTGGACTACTCACTTTAGTGAACAGTCTCCACCACTGCCAGTTTCTTAGTTTCAAGTAAGCAGCACAATTTCTCTGAATAACACGGATGGCATTGATTTGTTGTAAACGTTTCTGGTAGTTTCTAAACAAAGAAAAAAGAACTATATACATTTGCTTTTATGTTCATAAAAATCATTTTAAAAACTAATTAGTAAAATATTATAATCAGTAATCATTTATTGTTACTCATCTCTATCAACATGTCTACCTTCTGGCCAGCATGCCTCTAGCAAGAGCTTGGAACTGGACAATGATGTCAGTCAATTTCAGGTCTCTTTCCTCTTCAAGGTGAGCAAGCACGCCAGCGCGGAAAAAGATCTTGCTTTGTCCGATGCGGAAAAGATTGGAGTCTAACTCTAGGACAGATATCTTTAAGGGGAAAAAAAGGGTGGTGGGGTTAGGAGGAACACAAAAAGTCACTTTTATTTCTTTCATTCATTCATTCTAAATATTTTAATTAGTTATAAAAGCCCTCCTAAATAAATGAATTCCTTACCATCTTTTCAACAGCTTTTTTGCCATCCATAAAACCTCTAGGGATGGCACCGGGCGTAAGGATCTCATAGCGCTGACGAAACTCTTGGAACAGTATTCTGTTTGGAAAGCCTTGACGGCAAATCCTGATTCCTTCCAGAACACCATTGCATCTCAGTTGATCTAACACTAGTTGTGACTCAATTTTTCCAGCCTAGAGACCAAAATGAAGTTTTTTATTCTCAATTTGACATGATCTTTAACTATAGCATTTGTTCAAAGTTATCAAAATACTTCATCTAAATACCTTTTTCTCATGATTGGGTATGATACATCTGACAAAATTGGGGTTTGTGTTGCGTAGAGTGGCCATCAGTTTGGCCAACTGTTCTTTGTAAAGCTGGCTAACAGTACGGAACATGCCTTTACGAGCACGTGATCCAAACATTGTATCTGCTGCCTGAGCTGCACCCATGCCAACTATTTCAGCTAAGGAAGAAAAGAAAACTCAATCTAAAAATTTTTGAAAACAATTTTTTTTGGTTCTGATTTTTATGGCTACGCTAAGCATACAAAAACACCACAGCAAGAATAGAAAATTACAATTGAATGTATAACTTTAAAAACAGTACTCTGTCTCCAACTTAAATGCTTATAGTTTAATACAAAAATAAAAACTTTATTCTAATATTACGCCAAAATATATATTTAACAAAATTTGGTTGTTTGTCGATGTATTGCTTCCATCAATTTATTGCTGACTAGATCTTAAACGCGAGTCTAATTACTAATTTTTACCATCTTTCCACATGTTGACATAGAATGGATCTGACGACTGAGACAGAATTGAGACCACATTTTCATTGAGAGGATCCATATTTTTCATTAGCCATTGGTCAGCTGAATAGTCCACCTAAAATAAGATTGCCATTTTAAAGTTTTGTAGCAACAATTTCTAGAAGAAAAATTCCCTATAATCCCAAAGTCAAGAACAATGCATTAACTCAGCACAAAATAAGCTTTAAGTCTGAACCGCTTCAAAAACACTGTAAATTTGTCCTCAAGTTACTAGACTGTTTATGTCTTAAAAGACTTGTATTAAAAAAAAAACTGCTGATTCAAAGTTGGATTTCTTTAAATTCCTTCCATCAGACTCCAGATATTTGTACAAAGTAGAATCTATGTGTTTTACTATATTTGATATTTTTTATTTTGGCACATTGGCGCAATTTAGGCCATGTCATGCCCTGTGTGTGTTTTACCTCTTTAATTAACATGCACCAAAAATAATTAACACATAAATACCTGTAGGAAACAATTATCTTATTTTTTTAAAGGAATGTCTGTACCATAATTTAAAAGATAAGATTCTTCCAAGAAAAAAATAAGCAATGTACACGAGTATTTGAAAACCCTTCAAGCATGGTCTCCAGAGGACTAAGTGACCAAGAACTAACCCAAGTTGAACATGTGTCAAGGCTGCAACTGTGTTCTAAACATAACAAAAAAAATGAACTAAGGTGTCTTACACTATCATTGACTTTTTACATCAACCTTACATTGAATCTCTCAATTTGTATAAAACTTAAATGCAAAAACTTTACAAACCTTGAAATGAAGCATTTGCTGGTTTTAAACATTTTTTTAACTTTCATTTTGATTGAGTAGATCTAGATACATCAAGCTTAATTGTTTTTATGTAGACTTCGCCATTATTTGTTGGCTTTAAGGCTAGAAATCTAGATCTACCATCTAAATTACTTTTAACTGATCAATCTATCTTATCTTATGAAATACAGACATTATTTCACAATGCTTTCACATGTTCCTAGGTCAATGTAGTCATGCATGTTAATCAAATCAATGACTTAAATTCTGCCAAGTCATTGGTTTTCCTGGCTGACCCAGCCCAGGAACTTAGTAACTAGGTTAAATCATTAAAACAAAAGAGGGGAGGAAATTAGAATCTAGATCCACCAAAACCTTGTTTGTCAATGAATTAGCAGTTGTTGATCTAGCTAGATTACTTACCTGAATAGACTCTGTCACTTCCATTACAGGTAGCCAAGCCAAACATAAGGCTGCTATGCGCATGTTATTCATATGTTCACCTCCCTCCCTCCCTATAGTTACAAAAGATATGGCTGGCCCCATTTCATGGGGGGGATGTTATTTACTTAATCATGTTTCTGATGTTAAAATAGTATTTGTTGATGACAAAAAGCCTCTCTCAAATAGGCATTCAACCCATTTTGTTTTCAAAGATGTTTAATGATGTCACTTCCTGTGCACAATTAAGTACAATTGCACCACAAATAGAAATGGGAAATTCCCTAACACACATTAGCAGAAGAAACAAAGTTGTGCATTACCTTGTCAGCATAGTGAATGAGACTAAAATCAGCATCTGCTCTGAAATCTGGTTTCTGAAATTTGGGGTGAGAAGAATGCTGAGCAAGCAGCTTTTCCACAAAAGTTTTGTCTGTGGCTTTTGGAAACACACACTCTTCATCTAAAAGAGCCAAGATCCCCATAGGCTGTCAAAAGAGGGAATACAAAACACACAATTTAAAGTTCATAAACATAAAATATCTATTGCATTTTTTAACTAGATTCATTACTTCCATTTTGTCTGTTTTTCCTTGTAACTTTCTAATCTAGTCTTTCCCTTCAGTACATCTCTATATGAGTGAGGATAAGAAGAAGACTTACTTTTTCTAATAGATCAATAGTGGGCTGCAAGTCCAGGCCAAAGTCAATAAATTTCCATTCAATGCCTTCTCTCTGGTATTCTTCCTGTTCTAAGATGAACATGGTGTGGTTGAATAGCTGCTGTAGCTTTTCATTGGTGTAGTTAATGCACAATTGCTCAAACGAGTTCATCTGGAAAAACGAACTATACATTAGTCAACAGGATCTTTTAAGATAATTATATCTGTAACATTCTTAACTAATACATGACAAACAACAAATATGGGTTAATTAATTCTTTTTAATGATAATAATGAAATTATTTATTAAATAGCTGAAAAAAAAATATTCAATAATACATTTTATTTGACTTAAAGAAATAACATTAACTAATGGTGTAAAAAGTCTTAATTAGTATTTTAAAAGCATTTAATGGTTATAATAATGAAATAAATTGTATTCCTAATTTTAAATCAATGTTAAATTGTACAATAATTAAAACATTTTCATAAACATGCAGCAACAACATTAATACATGTCTTTATAAAACTTTAATCAAATCTTTCACAATAGAACAGGAAAGCAGTTAGCACACAAATGCTGCGAAAAATGAAAAAATAACACTTGGCATTTTGAGGGAACTAGTTTTAAAAGACTAACAAAACATAAGATTTTAAAAATGAAAAAACTCAACCAAACACACAAACTTGAATGTATATAACATATCTGAATTACATTTCCTCACCGCCTTCCATCTTTTTGAACCATCCCTAGGCTAAAATTTAAATAGTTTAGACCACATGTTGAAATAGAACTAGTTTTGCAAAAGTAACGCTTCTCTAAGTGCACCGCTCTCTAAGTGCACCGCGGTTAGCTACAGTACCGCAAGGCATAAAAAGCCTTTTTTTAAAAAATGTTACATTGATCTACAACATTGAATTAAAACAACATTCACCACTGACTGTTTTTATCTATATTTATTTTTACTTATTACGAATGCATATAAAAAAAAATGTCAACAGAATAAAAATTTAACCAAATCTAAAAGCCATCTTGTGTGCTATATGAAATTTAAAAAAAAATTCTACATTTTTAAAGCTGAATTTCCTGTGTACAAGATATTATTTGCTCAATTCACCTTTATTAAACTAGAAAGACAACCTTATATCTTAAATGTAATTCTCGAAAGGTTCAGAGAAACAAATTAATGTGTTTTTTGTTTTTCTCTGTGACCACAAACCACATTTTTTTATGATTGCTACTACAACCTATGACGCCTGTGCAAGATGTGGCAAGTGAGCCTATTTTGTATCTATAGGCTTAAAGACCAACACAAAAGTAATCGATGAAAGCAGATGTTAACAATACTAGAAATGATTCTCTAGCCAGTCTATAACAAATCAGAGATACCATTTAGACAATTACTTGTTTAGACAAACCATAATTACTATAATACTAAAAAACACTGACATAAAAAAAAAAGATTAAATAAATCAAGAAAGAAATAAGACTTGCCACAAAATTTAAAATTTCTTTATACTTTCATGACTTTCAGATTGTAATTAAAAACAAAGTCAGGAGTAAAGCAACTGCCAAATGCCCTACAAGTCAATTGACCTACAACTATGTTACTCTGATGAACTTGTGTTAACAAATTTATTTCATGATAACCATGGCTAATGACAACCCAGCAATGATGGGAGATGACACAGACATGCTAATAAGCTAGATTAGACTCATTCCTGTTAAACATTAGATTGAAGTAGAAACTGCAAACTATCATCCCCTTCAGAAAATGAGCATATCAACATTGGACACAGAGGTCAACATTGGAATTGATAAGTCTTGTCTTAGCTCAACAAAAAATTGTCACTAGTGTGTCTCTTGGCTTGACTGAGTACTTATGCAATGTATGTCTTACAACACAGTGCACTCAGCATGCGTTAGACCATGTCACAGGTGAGTTCACACCATGAGAAAATGTCATAACCGTCCACAAGAAACAAAAAAAGACAGAGCATTCCAACTGAACAATACATTTACCTTATCCTTTGACTGGGATAGGGAATGGAGAGAGAGAGAGAAGAGATTGTATTACTGCAGTGTATAATGGTTGGCTTTTACTTTATTATAGACATTTTGAAATCATAACTTGAAACAAAAAAAACAAAAAAAGAGAAGCATACAAAAAGAACAATTACATACTAAGCTGCATTTCTTATTTGGACAACAGTTTCACACTGAGGATGAGGGTCATTTTTAATGATTCACACAAAATAATTACCTTGAAGATCTCAAAGCCGGCGATGTCAAGAATGCCAATGAAGCTTGCACCTTGTCTTTTTGTACGGTCCAAAGACTTATTGATACGTGTCACAATCCATTTGAACATGCGCTCATAGAGTGCTTTAGAGATAGCCTCTACTGCAAACTCAACCTACAAATAGAGACACTAAATAAGTCAATAACAAACAAGGTTACAAAAGACAGTTTGTTTGGAAACACAAACTCAAAATCAGCCCCCGAAGTGGTCCACCCAGGCAGGCTTCAATGTTTTCAGAAAAAACATCCGAATGAAATTATATCAAAGACAAATGAGAGATAAGAATGGAGAAAGAAGGTTAACAGATCTTGTGTAGTGCCCCAACGGTCCCGCAAATCAAAGGCTAGGTGAAAGTGAATGTAAAGTTAGATGTGAACCTGGCCTAAATAGTTCCCCTTTCAGACCTCGTGGTCGATAGGGCAGATGATGTAAAGTTCATCTGTTTTTGTGGCCTACAGTTAACGAGGGTGTCATGTAGCCAGCACAACGACCGATCGTCTTTACTTTTCCCCAACTAATGTCAGGTACCCATTAGAGCTGAGTGGACTCAGAGGCGCCCAAAGATTCCAAAGTTGAAAATCCCAGTCTTCACCAGAATTCGAATCCTGGACCCCCGGTTCGGAAGCCAAGCGCTTTACCGCTCAGCCACTGCGCCTCCCTGGCCTAACTGATGTCTTATAATTGATCTAATTGTTTTGAAAAGGCTCAATCTCTTATTCGAATCCTCAAAAAAAAAAAATTAAAAAAAAAATTCCCCAATAAAAAAAAATGTTCAGAAAAATGAAGTTTACAAATAACTATTCATTTTAAATTAGGTCTAACTTATAATGCATACTAATTAGCTTTTTCTCTTTAAAAAACTGCTTGCATAACTGATTTTAAAAATTAGATTTTTGGCTTTCAGAAAAAAAAAAGTAGCCGTTGAATTAGAACTTTGAATGGTCTAAAATATTGTGATGTCCGATTTTCAATATCTTTCCTAGTTTACGAGATCTAAACGGGACGGACGGACAGACATTTCGCACAAAACTAATAGCATCTTTTCCCCTTTCGGGGGCCGCTAAAAACATGTTTTTAATCTTCTGGTGTAAATAATTAATTAAAAATAGTTCTAAATCTAAAGATCAGGACAGCTGAATTGATAGATAATTAAGCAACTATAACACTGAATGGAACTGGCCTTTTTTTTAAAAAAAAAAAAGACAAATGTGAAATAATACAATTATAAGAATAAAACTAATATAAATACATATATTAGTAAATATTCGTTAACCTGACATTTTTAAAATCATACTTTTAAAACGCTCAAAATACAATTGGCTTTTTTTTTATAGTGAAAACCAGATGTGTATAGTTCATTTTCCTTATTTAAACAAAAAATTAAAACAAAGTGATTCAAATTTAAGTGTTCTTACAAAAGTGAATAATGCCAACCATAAATATTGAGTGTTTATATTTTCTTCTGTACTAAAGGTATTGAAAGTAATATACTTTTTTTTATACCAAATATATTGTTCTAGTTTCTAATGATTTTTTTTTGTATTACAAATATTTTCTATGATGTAAAAAAAAGCACTATTTTTTTCTAAAGAATTCTTTTAAAGAGTTATCTATTTAAAATGCAACTTTTGCTAAAAAAAAACCTGCTATAATTCATTGAATTAGAAAATTAGAAAAGTTAGACCTCTGAATTGCATTGCAGCCTACCTGAGCCTTAGTCTGAGCTTTGGTGACATAATCTCTGCCGACCTTGATCTTAGGCTTAAGGAATGCTTGGGTGAGTGCTGTGACAGGGACACCTAACAAGTGACATGCCTTTTGAGCAACTGAAAATAGAAATTGTGTCATTTTGTACATGAGAGATTGATGTCCTAAACCTTGCCTGTTTATTCAGAAAATCAATGCACAAGTTTTCAATACTACCTGTGTTGTCTGGCAATGTAGCTTGATCTGAGTTCCTGTCTTGTTTAAACTGCATGTTTCCCAAAAGCAAAACAGCAGATACAGTGCGAAGAACAGCTGGAAGTATAAACATTTATAACTATTGAGACTCTTTCTTTGTTTACTTACAAATAGGCTAAAATGAAAGTTGACCAAATGGATGTATGTCTAAAAAAAAGTATAACAGTGCCACTGAAGTATTGTTGAAGTTTAACTCTATAATAAAATAACCTACCAGCCTGATTATCTGGAGTAATTCCCATAATGCCCATAGCATCAACCAGGAGCTTGAACTCTGCAGCATCATCCACTCCAGGCACAAGAATTTTGCCACATGTGAGATAGGCATATTTACTCCAATCCTCCAGCAAAAATTCCTCTGTTTCAAAAATGAAGCAGTAAAATACATCAAACTGATCTCATCAGATTCTATTCAGCAAAAATAACTTTCAAACCAAGACAATAAAATGGCTTACGTCTTTGTTGAGGTGTAGCTCCATGAAGGAACTGATAAAATATGTGGAAAGCCCTTTCACTTTCTGCCTGGCGAACTGCCCTAGATTTTTCAAGAAGATCTTGAAGGGTTAAGAATTCATCTGTTTACATCATCCTACTAAGTAATTCTCATTACACATACATTACTTGTTCAAACGATTGTAAAGCAAGTGAAACAATTCATAAATAAAAGGATACATGTTTCAATGTTTGCCCCTGATATGTAGCCTGATGAATCAAAGTTGATGCGAATAAATTTACCCTGAAAAGAATGGTAACAAGACATTGATGACATAAAAAAATAATGGATAAATTTACCCTGAAAAGAATGGTAACAAGACATTGATGACATAAAAAAATAATGGATAAATTTACCCTGAAAAGAATGGTAACAAGACATTGATGACATAAAAAAATAATGGATAAATTTACCCTGAAAAGAATGGTAACAAGACATTGATGACATAAAAAAATAATGGATAAATTTACCCTGAAAAGAATGGTAACAAGACATTGATGACATAAAAAAATAATGGATAAATTTACATTGAAAAGAATGGTAACAAGACATTGATGACAAGAATACAAAATGGAAGTGTAATTCAATTGATAGTATCTGATCATTGTAATTGAAATCAATCAACTTACAAATCTGGATGAGTTGTCATTCTTAATTGTTTTGGCATTGCCAAAAGCTTCCAAGATAGGATTAGCTTGCAGCAACTGGTTTTCTAGTTCTCCCTGGTGGACAGATTCAAATCAAGGTTAATGTTACATTCTATCCCTCAGAAACATTGACACTAAGAATGAAAGGCAGTGGATTGATACTGAGAATCACTTTTAAAAAAAAAAGACAATATTTCTATCCTTCCTGATTTCTAATGTTTAATCACTAATTGTCAACAATAGATGAAAAATGCTAGCGAGCTCATTAGTTCAATGATTAAATGTAGGATCCTAAGCATATCAACTTAATATCCAACAAGTTTTAACCCTAACTTAGGTGAATAGAACACTAAGGTTTTAAAAAAAAAGGGAAGAAAGGTTTCAAAGGATATAAAATGCATAAGGTAAAAAATGAGTTTTGGATGAAACGTAAGTCGGGAGGAGTAATAAAACATCCAAATGTTTACAATGACCATTTATATGATTCTAAAGAGGTTTTAATAGGAATGAATAAATTAATTACTGTAATCCCATTTATGAAAATACAAATTTGAACAACACATGTTAGTTGATACAATAATGACACCAAAGCAAAATAACACAAACAACATGAATGCCATCAGATGTAATTAGAAATTTCTCTTAGGATTGCTCTATGTGAACTGAACTTCATAGTTATAGGTAACTGGGTGTGTTATGACTTGTTCTACCTAATTATTTCAGTTAATTCAAGACCTATGAGTGATAGATGATGGTGATGAATGGTATATATATATATATATCAGTGTTTACTTACAAGGTTGAAATCCTTGTTCTAGGAGAAGACAAGTTGGGTTCCACACAAAACAAGGAAAAGAAGAAAGAACAAATGTTCAATGTCATACATGCTATCTACCCATTCACAATAATAGTTGCATAGTTTCAATTAAAGCAATAAGTTTTTGTTGAAATTCCATGGCTTTGGAGTTGTGAAAGTATACACAAGTCTTGACAAGAGATTCAAATGGCACCATTTTTCTTTTTTTTAAACCTGATATTTATTTATAGCACATTTAGTTCACAGCAAGTTTTGAATTTCAAAACACAATTCAGTAGTATACACTTCTGTGACAGCAATGAGCTTCCTGCCTGATGCCAACAATACATAATAAACATTGTATAAGATATATACAAGTTCTTGAACTAAATTAGATTTTAAAATATATAAGACCAAGATTTTCAAACAAATATTTGCTTTGCATCTAGTTTCAATCTTAGTGTCAGCTTTTATATTACAGCCTTCTAATAACGACCATATTTTTTTTTTAGAGACAAAGAACTAAACCAGTCCACATTTAGTTCAGGTTAAGTCACACACTATTCCAAGCCATGGAATTCTATTAACAGGATTTAATTTATCATTGACAATATTTCCAAAGTAGAAATTACCAACTGCTTTTCCATCTATTATTAAACTATTGTTTAGATCTTGCTTTGGTTATGTAGAATTGTTATAGATATGAATAAGATGGCAGGACAACAAGCACAATGTTAAATTTGTTTTGGATTTTTTAAAAAAAAAAGCTCAAGCCAAACAAAAAGATTCATGCCATTTTTTTAGAGACATTACTTTTATGTGCTCAACAATCTGAATGGTTAAGAACTTCAAACAATTCAGATAGTCCAACAGTGTCATATACATATGTAAGTGCTGAAAAGATTTTGTTTTCTAAAAGGCTCTATCAAAGATTACTGGATGGGGGTGTGATAAGTCATTCAAAAGATTTGATGCAACCCATTTCTTTTTATTTCAAAAGTGTTTTGATATATGCCAATAGAGTTCAATGATATGTTTTTCTTATTTTTATTTATGCCATAAAAATGTATTATAAAAGCATGCATATATATATTCATGCACAAATTCTAGACTCACTCTCAGAATTTTGGATCAAGAATTTGAAGTGGATGCAAGAAGCTTTTTTTTTTTAAGTAGAAGTAATTTCCCATCAATGAAAATGGGACCACTTTATAATAAGTAACCCAATGAGAACAGTTTCATGAGTCTAGAATAGATACATAAATATAATATATATTAACGTATATTTTTAAAAAGCAGCAAGCATTGTCCAATAAAAAACAACCCAATCTCTCAAGCACTGGTTTCTATAATTATATAAAAAGGTTTGATAAAATTGTTAAAATAATCACAAGACAGTAAAATATAGAACTTTTGAACCAAAAAAAAATTAATTAATTAAGCCACAGTGCAAAATTAAAATTTGACAAATAAAATATGAATGCATGAAAAGTAACAAGTTAACAAGTGACCATTATGTTGTTACTATCAAAAGAATGAAATTTGACAAGACAATGTAGACTAAGCAAACCAAAAGTGTGTATTATCTGGCTACTGTGATCTAGGTACAATGGGTACAAATAGCTACAAGAATTGGTTTTGTAAAACAAACAAGCACACAGAGCTTGTGTGTGTTTATTATAAAACGTGATCAACTGGGCAGACAATATTTTAGTTAGGGCTACCTGTTTTAAACTGGCCTCAACATTACTTTTCCCTCCTTCCTGCAGAATCATCACCATGGAAAGAAATGGAACCATTTAGTCAGTTTTTCAAAGACATTGAAAAAAAGAAAAAAGCACCAAGATTTTTAACCTGTGAAGCACTAAATAGTGATTTTTTAAAATATATAAAAGCACCAAAGCTTTTTCTATTTAAAATAAAACATTTATAGCACTTTATTATTTGACAATTTTAAGATTTACATTTTAGTGAGAAAGCCTTAAGTTCTAAAAATTGTGTGCTTAAAAGTTTATATTTACAAATAAAATACATTTTAAATGTTACCAATAATTTATTTTAATCTTGAATCAGAGTAGTTCAATTGTTAGCATAAGTTTGAGCATTACGTTAAAATGTGCAAATTGTAAGTACTTGTTGATATAAATAATTAACAGTTTAAGTCATGCAACTCAGAAAATTTTCAAGCAAGTTGGCTGAATATTATTACTTGTAGATGAAAGCAAACAAGTTAATTTTTGGCAGAATGTTATGTCAAGATAAAATACGTGAACCAGAGCATAAATGTGAAAAAGAGTCAATGTTTTTTATGGTGTTAGTTAAACTTTTATTTTTTTCCTTCGAATGAATGTATTTAAAATGTCTCTTTTACAAATGTAATCAACACATGCAGTTGGCAAAATCCTTCACTTTCACTAAATGTCATATTGTAAATATCTTTAAAACTGTACAAGTATCCTGATAGTTTCACAACTCTCTAATCTGAAAGTGAATCTAACAAAGAAAGTGTGAATGCCCTAATATTTGAACCACAATGTAGACAAGGTATACCTGAATATGAGATGAGCCTACTGACTGTCTATTGGTTCGATTGGATGCTGCCACATAGGCCAGGTATTGGATGACTTTTTTCGTGTTTTCTGTTTTACCGGCACCAGACTCACCTCTGTAGAGGATATAATAAATATATATGACAAAACCATCACCCAGAAATATAAAAGAACTTAAATTATTAATGTTCAAATGGATGTGACAGCCCATTCACTTAGCTGCAAACTAAATGAAAGTAAAATTTAGGTATATTTTTTAGGTCAAGTTTTTAATTATCACTACACAACTTAGGACATCAATGAGCCTTTTCCTTAGGTTCAATTTTGGAAAACAAATTGCACAAATCTATTATGTTTAGGTCTTAAAAGAAATCAATGTAGTCCATTACTTCCAGCATGTGTTTTGAGCAAAGAGTATGTCAAACGTACTAATTTCATGAACAATATTTTGCTGCAGACATCAAAATGTCACAAACTGCAATCAAGTGAATCATATCCTCCAGCTGTGACATCTACTTTTTATCCTTTTAGGTATGTCTGTTAAGCTTGAGCTTTAATGTTAATGAGTTAAACAACAGATGATAGTGATACTTAGGAAGACAAAACACCAACATTCAACTTGGCTATCTTGAGAGTTCAAATGTTTATGTTATTGTCTTGTTCAACAATACACAAGTAAACCTTTAAAATAGCACTTTTTTTAAATACAAGGTTTCAAACATTTTTTTCTTTTTTAATCTATTAAATCTATTATTGTACTGAAAGATAGGATGGCAGAGTGGTCACTTGGCTGATGACCAGAAATTCTCAGGTTTAAGTTCTGGTAAGAAAAACAATATGAAAGGGACTAGGAACCTTAACTAAGGCACATATGTATTCAGGAGGATTTGTCATTTGCTGGTAATTATGAGACCAAATTAAAACTTCCTGCTTAGAAGATATGTCAAATCTTATTTTATCTATAGTTTAACAGAACACCCATGATGTTGCAAAATATTCAGATTTTAAAAAGAATTGATTCTCAAAAGTAGGTCAGTGTTAAAAGTGATACATTGGGTTTCTCTGGGTTGAGATGTGACATGTACTTTACACTGGCTTTAGAAGCACACATTTTAGTCAGGCATGTACACTGTAGTAGTATGTTGTTTATGGTATGCCACTCCACACATCTACACATTCCACTGAGTCATGTGATTAGACATCTCTGTGTCAACACACACCAGTTTCCAAGATAGAGAGACATAGAAAAAGTCTAGAAATGGATTCATATAACCTTTGTCTCCTAATGTGTTGACAACTTCATTTACCTGGTTAGTGACTCTTAGGTCAACAATCAAATATGGATAAGCCTAAACATACACTGTCAACCAGTCACTCAATGGCATGTCACTTAAAATGCTTATTAAGTAATGACTATTTCTTTTAAATCAAATACAAACTACTAATTTAAAGTTTTAAATTTAATTAAAACAACAACGATATCCTATGGAACTGTTGTACCCTACACACAAACACACACACACACTTCTTGAACACACCTTTTCCTTAGACCTTCCCGTTACCAATGACTCATTATGCAAATACTTAAGTGCTGTCGCCATATTTAAACCTATTTTAATAACGCTAAAATAAACCGCAGACTAATTTCTAATTAATTGAATTCACGGGTCACATCTTTGTTTAGTCTTGCAGTAAACAGAAAAAAAACAGGTGTGGGTGTGTACATGTTTCTAAAAGCAGGCGCACCAAAACTGGGAAGAATGAACCAAACAGAAATGTTCTCAAAGCATGTCTATTTCCTCCCTACCACTAAATGGTGCACATCATCACGACACTGTGCATGTCTCACTTGATACGCTTACGTTTGGACCAATTCGCCTACAGGCTGTAACCTTCCCCGTCTCGGCACAAACACAAGACAAAAAGTTGCTGTCAGCCAGAGAACATACCTGTTCATGGGGCAAGATATTCAGGTGTGTAGTATTGGGGCAAACTAAAAACGGACCAAAGGATTAACTAGTAATGTGGAACTCCTTAATGCATGAGCAAGTTTAGAACTAACTTTTGTCTACAACGAATCTCAATCTGTGGGTCGAAAACCCCGTTCATCAAGAAAATGTGAAAACAGTTGCGATGTTTTAAGGTTTTAGTGCTACCTACAACATATAACCATTCGGCGTGAGGACAACATCACTGAAACACCAGGACAATCCATTCTTTACACATACTACTGCTAAGGACACGGTTGGTGCCGTAACATAATGAGAACCAAACCCACGAGTAAGGCTGGTAGTGTCCCAGCTGCTGAACTGAATGCATAAAGCAGTAGTGGAGTTTAAATGACTTTTTTTTTTTTTACATTTTATCTGGATGTTAATCGTTGTTTTGTTCTATTTAGCTTTGAAGACTGACTCATAGTAATAGGTGGTGGTGTTTTATTTCCACCCTCAGTGACTGTTAAATCCTATAAAACTTGAAAGAAATGCATACAGTGAAGTATATCGTGGATCATTCTTAGAGCTATTATTATATTGTATTTTGATCCACACACTATTTCATGACAATAGATCGTAGAGAGGAGACCACACAAAACTAGACCGTAGAGAGGAGACCACACAAAACTAGACCGTAGAGAGGAGACCACACAAAACTAGACCGTAGAGAGGAGACCACACAAAACTAGACCGTAGAGAGGAGACCACACAAAACTAGACCGTAGAGAGGAGACCACACAAAACTAGACCGTAGAGAGGAGACCACACAAAACGTGTTTTCAAATATGAAGTTTCATCAGCCGAACTTTGTCATTTTGTCAGCTAGAATCCAGAGTTTCGCTGGCCAAATTCAAATGATTTTTGGAGCCAATAGATGAAGACAGAAGACGGACAGACTAAACATAGGTGACAACAAAACCAATGAGTGGCTGAAGCTTGTAACACTGAACTAAAAACTAATCTGTTCAATTCGTTCTGAAATGTTAGACCGAAATGTCCTAGTTCAGGTATTTGTACATTTCAAATGATGAAACGCTATAAAGCGCACTATCGTAAAACAAATGTACTTGGCGATAACACAACTTGATGATTGTGCTATTATATAAGCAACACTGAGGTCATGATTAGGCTAAAACAAGCCAATCGATTGTCTGGGGAGATATGTAGGCTGACAATGAGCACGTGTTCAAATCAAACTCATACAAGTCTAAGTCTACCGAGTTCATGCCTACACGAGGCCTTACTCTTTGGTTTAGTATAAACACTGGGCAGGACATTAAACTAGTCTTGGACTGAGTCATATAAACATAACATTGCCATTATTACCCTGAATGCTTCTGATAAGATAAAACACAAGAATATCTAGAATGATAACATGAGCTCTCTTCAAATCTAGCTGTATTTCACCGATGTTCAAGACTAAACATTTAAGTGTATATCTACATGACTAAACAGTGTTGTTAACTAGGTCAAGATCTAAATGCAAACTCTGTGATGCTTTAGCACCAGTCTATTTAACGCCAATGGCAAGGGGATCTAATCTAATCTAAATATCAATGTCGACAGCAGACAGTTACTGTCATGTGTAGCACTAGTCAAAGGGCTAGACAGACGCCCTCACTTTCTGTATTACTGTGAACTATGACCTATCTAAAATAAACAAACCAAACCCTTAAAAGTAACACACATTGGTAGCAGGGACACTGAAAATGATGAGCTGGCAAAATCACTATCAAAAGTTGAAAAACAAATCTTTCCATTGCAAGAGGTATAGAAATATGAACACGGAGATCTTTAGTTGTTTTACGCCAGTCTTTAATCCACCAAACGTAGTGAGAAATCAGCAGTAATTCTTAAGCCAGAGACACCTAAAGTAAGCACTGACCTAAGTCAGGGTGTGTGTATCTTTGGGCGTGGTGTTGTTTTTCCCTTCCAGTATGCAAATCAAAACTGAATAGGCTCTAGGTTTGGTCTGAATCCAAACTCAATGAGCTCTGACTGTTGCAGTACATGATGCTATTAGGTTTAGGCAGTTAGACAAATGTGCCACGAGACAGGCTAAATGTAAATGATAAACATAACATTGCCATTATTACCCTGAATGCTTCTGATAAGATAAAACACAAGAATATCTAGAATGATAACATGAGCTCTCTTCAAATCTAGCTGTATTTCACCGATGTTCAAGACTAAACATTTAAGTGTATATCTACATGACTAAACAGTGTTGTTAACTAGGTCAAGATCTATATGCAAACGTGCCACGAGACAGGCTAAATGTAAATGATGTCATTTTAACGTGGTATCCTAGTCGCAAATAAAGTTTGAAATAAAGTTTGAAATAAAGTCTAGTTAAACAAAACAAAAACGTTTTAAATGCTTTCCCAACATTACCAAACAACCCATTCAACTACACGTCTTACTAACTAAGTCCTACATTACCAAACAACCCATTCAAATACACGTCTTACTAACTACGTCCTACATTACCAAACTACCCATTCAACTACACGTCTTACTAACTAAGTCCTACATTACCAAACAACCCATTCAAATACACGTCTTACTAACTACGTCCTACATTACCAAACAACCCATTCAACTACACGTCTTACTAACTACGTCCTACATTATCAAACAACCCATTCAAATACACGTCTTACTAACTAAGTCCTACATTACCAAACAACCCATTCAAATACACGTCTTACTAACTACGTCCTACATTACCAAACAACCCATTCAAATACACGTCTTACTAACTACGTCCTACATTACCAAACAACCCATTCAAATACACGTCTTACTAACTACGTCCTACATTACCAAACAACCCATTCAAATACACGTCTTACTAACTACGTCCTACATTACAAAAAAAAAACCATTCAAATACACGTCTTACTAACTACGTCCTACATTACCAAACAACCCATTCAAATACACGTCTTACTAACTACGTCCTACATTACCAAACAACCCATTCAAATACACGTCTTACTAACTACGTCCTACATTACCAAACAACCCATTCAAATACACGTCTTACTAACTACGTCCTACATTACCAAACAACCCATTCAAATACACGTCTTACTAACTACGTCCTACATTACCAAACAACCCATTCAAATACACGTCTTACTAACTACGTCCTACATTACCAAACAACCCATTCAAATACACGTCTTACTAACTACGTCCTACATTACCAAACAACCCATTCAACTACACGTCTTACTAACTACGTCCTACATTACCAAACAACCCATTCAACTACACGTCTTACTAACTACGTCCTACATTACCAAACAACCCATTCAAATACACGTCTTACTAACTACGTCCTACATTACCAAACAACCCATTCAAATACACGTCTTACTAACTACGTCCTACATTACCAAACAACCCATTCAAATACACGTCTTACTACGTCCTACATTACCAAACAACCCATTCAAATACACGTCTTACTAACTACGTCCTACATTACCAAACAACCCATTCAAATACACGTCTTACTAACTACGTCCTACATTACCAAACAACCCATTCAAATACACGTCTTACTAACTACGTCCTACATTACCAAACTACCCATTCAACTACACGTCTTACTAACTACGTCCTACATTACCAAACTACCCATTCAACTACACGTCTTACTAACTACGTCCTACATTACCAAACAACCCATTCAAATACACGTCTTACTAACTACGTCCTACATTACCAAACAACCCATTCAAATACACGTCTTACTAACTACGTCCTACATTACCAAAACAACCCATTCAAATACACGTCTTACTAACTACGTCCTACATTACCAAAACAACCCATTCAAATACACGTCTTACTAACTACGTCCTACATTACCAAACAACCCATTCAAATACACGTCTTACTAACTACGTCCTACATTACCAAACAACCCATTCAAATACACGTCTTACTAACTACGTCCTACATTACCAAACAACCCATTCAAATACACGTCTTACTAACTACGTCCTACATTAACAAACAACCCATTCAAATACACGTCTTACTAACTACGTCCTACATTACCAAACAACCCATTCAAATACACGTCTTACTAACTACGTCCTACATTACCAAACAACCCATTCAAATACACGTCTTACTAACTACGTCCTACATTACCAAACTACCCATTCAACTACACGTCTTACTAACTACGTCCTACATTTCCAAACAACCCATTCAAATACACGTCTTACTAACTACGTCCTACATTACCAAACAACCCATTCAAATACACGTCTTACTAACTACGTCCTACATTACCAAACAACCCATTCAAATACATGTCTTACTAACTACGTCCTACATTACCAAAACAACCCATTCAAATACACGTCTTACTAACTACGTCCTACATTACCAAAACAACCCATTCAAATACACGTCTTACTAACTACGTCCTACATTACCAAACAACCCATTCAAATACACGTCTTACTAACTACGTCCTACATTACCAAACAACCCATTCAAATACACGTCTTACTAACTACGTCCTACATTACCAAACAACACATTCAAATACACGTCTTACTAACTACGTCCTACATTACCAAACAACACATTCAAATACACGTCTTACTAACTACGTCCTACATTACCAAACAACACATTCAAATACACGTCTTACTAACTACGTCCTACATTACCAAACAACACATTCAAATACACGTCTTACTAACTACGTCCAACATTTCAATGACGCAACACTACCTTTAAGTGTATTTCTTTAAGCTTGTCGTACAGTCAGGCGGATATCCATGTACATTGTCATAAGACTTTAAGTTGTTAATAAAACGTAGTGGTGTCAACTATAGACTAGTGACAGGTGCCTCCAGAGTATACTTCATCAATAGGAGAGGCGTATTAGGCAAGAGTGGGTTAACGAATCTATCTACTTAAAGGGAGGTCATTTTAAGTTCAGAAGTGACATCGGTATTGGTTAGCTCCCTACGGGGGACAGCGTTTGCCAGACACAGTAGCTCCTCCTTACAAACCAAGTTTCAATACAAAGAGCTTTGCTATTGAATCAAATGTCTTTCAAGGACAAGAGGGATACAAGTGCCCTCGTAAGCTCATAAACATTGCGAGAGGAGGGGGAGGGGCAGCAGACGACCGCGCATTTTATAGAAATTATTTTTAGTTTTAGCTTTTTACAGTTTTCTTTTCTCTAATAAATAGAGCTCCAGACCAAAAAGGTAGACTTAACAAAGAAAGAGAAACAGCGTCTGTATCTATATTTATCACCACTCCAGGGAGATAAGCTGACAATCTTGTCTAGTATTAGCCACAAGAAAAAAAAAAGGGGGGGGGGCGGGAGTATTAAAAAAGTTGCACCTAAGTTTTCACTGGATCTCACTGAAATGTTTTGTTTGTTTTGTTTTGTTGCTAGTAGGATATGATTTATTAAAATGTAGGATTATTTGACTATACACAGTCCATATTGAATGTCTCATTCACTCAGCTAGACAACAGAGTTCTGACTTCACACGACAGACAGACAGATCGAGGCTCTACTTACGTGCAGAGAATAGACTGGTCTTCACGATCTGAAAACAAATAAAATAAAAATGTATTGAGAATCTAGTCAGCAATGAATAGAGAACGTGCAACCAAAAGGTTAGATGTGACACGAGAGACAAGACTGAAACATGCTTTGGGAACAGACAGCTTAATGGTAGTGTAGACTGAGCTCATGACATGGTCCATTACTCTTCATGGCAGCTTACAACTACAGACATATCTACCACCTTAAATGTGCACATTAAGAGAAGACAGACATTTGTAGCTGCTCTGTAGTACAGAGATCTAAATGTAGCAGTTTTTTCTTTTCTAGCGTATACTCTTTGATGTATATAGATATCACAAGAATTACATATACAACAAAAAAATGTGCAACACGCTTTTTACAAGACAATATAAACACGTGCTGAACAAATGAATGGATATGTATATTCAGCACCTAGCTTCACATGTGTTTTTATTGTCTTGTAAAAAGCATGTTGCATATATTTTTATATAGATTAAAGTAAACATTTAGATTGATAATATCTTACTTTGGACAACAATTCAATGAGTATATTTAGTTTTGATTCAGTGATGGAAATGAACAAAGTCCAGATCAAAATGTTTTCAAAAGGTCAGGTCAAAATAAAATGTTAAGGAACCACTGATCTAACCAATAAGCTAAACATCCTAAGGTCAGGTCAAAACAAAATGTTAAGGAACCACTGATCTAACCAATAAGCAAAACATCCTAAGGCCAGGTCAAAATAAAATGTTAAGGAACCACAGATCTAACCAATAAGCTAAACATCATAAGGCCAAGTCAAAACAAAATGTTTAGGAACCACAGATCTAACCAATAAGCTAAACATCATAAGGCCAGGTCAAAACAAAATGTTAAGGAACCACTGATCTAACCAATAAGCAAAACATCCTAAGCTCAGGTCAAAACAAAATGTTAAGGAACCACTGATCTAACCAATAAGCTAAACATCATAAGGCCAGGTCAAAACAAAATGTTAAGGAACCACTGATCTAACCAATAAGCTAAACATCCTAAGCTCAGGTCAAAACAAAATGTTAAGGAACCACTGATCTAACCAATAAGCAAAACATCCTAAGGTCAGGTCAAAACAAAATGTTAAGGAACCACTGATCTAACCAATAAGCAAAACATCCTAAGCTCAGGTCAAAACAAAATGTTAAGGAACCACTAATCTAACCAATAAGCTTAACATCCTAAGGTCAGGAAAAACAAAATGTTAAGGAACCGCTGATCTAACCAATAAGCTAAACATCCTAAGGTCACACATTGAAACCATCAGCTTGTCAAAAGGCATTGCTAATAAATGGGGGGGGAGATACTTTTATTTTGAACTTAGGTATTTTAGGAAGCCTTGAGTCCACTACTTTAATAGTACCTATCATACTTTGGGAAAGTAAAGGCGATTGATCACTGTGCTGACCACATGGCACCCTCATTAACCATCAGACCAGTGGATAGCAAGGCATAACCAGAAACTAACTGTGAGACATGCAGTTACATAAAATCTAAATCATCGGTGAGATAGTATCAAGCAAACAAGACCTTTGTACTGGTTCATTGAAAACCAAATTCTTATGATGAATAAAATATATATATATATATATATATATATATATATATATATATATATATATATATATTATTATTATTATTATATATATAAAGCCAGCCCTTGCTGACAACACTGTCAGGCTTTTTTTGAGTCCCAATAAACACTGGAGACAACACAGCTGTAGCAGACAGCTATAGCCACCACACTTGGTGGGAGATGATCAGGTGCAGGTATCCCCTGACATGATACATCACACATTGGGACAAACACACACACGCACTTGACCTATGGCTAAGAGGTTATGAAGGAATGTGGATGGTTACAGCAGGAGAAAACAATCAATAGCTTGATGTCAATTATAACAAGGTAGAAGGACTCCAATTAGGTACAACATTAGAATATCAAAGGAAACCTAAAAACAGTAAAAACACATTAGCTGCTTCCCCTACCCCCTTGACTAGTTATAAGGACTATTGTATTATGCTGTTTAACAAATACACACAAAAGTTATAAATGTGTAGGTGTGTGAGTACAAGTACAATTATTGCATCTCTTTAAAAATGAATTTTAAACAAAATTGAATTCCTGTATGTCTATGTTAGCAGTGACTATCTAACTGAACTGATTGGAAATAACAATGTTGCTGGTTTGACCTTAACTCTAAAGTAGACACAATTCAAGGCTTTTTATGGTTGGAGCAATAAACTAGGTAAATATTGAGAGAAGCTTTGACTAGATTTATTTAGTTGGATGTTATGCCTTTTAAAAACTATAATATTAGAATGAAGTAGATCTATCAGTGAAAAATCTATGATTCTTCAGAATATAAATTCTATTACTAATTATAGAACTCACATCACACAAAGTAGGCCTTAAAAGCACATGAAATTTAGTGTAAAAACTATTTCTTTATATCAACTATCCATGCTATCAGATCTCAATGTTCAGTAAATACTTGAACAAATCACACAAACATAAAATGTAGGTACAGTCTGTTGTAATGTATAAATTATTAATGAAAGAGTTAAGAAATAATGTCACTGAGCTCAAAAAAGTAAAACAATTACAGTCAATACTTGATTTGTTGCATGTGGTTTTACAACATGATAAACTTTATGTGGACAACATTGCATCAGATCTACAAAAACTAATGAACTGGTAAAAACTTCAATGGGATTCATTGATTTTAAACAAAGCAAGACAACAGTATAACAAGCAAAAGAAAAAAAAAAAAAAAAGGGAAGCTTATATTAATGTGTATTAATTAGTTTGGATCAGTCATGTAATTAAATTTGTAATAGATCAATACATCTGTGCAATTAGAATTTTTTTTTAACAATTGTTTTTGTTTAGAACATTTCATGCTTTTAGCGTTCTCAATGTGCTATGATCCTATTGCATGTCTGGATCAGTGTTGGAATGGAGGAAGTATAGTTCCCCTTTCAGACCTTCTGGTCTATAGGGCAAATGATGTAAAGATCCTTTGCTTCTGAGGCCTATGGTTAACGAGGGTGTCATGTGGCCAGCACAAGGACCAACCGCCTTTACTTTTCCCCAACTAATGTCAGGTACCCAATTGAGCTGGGTGGACTCAGAGGCGCCCAAAGATCCCGAAATTAAAAATCCCAGTCTTCACCAGGATTCGAACCCGGGACCCCCAGTTCAGAAGCCAAGTGCTTTACTACTCAGCCATCGTGCCTCCGGGGTATCTGGGTGATCGCTTTTAAAATATATATATATATATAATAAGAGAACAACCTTCTCAGGCTTCTTGAGCCAAAGCAGTAGCCACTCTACTAGCAAAGAGTCTATGAACATTGAAGATTGTATTTGTATCTATTGTTTCTATTTCATGTTTGTGTTCATTAAGCCTGAGATGGCAGCCTAGTATAAAGGGGACTGATTCAACTTATACCACCACTTTAGTCAAGTACTATTTCTTTCTCTTTTTTGAGATACCAACATATTTATTACCAATAGTTAATTACCTAATTGTTTTTTGTTTTTTTTATTGATTCTTGTGTTTTCAGGTAACAGAATTACTGCAAAATTTCAGCTTGATTTGAGATTGGGTGTCTGAGAAATAATGTGTACCAACTTTTGGCCTGACACACAGACAGACAGAGTTGATATAAGCTTTGTAAAAAGGATAGAAATTTGTTTTAAATAAATATCATATAATATCTGAATAGAAATATTTCACAACCAATACAAACTTAACAAGGTAAGTTAAAAATTCCTCTAAAGTAAAGGTTTGACAGGATAAGTTAAAACTTAACCATTAGGATTTGACAGGGTAAATGAAACACAGTTCAAACTCAACAATCAAAGAAAAATTGATAGGATAACTTAAGCTTCAACTATTATAAATACTTTAACATTCCTACTTCAATGTAGTTACAAATAAATGATACTGTGTCAACAACAACCCACTTCTAATGTTCAACAACCAGTAGCTTGCTGAGTCAACATGAAACTATTCAGAATCTTTCAAGCGAAACAAAGTCATGTACAGCTAGGCAGAACAACTGGAGTTTTTTTTCCCTTCCTTCTAATAGAATGCTGATGTCAATAGTTTGTTGTTTTTTTTTTTTAAAGGAGACTTTCAGACATTCTCAGACTTAAAGTACACAGGGTAGAGGTAGTTATCAATGTAGAAATTCATCACTACTCAAACTAAATGTTATATATACACATAGGAGCTGACACTGTAAAGTGTAACTGCTATCATCTGAAGTAGGGCCATTAAAAAACAGGAATACAATAAAGTGGCTAAAGACAACTTACTGTTTGAGTATCACTTGAAAAGCAAGAGTCAGGACTCTAGCAAATTTTTAAAGTGTAACCCAGTCAGCTAAAACATTTTTGTCTTAACACTAAGTGAACAACATATGATAGTACAATTATAGATATATACATATCATAAATGTCAGGTGTACAATAAATGAACTCTGAAAGAAACCAGAGATTATCCCTAAGGCACTGAGAATTTCATAACCAAAAGTAAAGGATTTTCTTTTATTATTATTATATTTCGGATATAATTTAACAGCCATTTCCTGCATCTCTCTATCCATAATACTACAACCTTAACTTTTTCATAAACATACCTAGAGACATGCATGAAAACATTTCAACAAGTAAATGAAAGAAACTACAGATTTAAAAAAAGGAAATAAATTGCAATAGTGAAAACAACCTGGCTATGAATGCTATATATGAAACATAGTACCAAAGCTATTTTATCCAGGAGTGCCTGTATGGATATGACAGAGAAGATCAGTGTGGTTAAGGAGTGGGGGATCTTAAGTCTCTAGTGGAAGTCAAAAAATAGCTTTTAAAATTAAGTTTGCTAATTTAAAAAAAAGGCTTGCTATTGACTAGTGGATAAAAAAATATCAATCTAAAATTTCAACTTAGTCTATAGTGAATTTCTGATAGTATTTTTAATCTAGTTAATTTTTTACTCCTTTCTGCATTAAAAAATGCTAAATAGTCATTCGGATCAGAAGTATATTATATGTAACAGTTACTTCACAAAAATACTTTTTTTGTTTCAGAAGTACATAGTTTGAAAATATTAACTACATGAGAACAAAATGTTAAATATTATTTTTGTCAATAAATAATTACCTTGCAACATACACCTGTAGGCACTGTCAGCAATAGCAAACACATGGGGTGGAACTTCATGGCGCTTTTTGCCTTTATAAATCTCTATAACTTTTTCAGTGTAGATTGGGAGCTTTTTATATGGGTTCACAACAACACAAAACAACCCAGAATATGTCTGAAAGATTGAAAAACAAATGTCAATGTAGGTTTTCTTTAAAAAGAAATTAAAAATATCTATAGATATAGAATCAAATGTTAATCAGATCACATTGGTATGCAATCATTTTTGTCCTAATAACTCCCTGGTACAATTTATCATACTCAACTGGCATAATAGGTTTGTTTCTGTACTTTATAGGCTGGACTGATTAAATGTTTGTCCTTTTACCCTGATTACCAGATTTAATTGAACAGAAAGTATTGTTTTTAATTAGCTTAATTACAGACTGACTTTAAACAGACTATCGCAGTTTTGATTTATTTAACAATACTATTTCATACAAGTTTGCAATTGCATATTTTATAGTATTATATAAAAAGGCAGTCTGGTACTTTGAAACCAAAAAAATCCAGTTTAATTTGAAAGTTATAAGGACAACAAAATTTCAACCAGTAGTTGTTTTTTTTTACCCTTTTTTAAAGTAGGGTCAAAATGGTGTACCTACAAGCAGCTAAATATTTGGTGGGTTTTAATTTTTACAAGAAAGGAATGAATTTACAAGATATTTACAAGACATTTCTGCCAAGCTATTGTTGTTGTTTTTTTAAAACTTAGTTTGGGTTATACTGATCTAGTGGATTGGATATACATCTATGTCAACACGGTGGATGTTCCCTTAACATATTTGTTTATTTTGCCACAAAAAATGAAAGTGAGAATGGGATTACCAGTTTAGCCCACATATTGGTATCAAATATAATATACATAAACTTTTTTTCATTACATGTAAAGATATAATTCAAAAAATATTCAGACAATTTTAAAAACTTTGAAATTATAACAAAATAAAAACTTTCTTTCATTTAAAAATCACTTATATGTGATTACATATAAATATTTAATTAAGCAAGGCAGCTATAAAATGTGTTTATGTATGCAGTCTTCTTTCATCGCATATGACTGGGGTCAAATAAAACTGTTTTTTTATGCTTTAAAATAATAAGAAACTATCAGAATATACATACCAATATAATATATGGTCTATGGTTATTGAGGCATACAGAAATAATTTCATCAGAGACAAAGATTTAAAACTCTCAGAAGATAATCTTTATAAAAAACTATTTCATTGACTGTAAAACTGTTATTAAAAATATAAAATATTCCAACTCTATCAATGGCTAACAAATTTGGTTTAGATTAAAAATATATGTGTGGGTTTCAAATAAATATTTGTAAGTCAATTGAGCAAATGTTTTCCTTAATTTAATTTTGTACCATAATTACATAATAGAAAATGATTGAATTAGACTAATGATTAGATATAATTATAATAATATAAATCTATAATAAAGTTTAGTTCTAGATTCTAAATCTAGTCATGACATTGATATGTAATTTATTAGTAATATGACTTTATTTTTTATTGTATGGTTTTATTTTTATTCTATGGACCCAGTCATTTATTAACTTACATAGATTAAACCTGAGTAGTATCTGTCTTTGAGATTGTGCAGAACTGAGGCTTCATTTAAGCAAGTAAGCTCAGCCATATCCTCTACTTTATTAAACTTTGGAGGATTCATTTTTTGAACATCATCTCTGTGGATAACTATTTTTTTGCCGGTTTCGTCCACAACACATTCTACTTGATCTCCTTTTTCTGACTTTATACTGGCAGCAACAAAACCATGGGTTTCGTCTGGAACCCAAACAAGTTTTTTGGATGCCCATTCTGCCTGGACAGCTGGGTCATTAATCACAGAACGGTCTATGGCGAGATAGCTTAGTTCTGTAGCACTCAGAGTTGAAGAACCGTCGAATTCCGCCATCTTGTTATGAATAGCAAAGCTTTTCCGGGATCACAGATCCGAAGCTGGCAACATTAAAAGTATTCCAATTAATAATAGAACTGCTAAATATACAGTTAGATTATCAAGTAATAAATTATGTCATTAAAATATTATGCTTTTTTTCATTTCACTAAACAACAAAAATTTTGAAACACCAGTAATCCGAAAACATAAAGTCTATACAGTAGTCCAACTTTAAACGAAGAAATGACTGACAATGGATAGTGGATACTGGTTGCTTGAGTCACGTGAACTACAGAAAACTTGACACGCCCTTTTTCTCTCACTTTTTTCTCATTCAGTAAATAATAAGATAAAGGCGGGAGATACGCTTTAATATCTACTACAGGAAATCGCCAATTGTAATTTCTATTGCCGTTTACTAGACTTGATTCGTTATTAAATATTTGATAAAACAAAATTAGTTGCAAACACTTGAGACACAAAAAATATAACTTTCATAAATAATGATTAGACTTGTTTAGTCTGAGTCACCCTTTTAAGGGAATTCCTGTTTCCGGTACGAAACCATTATCCTTATAAGGCAAATATAAACAAATGTTTATTGTAGCGAAGCATTAACTTACATAGATTAAACCTGAGTAGTATCTGTCTTTGAGATTGTGCAGAACTGAGGCTTCATTTACTGGCAATCGCCATTAGGTCGCACTTTTGTGTAACTGCATTCAGTGTTAATCCTTTCCAGCCGACTTTAAGGCTGTCTTTAAATATTGCTGTTAAGTGAAGCAAAAATGTTTATATCGAGAGTGTCACTTATTCTGACATAGTGAAGTCTAAATATCTAGATCTAGTTGTTAAATGTAAAACAGCTGTAAATTTACCCATGTATAGCCTTTATAGGCTACCAACTTTAGCTCTAATTGTGAGCATTTTTTTGTTACATTTTAACTTTGTTGTTATACTTCTATAGAGCAACATCAATTAGATTTAAATCTAGATGTAGTAAAAAGTTATATAATTTAAAATAATTTTATTCATCCGTGAATGTACGAACTTCAAACACATACACACACATATACATATATAAAGAATATATAAAGAAATAGGTGCCGGTACTCAGTGATGGATTGTCTAACTTTTAACTACTAATACTAATAAATTAATAATAAACGTTAAAATACAAGAAAAGTAATCATTTTTTTCTCCACATTGAAAAAGGTGTCCGTACGCCATACCGATGCGTACCGTCACCAAAAAAAAGCAATGTATATATATATACGCCTAGTGGCGTATATATATATATATATATATATATATATATATATATATATATATATATATATATATATATATATATATGTGTGTGTGTGTGTGTGGAGTCGTGGACTGTAAGCCCTCATTAAGATTTCGACTAGAACTAGAGTGTATCTAGGCCAGTCTTGATTCTTGGCCTATATCTTTTCTGGTTTTCTGTTTCAGACCGTTATAAGTGTGTTGATTCAGTGTTGTTTTTTTCACTGAGTAATACAATTATTTTTTTCTATAATACCAGAATAAGAGCTTACGATGGAACTCATTCACCCTTGTCACTAGCTGTTATACATGTCATTTTTTTATAGATAAACTTTTATTATCTTATCTTATATAATACAGACACTACTTTAAAAAAGAAGATGATTACGTTTAACGCCTAGTGGTAGGCTTGTGTGATTATATATGTGTACCACCAGCTGTTATACATCTGAATCTACATGTAGCCTGCCTAATATTACGTATAACATTGGCCTACGCTTAGGGTTAGCAGCTGTATGCTTAACGGTAATGAGAGTGACTACAAAATGACTATGTCGGAGAAACATGTAGTGTCCTTAGCTGACCTGCGCAACTGGCGTCAACAGTCCCGACCCCAAGTCATTCCCGTAAATAAAGTAGACCAATGAGCCGCGTGTAGGTGAACACAATGCTGTTTACGTAACATCTTTAGCAAGGGAATTAACTATTTCAGATTTTGAAAAAAAAAACGCTTTAGTTATCTCCCCGGAGATACAAAACTTACCTGAATCATGTTCAAAAAGCCCTATGCTATTTTCAGTGATATTGTTTGAAAAGTAAGCAACATCTTCTGAAAACTTTTACACAAAGAAAAAAAAATCTTGCTACAGATTTTAATTGTGTTTATTTTATGTGTAGTTGACTGAGCGCTCTTAGCTCACTGTAGCAACGCATTTTAAAAATGGAATGAAATAAAATAATTTAAAAAATAAAATAATGAACATTAGGCCTATCTGTTTAACTATAAGGGTTAATATTAGGTCTTTCAAGTATGTGCGTCTTTATGCGAAGATTATAATAACTCACTCTGTCAAAGCTAAAAGCATGTAATTGCGCTAAACAAAACAATTGATAAACTATTTCTAATCGCACTGACTTATTATTGTTAGTCTACATATATTAAACATTTAATTACATGACTTGGGCCTATTTAAACTAATTGATACAATTAAACTTACTATAAACTTTGTGGTTTTGTTCTAAAGTATTGTATAATGTTTTTCTTGTTTTAAAATTACTGTCAACGACTAATATGCTCGTTATAGAAATCACAATGCGTTGAATTTTGTTTAGTTCAAAGACCACAATAAACTTGAGAGTTCAATACAACGTCTAATACACAGAGTAAGCATGAAATCTGTTTTATCGGCCCCCACCATTAAATATGAAGCCATGTATTACAGTCATACAAAAAAAAGTAATTGAAACTGCAAAAAACTTTTTAAATTAATTTTTTTTCACCACTTTTGTAAAGTGTGGACTTCATTAAATATTATAAACAACACTAGAGCTTATCTAAAATCTGACTTGACATTTGTATTTGATGTGGAACGACCCACTTCATAGGGCTACCCCCCCCCCTTCCTTTTCGAAACACACACATGCTTTTGGGCCGTGAATAATTATATCACTTAAACTGCCCAGCTCCCCCCCCCCCCATCAACTGCACACGCGCCCACAACAACAACAAAAAATTAGTCCTACGGACAATCTTTTGACTTTTATTCGGCGTCTCGATTCAGTATCCAAATATTGAATACTCTAAGTGCTTTTTTTAACACCCCCCCCCCCTCCGGGCGCTTTCACACTTGTCGACCCTTTTGTATTTTGACTTCCAGATATGGCACATTTAGTTTGTTTCAACTTTTTCTTTTTCATCCTTTCATCATAAGCCAAGAAATGTACGGTACTAGATAACGCAAATATCTCTGTCAAAACAGCGAGCACTTAAGAGGTAAAAGAAATTACAACCCCATACATCCATTACAACATAAAATGACCATCCTACACATTCAATGCTAACATTACCAACCGACCTTCCTATTCATTCATTACAACATAAAATGATCATCCTACACATTCAATGCTAACATTACCAAATGACCTTCCTATTCATTAATTACAACATAAAATGACCATCTGCACATTCATTACAAAATGACCCACACGCTCACACATTCATCACAACATAACAAAATGATATCCGTACACGTTCATCATAACATAACCTTCAGCCTCTCCTTCGGATTGAAAGAGGACGAGCCTTATAGTAAAGGCCTATTTATAAATAGCATGTGTGGGCTTCCCATCCAAAATGTAGACACAGATAGGATTGGACCGTCTCAGTTTACTTTTTAAGATACTAACCCTGGATTGAACATCGAATAGCTCGTACCAGCTCATGTTTATTTCGTTTATAATGTTAGCGATCATGAGTTAGTGCACCCTAATCAAGACGACTATTTATCTTTTTTTTTGTTTGTATCTGCTGATTGAGCGTGTTCAGAATAATCAGAATAATGCGTCACATTCTAGGTCTAGCTGCGACTAACATGTCCATAGGTCTAGCTGCGACTAACATGTCCATAGGTCTGGCTGTGTAAGTTCACCCTGACATCAAATACGTCTAGGACATGATGATACCAAAAGCCTTTCCGACAAATACCAATTGATTTTTTGGCCTATCACGTTCGGACTAAAGGCCCACTTCTTTAAATTGCTTGAAATGTAGAGCCTATAATGGCTAAACTGCTAGTATCTACTCTGCATGTTACACAGTATGCTTAGCAGTTAATGTAACATAGGGCGGGTATCCTTATAATGTTTATTATAAAAATCCACTCAGGTCCCATTTTTTCCCCACTGGCATAGAGAAAAATAGCTGGCAGTAGCATGAGTAAATGACTTCTGAAAAAGTTGGAGAGCTCTCACGAAGGCCACGGGACACACATTTGAGGCCCAATGAAAAACCCTTGTAGAAGACAGACGCAGAAGGCGTAAAGAAAAATTATATAGATCCCCAGCGGACAACGGCTTTGTCGGCATCAATTGTGAAAAATATGCAGGTCGCAACTCAAACTTCCGAACCGAGAAAAGCCTTTTCATCTCGCCACTGACGCATCTTCATCAGCCATTGGAGCATGTTTAATGCAGGATTACCAAGGGACTTTACATCCTGTATTTTTTATCAGCAGGAAACTCTCACCAGCCGAAACTAGATACTCCACTATTGAACGTGAATGTCTGGCCATTGTCTGGTCCATTTCCAAATTCACCAAATATTTATTGGGTGCACACTTCACACTACTTACAGACCATGCACCACTAGCTTTTCTGAATTCAAAGAAGATGGCAAACGGACGATTAACACGTTGGAGTCTACTACTCATGGACTACCAGTTTGATGTCAAGACAATACCATGTCGCTTGAATTTATTCGCTGACACACTGTCCAGATGTATATAGTTAATTACTTAATTTCGTCATTACATTTTCTCTTCACAGATATTTTATTATCAGATTAAGTTTGTAATATGTTTTTTACAGACCCAAAGTACCTTCGAAGAAAAGATACTCATCTTTATCATATTTTATTATAGTCTTATTTTATTTCGAATGTGACATCAAGTATACAGTAACTTGTTATGTTTAAAGACATTTCACATATTTTTATGAACCATGACCCCAAATGTGATTACATAATGCAACTTACTGTGTAACTACAATCATCTTTTATCTTTTTAATCATTTTTTATTTTTCATATGTAATGTTTTTGGATATGTACACATTTTCACATTAGTACTAACCAGATGAGTTATAATGTCATAATTATTTTTCATGTATTATTTTATACGCATTTCTATTACCATGTAAATGCTTAAGAAAGCGGGGGGTAATATGTCACGTACACAGTATCTATATTTAGCTCGTCAGCAGAATTTGAGCTACCTCGAGGTAATTTTCTATCACGCGGCAGAGCCATGTGTCAGAATAAATGTGATTGGTTTTGAAATATTAATTATTGTACATTGAGCTGCATTTATTGGTTGGCATTGCAACGAGGGGTGTTAGACACGTGACAACGCTATACCCGGGGAAAGGTTCTAGATTTTTAGTCAGTGTCGTACGGAACGTGTTAGGATTCAGACGTATATTTTACATTATTGTGTAGATCATTTTATTCAGCAGAATTATATTTATTCTGTTCTATTCAAGTACATTTAACCATTGTAATTATTTGTGAATAGCTTTTCCAAGTTTTGAATTAAAGCATTTGTTTTAGACGAAGAGAAGTTTCTTCATTGAATCATTCAATATAGTAACATACTTAGATCGACTTAGCGATTGGCAACTTCTAGATGATCCTCTTATCAACTGGCAACATTCTGAATGATCGTATTATCAACTAGATCTAGCTACTTTTATACGATCATCTTATTAAAAGACGATTTCAAGATCCTCGGCAATTACGATCATTGATTGTGCTTCAACGTGACATCTTGACATCAAGTTTGATTGTAACACCTAGCACTATTGATGATCGTAACACTGGGGATGGCACACCTCTAAATGATCACAACCCAGAAAGGGATCGTCGCCTTTTATGTACCACTTCTCCCGCCCACACTGCAAGTCTCGGATAAGACCGCTGCTGGCTGAGCCATTTTGCACCCCGACCGATATCTACGCCACACGTATGTCATGTTAAGCTTTCATTCTCTGTGGTAATGAATTCGTTTATATGTAATCCTACTAAGGGATGTAACTACTGTGACAAGCGATGAAATGCTGATAGAATATGAAAAGTCTAACAACAAAAAATTATGTTAATAAAGACATTACTAAGATTTAAGAAAGCATAATCTTTTTTTTTTAGTGCTTTAGTCTTTAGTTGTTCCTGATTGAATGTTGAGGCGTCTGTAGTACTGGCCTAATGTTCCCCTTGAATGACCTTGCGATGATGTAAAGGTCATCTATTTCTATGGACGGAGGTGAACGATGGTGTCACGTGGCCAGCACAACGACCAACCGCCTCTCTGGTTTCCCTAACTAATGGCAGGTACCCATTAGAGTTGGATATACTCAGGGGCGTCCTATACATCCAGAAATTCAAAATCCCAGTCTTCACCGAGATTCGAACGCGGTTCGGAAGCCAAGCGATTGAACACTTAGCCACCACGCACAGGCCGAATATAATCTTATCTTATAATTTATTCGACATTTAATGAACTTTCTTTGATTTCATTAATTCTGGAGTTTGTTATTTAAAAAAAAAAAGACTGAATCCTCACGTCAATTATTTCCATAAAAAGCACCCCCCCCCTCATCCCAATTTGTTTTGTTTACGTTAGCTCTCGCTCTCGCAGAATTGTCTTTTTGAAACTCTTTAGTTGTAGCATTGTGAAACCAGTCTCTGACTCTTTTAACACGCGATCAACAGGTACGCGACAAAATATTGACATGCATATTGCTAACAAAGTTAAAAAGAATTCTAAATTAGGATGTGTGTGGTTAAAGGTTAATTATTGTTGTAATTGTAATAAGTGATCATATAATTCTAAATTAGGATGTCTGTGTAGTTGAAAGTTCAATATTGTTATAATTGTAATAAGTGATCATATAATTCTAAATTAGGATGTCTGTGTGGTTCAGTGTTAAATGTTGTTATAATTGTAATAAGTGATCATATAATTCTAAATTAGGATGTCTGTGTGGTTAAGGGTTAAATATTGTTATAATTGTAATAAGTGATTATAGAATTCTGATTGTGTCCTCATGTCCAAGTCATTACTTTAAATAGAAAACGAAGAAAAAAAAATTAAAAGTACTTTTTTAAAACGTCAGTACCGGTACTTCCTTTTTACACCTTATAGAGTGATTGTTTTTTTAAAAATAACTAATGAGTGTTAAATTTAAAAAAAACATCAAGCATCTTTTACCCGCCCCCGAAAGCGATATTCCTTTCAAGAACGCGATAGCCCTTTCATAACCTATGTTGGATCTAGATCTAGATTTCTCGCCAAATTTACATTTATTTATTTTTGTACTTTGAAAACTTAGAACGGTCAAACTGAGAAGTTTTCCCCGTGTGGCCATTGAACTAGTATCTTATTTCACAGTGATATACAGCAACTAGTATCTTATTGCACAGTGATATACATCAACTAGTATCTTATTGCACAGTGATATACATCAACTAGTATCTTATTGCACAGTGATATACATCAACTAGTCTCTTATTTCACAGTGATATACATCAACTAGTATCTTATTTCACAGTGATATACATCAACTAGTATCTTATTGCACAGTGATATACATCAACTAGTATCTTATTGCACAGTGATATACATCAACTAGTCTCTTATTTCACAGTGATATACATCAACAAGTCTCTTATTGCACAGTGATATACATCAACTAGTCTCTTATTTCACAGTGATATACATCTACTAGTATCTTATTGCACAGTGATATACATCAACTAGTATCTTATTTCACAGTGATATACATCAACTTGTATCTTATTGCACAGTGATATACATCAACTAGTATCTTATTTCACAGTGATATACATCAACTAGTCTCTTATTGCACAGTGATATACATCAACTAGTATCTTATTTCACAGTGATATACATCAACTAGTCTCTTATTGCACAGTGATATACATCAACTAGTATCTTATTGCACAGTGATATACATCAACTAGTATCTTATTTCACAGTGATATACATCAACTAGTATCTTATTTCACAGTGATATACATCAACTAGTATCTTATTGCACAGTGATATACATCAACTAGTCTCTTATATCACAGTGATATACATCAACTAGTCTCTTATTTCACAGTGATATACATCAACTAGTATCTTATTACACAGTGATATACATCAACTAGTATCTTATTGCACAGTGATATACATCAACTAGTATCTTATTGCACAGTGATATACATCAACTATTATCTTATTGCACAGTGATATACATCAACTAGTATCTTATTGCACAGTGATATACATCAACTAGTATCTTATTGCCTGTTGCCCACAAACCAAACCCCTAGCTATAGGTCAATAGCCGCACTGCCTTGTGTGTGTGTCCCTGTAAGGTCTAAGGCAAAGGGAGTAAACCCTAACAGAAAATCCGGTCCTGGAGCCCCGTAGGCGGGGGGACAGTAGTAAGACTACTGCTCTCTGGCAAACTCCTGCAGCCACCTGTCCCCAAATTGTGATGGCTCGCCATCCCTTTGGACCCGGTCAGTATGGAAGAGAGGCGTGTGCTGACGTGTGGGCAGCCCAGCACTCGCAAATTTACCGCCCAGGCTTTCCCCCAGCAATGGAGAGGTCACTCCATCTCTGACAGTAATGTCTTTGGAAAAACACGGAGAGTGGTAGTTACCGGTGATAAGTTCCTAGCTGATTGGCGTAAGCTGAAACGCCAGGGACCACTCTTGACGGTAGGAGGGGCTTTTTAGCCTCACTGGATAGCTACTGCCTGCCTTAAGCCGAGCAGCCCTCGGACAGTAAAGTGCTATCCCGCCACAGCTTGCCGCACCACTGGGTGCTTGGTGCTAAGACAAAATCAAAAAGCAAGCTGCTCACCCGCACCTGCAAATACAATCAAAAGAAAACCCTCAACATTAATGCGTTTAGCAAGCTGGAACATACGGACAATGTGTCCTGGCTTCAATACTGACCCTGAACTAGTCACAGACATGCGTCAAACAGCTATCATCGACAGAGAACTCAGCAGACTAAACATTGATGTGGCCTGCCTGCAAGAAACCAGACTGGCAGACAGCGGATATCTTACAGAAAGCAACTATACATTCTACTGGCAAGGAAAACCAGAACAAAGCCCTAGAATACATGGCGTCAGCTTCGCAATAAGAAACAGTCTCGTCCCCTGCATCGCGATGTTTCCCATTGGCAATGAAAGAGTATCACACATGAAATTTGCATCACCGCAAGGCAAAGTTAATATAATCTGTGCTTACTCACCAACCCTTGCTGCACCGGAAGAGGACAAAGACAGATTCTATCAAGCTCTAGAGGACGTAATTAAAAGTATTCCAAAATCCGAGCACCTCTATATAAATGGAGACTTTAATGCCCGTGTTGGTGATGGAAATGATGCATGGCCACAATGCTTGGGACCTCATGGTGTTGGCAAAATCAATGACAATGGCCAAAGGCTACTCGAGTTTTGTAGCTCTCATGAACTGTGTGTAACAAATACATTCTTCTCTGGCAAGGAACGCCATAAAGTCTCTTGGCAGCACCCACGCTCAAAAAGGTGGCACCAGCTTGACCTCTGCATCACCCGAAGGATGGATCTGAAAAGTGTCATCCACACCCGTTCATACCATAGTGCGGACTGCAACTCAGACCATTCACTAGTGCTAAGCAAAATCAAACTACTTCTCAAGAAGGCTTATACTTCCACTCAACCCAGAACTAGGCGAATTAGCGTCAACCATGTAGGTGACCCAGAGAAGTGTGCACTCTTTGGCGAGCTCCTGAACAGTTCAATCCCCTCGTTAAGTAATGAAGAAGACATCTCTATCAGATGGGAGAAATTAAGAGATGTAATCTACAGTTCGGCAATCACCGCCTTTGGGCCTCAAAAACACAAAAATGTAGACTGGTTTGAGGCGAATCTAGCACAAATGGAACCTTGCATCGAGAAAAAGCGATCTGCACAACTCGCTATCAAGACAAAGCCAAGTCCAAGATCTTTGGAGGCCTTCAAAAGTGCTAATAAAGAGGCGAAACAAATGGCTAGAAAATGTGCTAACAACTTTTGGAGGGATACCTGCAACAGAATCCAAGACAGTCTCCACTCAGGAAATAGCAAAGCTCTATTTGATGGCATTAAAGCGGCCCTGGGTCCAACAGTGTCTAAGCCTGCCCCCCTTCTATCCAAATCAGGAGAAAAAATTACAGATCAAACCAAGCAGCTAGAACGTTGGACAGAACACTACCTCGAAGTCTATGCCACACAGAACACAGTAGACGATGTCGCCCTGGCTTCTCTACCAGATCTTCCAGTACTGGAATGCCTAGATGATCTTCCGAGCCTCAGTGACCTTAAAAAAGCAATTAACTGCATAAAAAATAGAAAATCTCCTGGGAGTGATGGTATCCCAGTGGAAGTAGTGAAAGTCAACGAATCACTCCTGCTCCCTGAACTCTATATTCTCCTCTGCCGCTGTTGGGAAACAGGTCATGTCCCACAGGACATGCGTGACGCAACTATAGTCACAATATACAAGAACAAAGGGGATCGGAGTGACTGCAACAATTACAGGGGTATCTCTCTCCTCAGTATAGTGGGCAAGATCTTTGCTAGAGTGGCACTATCCAGGCTGCAAGTGATAGCTTCTAGAGTCTACCCAGAGTCTCAGTGTGGATTCAGGAGTGGTAGATCCACTGTAGACATGATATCTTCTCTACGACTACTGCAGGAGAAATTCAGAGAGAGAGACAGACCCCTTTACATCGTTTTTGTTGATCTGACTAAAGCTTTTGACATGGTCAGCAGAAGTGGCCTTTTCAAACTCCTGAGGAAAATAGGTTGCCCTCCCAAACTACTGCAGTTCATTGAGTGTTTTCACGAGGAAACTAAATGCACTGTCAAATTCAATGGAGCCCAATCAGCACCTTTTGAGGTTTGCAGTGGTGTCAAGCAGGGATGTGTGCTCGCACCTACCCTGTTTGGCATATTCTTCTCCTGTCTACTGCATTATGCGTACAACGACATAAACGAAGGTGTGTTTCTCCATACAAGATCCTCTGGAAAACTATTTAATGTTTCAAGGCTGCGGGCAAAAACCAAGGTTAGGAAGCTACTCGTCAGGGAACTCCTGTATGCTGATGATGCAGCTATTGTGGCTGATTCTGATATTCAGCTACAGTGCCTGGTTGACAAATTATCTGCTGCTTGCCAGAAGTTCGGCTTAAACATCAGTCAAAGCAAGACTAAGATACTTGTCCAAAACACAAACACTGCACCTCAAGTAAGCATTAATGGCCAACCACTAGAAATTGTTGATCACTTTTGTTACCTTGGCTCCATCATATCCAACAACACTCTACTGGATAAAGACATAAACAACAGGATAGCCAAGGCAATGGCCACCATGTCACGGCTGCAGAAAAGAGTCTGGGACAACATATTGCTGACTAACAGTACTAAAGCCCTAGTCTACCGGACCTGTGTGTTGAGCACCTTGCTGTACGGAAGTGAAACATGGTCAACCTACTCATGGCAGGAAAAAAAGCTGAATGTTTTCCACCTCCGATGCCTAAGGCGGATCTTTAAAATAAGGTGGCAAGATAAGATAACCAATGAGGAAGTGCTACAAAGAGCAGGGTGCCAGGACATCCGCTCTGTTATCAGCAGCAGACGCCTTGGCTGGCTTGGTCACGTTCGTAGAATGCCAGAAGGTCGACTTCCACAGGACATCCTATATGGCGATCTGATAGAAGGCAGGAGAGCCGCTGGTCGCCCACTTTTACGTTATACGGATGTATGCAAACGCGACATGAAGCTCTTCAAAATCGACACTGGCAACTGGGAAGAGGTGGCACTGGACAGATCCTCATGGAGAGAGAGCATAAAGAAAGGGTCAAAGATTGCAGATGCCATACACAACAGAAGCAGAAAGAAGGGTGAAAATGCAACGGCGCCTGGTGATTATATATGCCCAACCTGCGATCGCAGCTGTGTATCAAGGATTGGCCTCTTTAGTCACACAAGAAGTTGCAAAGGGAAAAGATCGTCTCTCGAGACGTAAAATGCCACAGACAGCAACTAGTATCTTATTGCACAGTGATATACATCAACTAGTATCTTATTGCACAGTGATATACATCAACTAGTATCTTATTGCACAGTGATATACATCAACTAGTATCTTATTGCACAGTGATATACATCAACTAGTCTCTTATTGCACAGTGATATACATCAACTAGTCTCTTATTTCACAGTGATATACATCAACTAGTCTCTTATTTCACAGTGATATACATCAACTAGTCTCTTATTTCACATTTATATACATCAACTAGTCTCTTATTTCACAGTGATATACATCAACTAGTATCTTATTGCACAGTGATATACATCAATTAGTATCTTATTGCACAGTGATATACATCAACTAGTATCTTATTTCACAGTGATATACATCAACTAGTCTCTTATTGCACAGTGATATACATCAACTAGTATCTTATTTCACAGTGATATACATCAACTAGTCTCTTATTTCACAGTGATATACATCAACTAGTCTCTTATTTCACAGTGATATACATCAACTAGTATCTTATTTCACAGTGATATACATCAACTAGTCTCTTATTGCACAGTGATATACATCAACTAGTATCTTATTTCACAGTGATATACATCAACTAGTATCTTATTTCACAGTGATATACATCAACTAGTCTCTTATTTCACAGTGATATACATCAACTAGTCTCTTATTGCACAGTGATATACATCAACTAGTATCTTATTGCACAGTGATATACATCAACTAGTCTCTTATTTCACAGTGATATACATCAACTAGTCTCTTATTTCAGTGATATACATCAACTAGTCTCTTATTTCACAGTGATATACATCAACTAGTATCTTATTGCACAGTGATATACATCAACTAGTATCTTATTTCACAGTGATATACATCAACTAGTCTCTTATTGCACAGTGATATACATCAACTAGTCTCTTATTGCACAGTGATATACATCAACTAGTCTCTTATTTCACAGTGATATACATCAACTAGTCTCTTATTTCACAGTGATATACATCAACTAGTCTTTTATTGCACAGTGATATACATCAACTAGTCTCTTATTTCACAGTGATATACATCAACTAGTATCTTATTGCACAGTGATATACATCAACTAGTATCTTATTGCACAGTGATATACATCAACTAGTATCTTATTGCACAGTGATATACATCAACTAGTATCTTATTGCACAGTGATATACATCAACTAGTCTCTTATTGCACAGTGATATACATCAACTAGTCTCTTATTTCACAGTGATATACATCAACTAGTCTCTTATTTCAGTGATATACATCAACTAGTCTCTTATTTCACAGTGATATACATCAACTAGTATCTTATTGCACAGTGATATACATCAACTAGTCTCTTATTTCACAGTGATATACATCAACTAGTCTCTTATTGCACAGTGATATACATCAACTAGTATCTTATTTCACAGTGATATACATCAACTAGTCTCTTATTGCACAGTGATATACATCAACTAGTCTCTTATTGCACAGTGATATACATCAACTAGTCTCTTATTTCACAGTGATATACATCAACTAGTCTCTTATTGCACAGTGATATACAGCAACTGTTACATTTATAGGAAAATCGTTAGAACCGTTTTTGAGATCAGCTTCCAAGTTGCATCTTCCATCCTACGCCCACTCAGAATATTACAATGTCCATGCCACGGACTAGCTCGTGTAGGCTAAATATATAAGAGCATGTGCTACTGGTTACAGGCTTGCTGTGTTTCATTACACCAACATGACATGTTAATCAGGCTAGACTATTCTACAGTGCACGGGCGAAGGATATTTTTAGCATCGGTTGAACCAGAGATCGCATGTTGTTGTTGCTGTTTTAGATCTGGGCTTGAATTAGAATACTTGGACACTTTAAAGATCCGGCCGAGGCATTTGACTTGTTTATAAAGGATCATTTCGAAAGGGAAATATTTCTTCATATATTATGAAATTGTAAACGCGGCGAGTTTTATTTTAGGCTACATGTATGAAGAAAATTAAGAGTATGTCCTAAAATAATAGAGCCAAATGTTAACCTAAACTTTAAGATGGACTTGACCAGATGAAGAGATAGGCTTTTTTCTAACTGATCTGAAAGGGGAAAAGTCGCTATTTGTTTTGTGTGGAATGTCTGTCCGTCCGTCCCGTTTATAACTCGTAAACTAGAAAAGATAGTGAAAATCCGACATCATAACATTTTAGACCTTTCAAAGTTCTGATGCAATGGCTACTTTTTTCTTTTCTGAAAGCGTAAAATCTAATTTTTTTAATCACTTATGCATTCATAAAAATACACCACTTTTACAACTATTCACTATTAATAGTAACTTACACTGGAGGCTCTTTAGTAGGGGAGGCATATATACACCATATTTTATAACACATTTATGCTACTGGTTTTAGATTTTTTTGTCAAAATTTTTTTTTTTTAACATTTGTTAAGTACGTTCTGTCCTACTAACTATTACCCGGTGCATTTAAACACACAAAACAAATGTTTACTTTTTTTTAAAGGGAAAAAATCTATTTAGTATGCATAAAAGTTAGACATCAATTAATAAGTAGTTTTTCATATTATCGCGTGAACTGCAGCGCTGCACTGTAGCTATAACATACCAGTACTGCACTAAAGGAAAATTTTTATTTTTCTTGAGGATTTGAATAAGAGATTACCCTTTACAAAACAATTAGATCAATTAGATAATCATTATAAGACATCAGTCAGGCCAGGTTCACATCTAATTTCACATTCACTTTCACCTATCCTTTGGGCTGCTGGACCGCTGGGACACCACGCAAGATCTGTCAACCTTCTTTCTCCATTCTTGTTTGTCATTTTTCTTTGATAGAATTTAATTCTGATGTTCTTTCTAAAAACATTGAAACTTGCCTTTTTACCTGCCTGAGTGGACCACTTCAAGGGCCGATTTTGAGTTTGTGTTTCCACACAAACTGTCTTTGTAACCTTGTTTTTTTTTTCAATTTGTTCGGAGTTCGGATGCACCATCTCATGTTTTCGGTTTAGTTCCTATAAAACTCCAATCTACATATATGAATATACGAATGAAATGGTATCTTTCACTTTCACCTATCGCTTAGTCTGTTGAACCGTCTTTCTCAATTCCCATCTGTCTTTTGGTTGAATCTCTTTCAATGACAAACCCGTCCGTTATTTTCTGTTGTGTTCACGACCCACGATGACAATAAAGCAAGATTTTTTGTTTGTTTCTTTGTTTGGGTACAGTTTATAGATACGCCTACAATACAATACTAAGTGCTTTAAAGCTTGAACTATTTTGCCTATTAGACCTGGATGGGTTGGGAACGATCCAAGTCCCACTTCCCTTTTTTCTGCTTCTGAACCCACCAGTGATTACGCCTACAATTTTGTCCATGTCGTGAAGGCCTCTTACTAACGTGTGGGCACGTGTTTAAACCTGAGACATTGCCTTAGAAAATAATCTTACCACTGCGGCCTCCGCCCACCTTTTTAATTTTTTTATTAACGGAGCACAAAAATTAGGCCCTTTATTTACAAAATGAGGTCGACATAGATTCTCATTGCCCCCCTTCCCCCTCTATAAAGTCTGGTAATGATAAAAGTGGTCTCTTGTTGGTCAACCAATGGTCACTATTGATAATGCGATTTAGGTGTGCGTTTGTGTGTGACATAATATGTGAGCTCCTCAGTTTTACCAGTAGGCCTATAATTAATTTTTTAAAAAAAAAGGGGGGGGGGAATTTTAAAAAAAGCTACAAAAATAATCTTCAAACCATCAACTAAAAAATGTCTTTCTAAACTGATTTTCTATTTAACTCATGCGCACATATTCAGCTTGAAGGGAATGAGCCGGACAACGTTTCCCAGTCTTAACATGGTGACCAATCGGAAACGTTCGAGAGAAGAGATGAATAGCCTAAGCTAGTGCAGAGAAGCTAAGATGGACACACATGAGGTGCCACATGAAATCGTGGTCATTGCACTGGTGTGAAAAACGAAAGCCTCATCGACCTGTCAAGATCCACACAACGTTCCTCAAAAGTCTTCACCCCCTCCCCCGGGCAAACACCCGCAAGACAGTTGTGATGAAGAGAAGTAAAAAAAAAAAAAAAAAAACATTCGTACCAAGGTGCTTAGTTAACTTCGGCCTGGCTCTTGTATTCCTTAATGTCTTAAGAATTGGAGAGTTCCACTAACTAAACAATGTCAAGGACGCTAAATTTAACTTCAATGTTGCCAACTAAATAGAACCTACAAAGTGAAACTAAAACGATTAGACAATTATATTCTGCTGTGCTTAAACGGGGACAACAATTATCTAAATAGATTATCAGCACTTCCTTTATTATGTACGCCGGATACACCAAAAAAAAAAAATGCTATTTATGTATAGTCTATGAGTCTATGCTATTTATGGATTTCCCTCCATGTATGAAAATCTCCGATAGCGCCATCGGGGGGAAAATGTAATTAATGTGTAAATTTGCATCTCAGATAGAAGGATTGCTTACATCCAGTCTTTTTCCTAGGTTAGTGAAGAAGAGACCTAGACTAGAGTTTTAAGAGAGGTAGTTGCGACTCTAATAAACATCAACGAAATCAACTTGATGTTACATAAAATAAGCCTTAGGGGCTATATTAGTCCCACAATGAACTTCCAAGAGACATTAGGTTTATAAGCCTACGATACGTCCCATGCATTCTTCAAGTTGGGTAAAGTAGTCTGAGAGACTCACCCACTTAAAATAGACCTAACGATTACAATCAATTTAAAAGTACATACATTATTGTATATGGGCAATATCAATAGTGGAGAAATATAAGTCTTGTTCTTCAATTCAAACGACGGAAATGCTGGGACTATAGGCCTAGATTCCTCGTAGTGTCAATCTAACAAATCAATATAATTTTGATTCTTCTAGACGTACTGTTTTGTTAAAATGTTATTTATTAGACTACTTACAATTTACGTTAGAAGATCATGGTTGAAAGTTGACAACGTTTTAACTAATCATACATTATTCAAAGTAACAATTAAGATGAGTCTGTATCTGACTAACTGTACACATTATCCATCCAATAGACTATTTAGCTCGGATAATTTTTTTTATTTTTTTTTTTACAATCCTATCAGAGCCACAATATTCCAATAGGAGAAGCAGAAAGACAAAACAAATCGAAGGTAGCAGTTCAACATGACCAATGATAAGATAGAAATCAAATGCTAATTAAAGACCTGATCGTAATGATAGTCTAAAAATACACGAAGCGTGTGACTGGTGCTACCAAAGTTAAAAACAAAACAAACAAAACAAAAAAAGAACTTGATATGAGAATGTAGAGAATGTAACATTAAATCAAACAGCAGCTCCATTGGCCACGTTATCTACCAAACCAGTCGGCTGATGGTATTGTTTGAAAATAGATGTTCAGTTAATCAAAAAAGTATTTTTAACGTGTTTAAATGTTTGCACTAATTAACTTATGAACACCAATTTCGTTTGATTTTATATTACCTCGCGTTGTATAATATTTAGGCTATAGCAAAGCTCTTTGAAACAAAACTAGTGTAAAATATCCAAAAAGAATGTAATATATATCCTAACAACAATGCTGCAATATTATTGTAGCAGACACTTTGACACACATAATAAACAATGTCCATTTCTCAAACTGAAGTCAACAGTTTGGGACTGGGAGGTCATATACACAACATACTTTTTTTTTCATTTTTAAACACTGGGTTAATTTTGTTTTTCTGAGTACTCTAGTTGCCATAGCAACTCACTATTTTTAACCTTGTACAATTTATTTCGTCATCATTTGAAGGGACGCTCACCTTGTGTTGAGACTTGGTACTCTCAACTCAGGTAAATAATTGAGCCTGTTTCTTAGCTCCATTCACTGCTACTCGACTCCACCCTAAAGGTTAACGAAGGATTACTTGTCTACCAATACCAGTACTGTGTGATACCATCAGCCTACAAAGAAATCACTTTTTTTTTAAAGACACGTTCTTAGAGCCACATTCTCATGATCACAGCCATTCGAGCATAAGCTTATTACGTTGTACATTCTAAATACAACCAGTTAAATACAACTTTTAAAAAAAATCATGTAATTAGAATAAGCGAGAAATTTCCGCCTTGTGACTGCGTACGAAATCAAAGTCGTCTAATTCCGAGGCAACTCGTTCTCGTTGCAAGTATCACTGGTTCTATTTAAGGCAACAGGTCAATGTTTCATAACATCTTGTCAACAACTTGGGCTGTAATTGGCGTAATTCCTTTGAGATCTGCTTTTACTGCCACCCACATTCTTATCACATCCTATGTAGTCTCATTTCACTTTAACCTTTAGTTTTTCACGCCTGCTATATCTCTTATCTAGCTGTAACAAAAAAAAAAGCCACAAGTAAAACAAAGGAATTTATTAGCGGCATCATCACTCGTACTAAATAACTGAGCACTGTACTATGGTATCAACATATTACTCGCTATACCCTAAATATATAATGGTATCACCAGATCACTGACTGTACACTCTGTATAAACAATGGTATCACCAGATCACTGACTGTACACTCTCTGTATATACAATGGTATCACCAGATCACTGACTGTACACTCTGTATATACAATGGTATCACCAGATCACTGACTGTACACTCTGTATAAACAATGGTATCACCAGATCACTGACTGTACACTCTGTATATACAATGGTATCACCAGATCACTGACTGTACGCTCACTGTAGGGCCTATATACAATGGCATCACCAGATCACTAACCGTACTCTCTGTATAAAAGCCTACAATGGTATCGCCAGAACGCTGAACGTACTCTGTATATAGTTTGTTCTACTTACAGGGCGGGCTAATCGACTCAAAACAAATATTGCAAACAACCCGCGAAAATTCAAGGCCAGGGAAGAATCGGCACGTATGGAAAAACCCACGGGAATCCTTTTTGTTTCTTTTTAAAGTTTCCAAAATACCCCCCCCCCCCTTTTTTTTTTCTTTTTAAAGTTTCCAAAATACCCCCCCCCCTTTTTTTTTCTTTTTAAAGTTTCCAAAATACCCCCCTCCCCTTTTTTTTACCCAAGTTTTCAAAGGATTATGGAATCATTAGAATTTAAATAAAATAAGTATTTGATTATTATTAAACCAAAAATATACAAAAAAAGGGATGTACACATTGCAAAATTAGTTCGGTGAAGATAAGGAAGGTTCGTACCGAGCAGTTTCAACATTCGGGTTCGGTTCCCGTCTCTAATGTAATAGAAGGCAGGAGAGCCGTTGGTGATTGATTTATGCAAACGCGACATGAAACTCTTCAAAATTGAAACTTAACAATTGGGAAAAAGGGGGAATGGATAGAGCCATATAGAGAGCAAGCATAACAGAAGGGTCCTGGATTCTTACACACCAGAAGTAGAAAGTACAGATGCCAAACCTGTGACCGCAGCTGTGTATCAAGGATTAAAAGTTGCAAAGGGAAAAGATCCTTCGGACGTAAAATGTCACAGTATATCAACTCACTACGGGTCTCGGGTAAACAAAACATTTCCTACACCCGTTCTCAGATCAAGTTGAAACAATCGTACCTAACAATTAGTAAATTAATGGTAATTAATTATTTTGTTTGGCAACAAGGGGAAATAATACGTTAGTATTAAGAAATGTCTAAATGTGTGGTTTCGTACTCAGATAATTGTATGTTGTTTGAAAAGTTGTTTTCATCACCCATTCTCCATCATTATTTAATGTACCCAACAAAACAGTATTCAATTCAAAATGTAAGGAACTAGTCAATAATTTTGTTTGCTATAAAAGTGGGAAATAAATTCTACATTTTTGTTTCAGATCAGATGTAAATGTGGAGTAGTTCTCTCTGCTAGGAGGTATCTTGCTTGTTTGTAATTCTATTTCAAGACACCCTTTACAACTACTTGATGTCTACACGGGACATATTAGCTGTAGATACCAAGGTTCAGACAACACACAAACACATTTTGCCAAACTTTGAAACATTCCAATGTTTGTATATGATGTGTCCCAACTCCAACCCACTAAATCAAAGAAAGACTTCTTGTTGTATAAATGTATTTTCTTTAATGCGACAATATCTCACAATAAACAGTCATGAAAGAAAAATGAGCCTTAATTCATTTGGACTGAAGCATAAAAAAGCATTAGAATCTCCATTGTATCTATCAAGTTCTGTAGATTTCAGAACAATACTTCCAGCTTACAGACTGATAATAAATTATGTTAGGATAGATTGTGTACAAACCAAAAAGAACATAACAACTATATACAATTCTCTTCATGATATAAGCCATACACAATTACATACTTTGTAAGTTGATCTGGTTTTAGTTCAGGACAATTTAAAATAAAAAAAATATCCTTAAAATTTATTTATGTAATAGAAATTAGGACCACTACTGTAAAAATTACATTATTTTGAGATCACTAATTTATTATTGGAAATAAAACTTTCTTTATGTAATTCATTTTAAAAGAAGAGTAGTTTTGAGTCTAACATAAACAATCAATATATATATATATATATATATTTGTATATATATATAAATGTACCTTGTGAATGTATTAATATTAACACTAATCATAATCAGTATAACTAAACAAAAGAAAACTTTTTCTATGTATAACATTTGTGCTAGTCCAAATCAAGCTGGTATATCAAAAGTGTGTCACAGTGTTGTTTCATTACTTCCATGCAAACTTCTCAGCGATTTCTGTTCAAAGCCTTCAAGAATGTAAGTTTATGTGGACAATGAGCTACAACAGATTCTCTAAAGACATGGATACTCAACTATGTCCAATACATGATCACTGACTTCTGTTGACTAGTATATAGAGATTACAATGACTTGAAGCAACTTCTTTTCATTTCTATTTGAATGTATATTTAGTCATTTTTCTCTCAATCAACTAATGTGACCAAATTGAAATGAAATGTGAAATGCTTTGGAATAGTTTTTCTTTAATACATAAACAAGAAGGACAAAGGAAGGTTAGAACAGAATGAACATTTGTGAACACATGAATGTATTTTAAAAACTATATCTGAGCATTCATGTAGCTTTTTATATACCGGTATTGCATCTAGTGAATTCAACTTTTTTTCTAATATACAATTAATTTAAAATTACTGTTAACCTTTTTCTTTTTTTTAACTGAATGCTGCTTATGTTAACAACTTATTTTTGAGGTTAAATTGTGAAACACTTCCTTATTCACAAGTGACCAAAATCAACTGTGGTTGTACCTTAACAGTTAAAAACTAGCATGATGACAAACTTGAGGGAACAGAACCAAATAATATAGTGAAGTCTACAATAATCCTCATTCACACCTAAAGTAAATAAATTACAAGTATATACAGCATGAAAAACACAAATGAGTTGACCTCTATGTTACAACTTTTAAGTACAAAATAGAATGCAACAACAACAAATATACAATAATATTTTCTTTCCTAATACAATTCTGAAAAAACAAACAAACAACAAACGAATGTAGATTTAATTCCAATAGAGTTAAAGAAATAACAAGAAATTAAACAATTGTAGGGAAGAGTAGACAAGCAATCTTACTGCACTGAAAGCTATTTTTTTTAAAGTATTATTCACAAGGTCATAAAGTATATTAAGATAATGCAGCAGTACTACCCATACTAGATGAACTATTACATTAACTCCCAATGTTGTATAATTGAGATCTTTACACTGGAATACAAACAAAATCATCAAGTAATACATTCATTATATACAGAAAAAGAGCTCTACAAGTAGACAATCTTCATTAAATAATAAATAGGTGTTTCCTGGCCATACAATCAATGGTACCTCTATCAACACAAGTCTGTAAGTAAAACATTTAAAGCACTGTTCCAGTTCTAATGATGTAAACACTTGAGCACCACATTTAATTATTGTCTGTACAGCATTATCAAGATCTTGAAGTGCCGAGTGCATTGAGCTTTTTATCCTAAACAAATATAAACAAAAAATAAAGATGAAACTAGGAAAAACATTTTTTTTTACTCAATTTATAAATAGAAATCCATATTAATATATCCATTTTATAGAAGAATCTTACAAACCTTGTGTTTTGGACAAAGAATAGACAGATTTTCTTCATCTAAATAGCAATCTAAAAAAAAAAAAAAGAATGCACAAATTTAAGAAATGAATGATTAAGAATGTATGAAAGTTGTTGATCACATGCTTGCACAGACACATACTATGTGATTAGCCATAATGTTACAGACATTTACTTATAAATCTGACTTATTAATAACATTGCTTGGTTTGGAACGAGGGCAGATCCAGAATTCTGAAATGGGAGGAGAAGCAATTCTTTTTAAGGAGTAGTGTCTCACTTATGTATATAAAAACTGAGTCACACACCCCATTCCACATGTCTTCCAGCACATGCATTGAATTCTTTGGGACAGTCAGTTCTAAATTTAAACTCGCCATAAGTAATTCTAAGAAACATTGCCTTACACATAAGACCCCCCCACCTCCATTCTATGTATGATTTTATGATTTATCACTTTTAGATCTAGACACTGTCCTTACATATAGCTCCACTTTTTGCAAAAACTTGTTTGCACCAGCCTGCAGTTGGAGCTCATAAGGATTAATTATCTTAGCCATACCTCCTCCATAATCTACCCTCCAAAACATCTTGCCAACATAATAACACATGATTAAAAAATTACATATTTGACATTTTAATGGACGGTTTCAGGATATCATTAAACATGAAAATAGTTTATTCCTAAGAACAGGAAAGTAAAAACTGGCTTTAAAAAAAACTTTTTTTTTAAAGAAAAATTCAGGGTCTCATCTTTAAATAATGTATAGATATATATATATTTATGTTATCAGCACCTGTCAAGAAGTTTTAACACGTTATAATGAAACAGTTTCTTTTTCAAACCATAAGAGTGTATAGAATTGATTTGAAATGAGCAAAACAACATCTTTTACGAAAGCTAAATAAGTAGCCAAAACCTAGACCTTCAAAATTCTAATGGACATGGTGCTATTTCATCCATTTCCACAAAGACTATGACACTGAAAGTTCAACATCACAAGCAGGAAGCATTTACAATAACTTCATTTACCTTTGTCTATGGCACAAATAAAATGATATTTCATAGCACATCCTTTATTAAGACAACCAATCATAGCACCTTTAGATTTACACACAGAGCAGATCTGAAAATACAATTTGAGTTTTTCAATCTTTAATACAAGTGTACTTGGTAAAAAAAAGCAAACCAAAAAAAAAAAAAAGGCTATTAAAGTGATGTAGCAATACAGTAAGGTGAAACAGAAGTAATAGTTCAAGTAAAATACAGGATTAAATTTCAAGTTGTTGAGGGCCATTAGGGATGTACAAAAGTCATCACTGAGGTGGTAAAATTTAAGTTAGATTCCACTGATTGTATTTATATGAGATGTTTTCAGTCAAATAATCATTAAGTCAAACTGGCAATTCCATGTTTGGGGCAAAAAAGTAGATTAGAACATATTGGTGCTGGACAAACTGATAGCTATGTTAAATACCACCTTTGTTTTGCTTTGGTTTAACAAGGCAAACAAAAACTCTAATTATTTTAAGTTTAAAAATAATATATGGTACTATTAATGATCAAAGTGTGAACAAAACCTTTTGAGCTATTGCTATGCCAATAATTCCTATTTTTAGGTGCTATCTTCTGAGAACTTTTACAGCTATTCATTTTTACACATGTTAACCAAGATCTCTTAGGCAGACCAATCAAGTGAAAAGTAGTCAAATTGTAAAAAAAAAATTTCTTTTCAGTCTTGGATGAAAAATTATCTTAGATGTGAGTCGCATGTTATAAAAATAAAATAGTTAAAAAATGAGGTCCATGATGGGGATAGTGATGACCACTAAGGGGAGAGCAAATCATTTTAAGAATGCATGTATAAGAGCTAGGGGACCTCCCATCCCATCAATCTTTTCTTCCTAGGACACAAAAATTAAATATATATATATATATATATATAAATATATTTATATATATCAATTACACTGATCCTTTCTGGTAATAACTAAAAAAAAAAAGAGTATATTATAAATAAATAATTAGCATCAGTGACAATTCATTTACACTTCCCTTTATTCATGCCCTGTACTATGTATTAGTTGAAGGTGTTAGATACCACATTCCAACCAAATGTTTATTTTTATTTACATAAAACACCTTTTAATTTATGAAGAGTTAAAGACTGTGTCTGTATTCAATTTCTAATGAGAATAATAAGTAGTAAACCAGTAGAACAGTTGACACATAGGTCAATTTATCTTACCTAAAAAAAAATGAAAAGTTAAAAAAGTTAATTCCTGCCCAAATCATAATAACATGATAAAAAAAAACTTACAGCATCAGCAGCATCTTTTACAGCTTCATCAAGACCATACATTTTATTACCAATTAGACAAACACCTGGAGACCACATGGCGCAGGCTTCGTGAACCCAAATTTCTTCAGGAGGTAATTCTTGTTCAATTGTTTTTGTTGACATTGCTGATTTCCGTCTCCGGCCCACCATCTTTTCAGACTGAGAATCATCTTTGTTTTTCTTTCCTGATCCAGATAGATCTGCATTCTTTCGTTCTTTTGTGTTATCACTTTTTTTACTTTCTTCCTGAGCAATACTCTCAACCCGAGCCAGTTCATTTTCATTATAATATGGTCCAAACAAATCACCGAGAAATCTGTAGCTGCTATGATGACCACAAAACGCACATCCCCAGGGACTTTGACTTATAGTACGATTGGATGGGACCATAGCAACTTTATCTGTAGGCAGATTAGTAACCATGTGCACTGCTGTTGTACCATGAGGGATATTAGACTTTTTATTTTTAGCAGTGCTTGCAAGAAGAGCTGTGTCTTGAACAGGTTGATAAAAAACTGTTACTTTTTCAGGTGGCTCATTTATCTTCCCAGTCACTCTAATAAAAGGTCCCAGTGAAGAAGATTCTCTTTTTCTACGAGATTTCATTAAGTCAAGAGTTCTACTAAACTTCATGGATTTAAAAGAATCCTTCAGGTCATCATGCTTATTTCCTTTAAGAGACTCTTTCTCCTTCATCTTTTTTATCCGTAACTGTTTCTTTGAAGTTTTTTTCCTTGATACCACTCGCTTTTTATTATTATTATTTGTTTTACTTTCAATTTCAGCTTTAATATTCTCTACTTCTTTGTAAGATTCTATGGTTCGAGAACAATCTGAGTCAACTGTAACATCTAACTCACTGTCTTGAGTTAAATCAATCAGATCAGAATGTTCTTTTTTTATCACAGGAGAAGAATTGATGGATACATTTGATTTTAAAAGCACAACAACAGGATACTTGTTATTTGACTTTAGAGAAGGTTGTGATGGTTTTAACCAATCTGTTTTCATTGAATTATCCTTTAATGAATCCCCTTTTTGGGTCAATTCAACAGATTCCATTTTTATGACAGTACTTTTTAAAATAATTTGCTGGTCCACTTCACTTGAACTATCAAGAGTAACAGATGAGTCACTGGATGAGCTATTCACAGTTCTCTTAGACATTGATAAAGCCTTTAACTTTTCTTGGGCTTTTTGTCCTGACGATCTTCGAAGTCTTTTGGAAGGGGGGGAATCAATGTCAATATTCAAAGTCTTTGTTTGATCAATATTGGAACCATTAGCTTCTTTTTGTTCTTTGTCATGACTTTCTTCTTTCTCTTCCACTTTTGAAGAATGATGAGTATTCTGGGGGCGAGTTTCATCTTCCTTACAGGAAGAAATAGATGCAATATTTTTAGCCTCTGTCACAGATGTAATGGACTCATCACTACTACAATTATTTATAAAAATGTCTGAACTGTCCACACCTTCATAATACGCATCATCATCACTGGCATCATTGTTACCATATGACACACAACCATTGCTTCCTGATATCACTGTCTCTGCTGACTTTGAATCACCCTCACTTACTTTAGTTGCTGTTGACATAGAGCTCAAGGTTGGTTTTTTGTTATCAGATTTTCTTGTGGCACTGGGCCGCTTTTTACTACCATCTTGTGGTGGACTTTCTGATAAAAGAAAATTTCCTTCTGAAACATTTTCAGAACTTTCATCAGAATCATCATTTCCTGTGCTGTCATTGCGATTTCTACCATTAAACAACATTCTAGTGGTTCTTGGTATTCTACTCAAACCGTTACGCCTAAAAGCAAATCTTTCACATGCTGCTCGTTCATCAGCACCCACTGCTATAGAGCAAGGCGTGACTCTAGTAAAGTGAGTCGACCTTTTAGTAAAAGATAACTTAGACTTCGCAATAGTGTTAAGACCATGGTGGCGCTTAATGCCCACATCACAGTTTTGTTCAAGTTCACTCTCACACATAGTCCCATTAAGACCATTGGTTAGAATAGGTACCTCTGAAAGAACACCAGGGGAACGGCACTGAACTAACATTCTCTTGACATCATCTATAATTTTACCATTTTTTCTTTCAGGTGAAACCAGTGACCTGTCAAATGGTTCAACAGCTTTGTCAACTACCTCAATGTGCATCTTTTTGGAGTCATCATTTGAAAGTGTAATAGCAGGATTTGGAGAATTGTTACGAACATTTACTTTTAAATCTGACTTATTAAATACATTTTCCTGCACTTGAAATAAGGTCTTCACTTTGGCTGTTTCATCCTGTGCACTTAAGGTTTGTAATAACTGTTTATCCTTTGTACTTTCAATTGGAGTTGGTTGGGATTCTGCTAAGTTTTCAATATCAGTATTTTTGTCTTGAGAACTTT